>OW964177.2:17678620-18278620 GCA_943136025.2 Agrotis puta | reverse complement strand
TTATTCAATTCCACACTAACTAAACTCTTTATGAGGGAGAGGGTTTCCTGACAGATGGAAATCAATATCTTCAGTCTCTAAGATTATTTTCAGTAAACACGGGAGCCGGTGCCGGGCTCGCGGGACTCACAAATTACCGTAACCCCGGTACGTAAAGGGCTATTGAAGGACACCGTGGATTTTAGTCAGTCAAGTCTGACAGTCCCTCCCGCCCTGCCCTGGGTAGGACTCATTTGATGATTTTACCACGATAAAAAAAAACACGGGATTCGGTAAGATAGACAGTAGTCCACAAGACTTAACACCCCTCTAGTCTGAGAAGGATCCTACCATTTCAACGGCGAAAACCCTGTTACTTTCACCCCCTTAAAGTTTTAACACTATTTCATTGGTAAAACTTGAATTACATTTATGTAATTTTATGCATTTGATTATCTGAAATAAATTGAAATTGAATTGAATTGAAAACCTCTGTAACACTGGCTTCAGCTGAGACATACTTCAGTTGCTAAGATGCAGTTTTCATATTAATATCAAAATTATATCGTACACTTTAAACTGTCAAAACGAAACATTTGATCAAGCGTTAACTAGTTGTGACAGCAGTTGTATCTGGTTTTGAGATAGTGGCGAATTTATCGGTTCGTTGATGGCACTTTAGCATAATATCTTCAAATTCATTGCCTTCAAGGACGTTAACCTTGTCGAATTGCGTTCATAGAGCCGATAATTTTTCTAATCTTTTATTATCTTACAATGATTTACGTACCTAATGCGTGCACACGTGCTCCCTAATGTGGTTGAATTGAAACAGGGTGATATTATTCTGCATGGAGTAAAAAAAAATAGCCCCTGTATTCTGTTATTTGAGACGTGATATCTCTGTCTTTTTTTGGCACAAAGAAAGCGAGTGTAATAGAGATACGAATCTCCGAATCAAAAAAGAATCGAAGCGTTTATGAGTACGGGATTCGAATTTAGCTTTTAGAAGCGATCTCTCTGACCGTTTAGGCATTCAGATGGTTATGTTATGAGCCTGAATACCAAACGTTTGAAAGTATCATCATCATAAGCCAGCAGACGTCCGCTGCTCAATAAAGGACTTCTGGTTAGATCACCACACCACGCCTAACTACCTATCATAACGATTTCACTTTAATCAAAAAATTCAAGCAAAGCAGCTGTATTCCGCTGCTAAAATGAAACCAATCTCCTGACTATAGATAACATATCTATAAATACTTTCTGCCTTTTTAGTGCTTAATTTTCTTGCCTTTCCATGTATGCATGATACTTGAAGCCTATCATCAGACGGACATTTCAAGTACGTATTAGCACACAGTCTTTAGAGCGTCACGTGTAGACACATTATGTAACGTATATATTTTCTAAGTGTCTCACATCGTTTGACAGCCTTCCAATGACTAGGTATATGACTAAAGAGTTTAGCAACGTAGGTAATTATTGAAAAGTATATCACTAACTACCTGTTCCCCGCTCCTATCGGCTGAGTAGCGTGTGAAACTAAGGAGTGAAATTCCCTGATTATCTGTATCTCTTGATAGCTATAACCTTAGGGTCTTCAAGTCAAGAGTGAATAGGTTACTTCCAGACACGCGTGCTTTACCGTCGACCACATCTTCGCTTACCATCAGGCGAAATAGTGGTCAAACGCAAAAAAAAAGCTAACTATCCAACACTTTTTTTTTGCAATTAGATCCAGTTTTTTTTTATAAAGTTGCCCCACACTATGAATTTCTCCTGTGTCGTGGGTGCGTTTACAAACATATAAACTCACACACACAAACGCCCAGAGTCGAAACAACTACTTGTAGATCATACAAATATTTGCTCCGTGCGGGAATCGAACCTGTGACACGCAGTGCAGCAGTCCAATCGCTCAGCCACTGCGCTAACCGTACCGTCAAAGTCATTGTTACCTACTGAGATTAGCGCGTGAACCAAACAAACAAACTCTTCAGCTTTATAACAGTCTCCATAGTTATCTCTAATCACATTTTACCTAACTTGTGGAATAAATCCGAGGACCATGCACCACGCTCTTAAGAGCAAGCAACTTTGAGGATTATCACCTTCAACGTCTAAATACCTACCGCGCCAACAATAGTGTTGTGGTTCTCATACACCCAGGAGTTGCAGCGCTTGGTCTGGTTGGCGCTGAAGCTGGAGGGGGCGCACTCCTCTGCTAAGGGCACCAGGCGTTCGCAGCGGCCTCCCACGTCCGGCAGGGCCCAGTTGCTCCAGCTCCCAGCGATGAATTCCGGAGGGGAGGACTCGCATTCTGGTACTTCACATCTGGAGCAGTAAAAGTTTGGAAATTAGTTATCTTTTTTAATTTTCGGGGTGACAATGACTCCGCCAAAAGACAATCTGATTGCCAATCATAGATTTGTTTTGTCGGATCAATAAATGTGTATAAAAACAGCAAAATACTAAGTTCTTATTTTTTTTTAAATAAGTTTATTTTATACCAGGCCTTTGCTCAGTTGCAGGACGGAATAGGCTAGTGAAAACAATCGTATGGTTGTTACTATTCGCCCAAACTCGGGAACCGATCGTCCTGAAATTTTGCATACACGTCGTCAGTCATAATGTACAGAGAGAGAGATAGGTTTCCAATCATCCTGAAAAAAGATACTAGGACCGAAAAAAACAACAATAACCTTTGGTATTAATGAGATAGCGCTACATATTCGAGCGAAGACGCGGTCAACAGCTAGTGGTACTTAATAAATATGTCTCTGATCAAGGTCAAAACAAAAGAAAATAGAGCAATAAAGAACAATGAGCAATCAGGTACATAAGTAGGTACTTAGAGGTTGATGCTTGCCGTCAGGTCCATGATACTTACAAGAAACAGGTATTAAAATTTGTTTATGCAATGTAAAATCCCCGAATTTGGTTACCTGCGCAAGAGCGCAGTGTCCTTGAAAACACGTTTTTGCGAGGCGGTATAATATCATATATTATGCATTTTTTCATTGCGTTACCATATGTACAAGTGAGACCTACAGAGTTGTCTACTTTTGGCTGTATAAGATTTCGCTTGATTTTAAAAAAAGAATAAAAAGATCTAGGTAGCTACGGGAAAATTAGCTAACAAGCATACCCGCTTGAAATTCAAAAATTATCCCACAGGAACCACGAGACCTTCTGAGAAGCAGTCATGCCAGCAAAGGAGGACGCGGTGCCGTGAGGGAGAGGACAGCGCCTATCTCGCAATCCAGATGATTTTACCACGATAAAAAAACCACTGGAATATTATAGCGGGATAAAAACTCTGTTAATCCATGTTATAAACTATAAATGTGTACTATTATATCATACAAGATTTACCTAGTAGTTTTTGAGAGGAAAGGAACAGGAGGCGAAGAGGAATGAATGGAGAGGAAGAGGAGGGCCAAAGAAAAAGATGGATGGATTGTGTGAGATATGATAATAATAATAAGAATGTAAAAGGAGTAAATGATGCTTTGGCGTCCGACTGAGGAGAATGGAAGTAGAAAACGTAATGCGCCGACCACAAGTATAATGGAATAAGGGCAAGAAGATGATGATTATTTAGTTGTATTGTGTGAAAGACTAACAAACATCCACCCATCCTCAAAACCTTTGGCATTTATAATAGTAGTAAGATAAAATAAATCACATAACTTTCAGACAGTACTGTGATTGTTATCAATGGCCGCTAATTTATTTAATTTATAAAAGGTTTGATCTTGACAAACTTATGTTCGGGTACTTAAGATTTATGATAAGCTACCTCCGACATAGTAGCACTGTCTGAGCAAACATGTATTGTTAGGAAGGCATTATCTTACGCAGACATTTTATTTATTCAACTTTATTTCCTTTATGACAGCAACATTGAAAAAATGTACGCAAACACGAGTTTGTTCTTTGAATTTTATTCACTCATATAATTAACAATTTAGTGCTTACTGACGACGTTATTTTAGTCTGTTTTTTATTAAACAGTTGAGGGCAATACTTCATGTTCACGTAAAATGTATTAATAACGCCAGCTCGTGGGGTAGGTACTAGGTAGGTCAATACATGGTGCCAATTTTCGGTGTACATAGCTTTTAACCTGGATTACCACCAACATGATATTTTGTATCTCGGTATGATGTTCCCCTTGTAGACAATTAGGTATAAAACTTCACGGAGGCAACGCCGCGTGCTTAGGATAGTTCGACGGCTGCCATGCACAAAAAGTCAACTACGCTTTTAAGATTTTCGGATTTTTGCAGTTCATAACAAAAACTCACTGAATTGCGTTTAAAATTGACAAAATGGGTCATTTTTTTCCTATTATGCGCTTTCCTGATGTTTTGTTGATAACTCTTTTACTTTATATCCGTCGAATTGTAAAAATAAATGTCCAATGAATTTATTCGCTTTTTATTCATGTTGTGTTTTACTTCAACTGAAATAGAAGTACTAAATAGATGAAAACTACGTATATCGTCTGATATCAGTTGAACAGATCTTTTTATAGGAACAATTGACCTGGCAGATTATTAAGTACATGAGGATCCCTCGCTGACCGAGAAAAGGAAAAAACCAATTTACGTACAATAGGCCCATTAACCGACACCGCTCCTTACATATTTAATGCCTACTTTATTTTAATACAAGGATACTGTTAGTTAAAATGATGAACCGCGATCACTGATTCTGCTTGTATCCTATATTGATACTTTGAATCCTGTGTGATACCAGAAGAAAGAGGCGCGCAACTGTAATGTATCACCAAAAATCGGTCAAGTGCAAGTCGAACTCGCGCACCGAGGGTTCCGTACCAACGTGTAGGTATGTAAATAGTTCGTGCATCATAGGAATCGAGTTTACACGAACATCAGCAGTTTGCCCGCTGATGTCGGCACTCATTTTTCTATGAAATCAACTTTTTCAGTAAAATAACTCTACATTACCAGTTTTCGTACTTAAGCTTAAGCTAGCTTAAGCTTTGCTGATAAGAAAGTACCGATGTTCATCACGAATGTGCACAAAGATTCGCATACAGCTGACATAATAAAGCACATTGAAATGAAAACCAGTGAGATAGTTAAATTGGAGAAACTGTCTCTTCGTAAACAGGTTGATTATGATGCGTACAAGTTTTTTATACCTGAATCAAAAGTAAGTGCATTTTTGGATGAAAACATCTGGCCGCAAAATATAATATTTAGACGTTTTGTGCATTATAGTCAAAGACGTAAGACCGAGTACTCGCATAAAGTCGGCTCTGTAAACAACAACAATGACAGAAAATAGTTTGTTGCGATTTGCCAGCTTTAATTGTAAAAGTGTTAAGCGTTCCGTTGAGGGCGTTCGTGAACTTTGCGCAAGTTGTGACATAATTGCGCTTCAGGAGTGTTGGCTGCTACCAGAGGAGCTGCCGTTCCTAAGCACCATCCATGGTGACTTCTGCAGCACAGGAATGTCGGCCGTCGACACTTCTGCGGGCATGCTGCGTGGGCGACCCTATGGAGGGGTGGCTCTGCTGTGGCGAAAAAGTGCGTTCAGTGATGTGTCGGTCGTTCCGAGTGATAACTCGAGAGTGTGTGCGATACGTATTGCTACGAGTGAAAGGCCGTTCGTAGTGATGAGTGTGTACATGCCCACGGATGCAATGACTAACCTGCCCGAATTCACACATTGTTTAGGTCTGGTAAGTGCGATCGTGGACGCTAGTGATGTGGAGGCGGTTTATTGTCTTGGTGACTTTAACGCACATCCGCATGGACTGTTTTTTACGGATCTGTTGAGTTATTGTAGTGATAATCACTTCTCATGTGTTGATGTAGATAGACTAGGTTTGACGTCGAATACGTACACGTATGTCAGTGACTGTAACGGCGCTAGACGATGGCTTGATCATTGTCTCTGTACAGAATCGTCTTTGATAACAGTTCGTAGTGTTAGCGTTAAGTATGACGTCATGTGGTCGGATCACTACCCATTGTTAATCGAATGTGATATTAATATAATTAGGCCGAAAGCAAAGCAGAGTTTGTCCTATGACAATTTAGTTATTTGGGGAGAAAAAAGCTCAGATGCTATCTCCACTTACAGGCAAGAATGTCATCGGCGATTACGAAATATTGATTTCCCGTGTGCATTGTCCAATTGTTGTGATCGCATGTGTAGTGATTTGGACCACAATTTAATAATAGATTGCCTGTATCGGGATGTAGTATCCGCTCTAAGGGAGGCCGCTATTATTAGCAGGAAGACACGAGTCAGTGGTAGGAGGCCGAAGCACGTGTTGGGTTGGAATAAGCACGTCAGCGAGGCTCACTCGTACGCTAGGCTTAAGTTTAATGAGTGGCTAAACTGCGGCAAACCTTCATCTGGTGTAATTTATGAGGAAATGTGTGAGACTCGTAAGAAATTCAAATCTAAATTAAGGTGGTGCCAGAATCACCAGGACCAAATCCAGATGGATATATTAGCTGAGTTGCACACTAAAAAAGACTTTAGGGATTTCTGGAAGTCTACAAAAAAGCACAACCTTAGGCCTGGTTTGCCGGTGAGCGTCGATGGCGTGTCTAGTGAAAGGGATATTGCCAACGTTTTTAAAGCTCAATTTTGTGTAGAGCCAAGCAGTATTCCACCCTCTGGGATGGTCGATGCTGAGTCAGAGTGTATTGTCCTGGAACCAAGAGTTAAGTTCTTAGCTGCGGACATAGCTAAGACCATAAGGTGTATGACCAGAGGTAAGTCTCCAGGACATGACGGACTCAGCATCGAGCACCTACAGCACGCTGGTCCCCATCTGCCACGTGTTTTGGCCATGCTGTTCACGTTCTGCCTTCGCCACTCGTACGTACCGGATGAGCTGATGAGAACGGTCGTAGTACCAATTGTTAAAAATAAAACAGGAGACATTTCTGACAAAAACAATTACAGACCGATCTCATTGGCGACAGTCATCGCGAAGGTATTTGACAGCATGCTTAATGCTCAGTTAAATAATTCAATATCTTTGCATGATAACCAGTTTGGGTTCAGACCCAAACTATCCACTGACACTGCTATACTGAGTTTAAAGCATGCTGTCAGATACTACACGGATCGGGGTACGCCAGTATACGCCTGCTTTCTCGATCTGTCCAGAGCGTTTGACCTGGTCTCATACAAAGTGCTGTGGAAGAAGTTGCGTGATAGGCACGTTGCGCCAGAAGTAGTTAAAATACTCCGGCACTGGTATGGGAACCAGGTTAATAATGTTAGATGGTCGAGGGCTCTGTCGGACTCGTACAGGTTGGAGTGCGGGGTGAGGCAGGGAGGGTTGAGCTCACCAACGCTCTTCAATCTGTATATCGATGGACTTGTTGCTGAGCTCAGCAGCCGCCATGTCGGATGTCATGTTGATGATGTTTGCTTTAACAACATCAGCTATGCTGATGTTTGCTTTAACAACATCAGCTATGCTGATGATATGGTGCTGCTGAGCGCATCAATAGGGGGACTCAGAGAACTAATAAGGATTTGCGAAACGTATGCTCATACACATGGCCTAAAATACAACGTTAAGAAGAGCGAACTTATGGTTTTCTGTGTAGGTTCCAAGTGTCCGGCGGAGGTTCCACCAGTAAGGCTATGTGGGTTGCCTTTGGAGCGGGTACATAGATTTAAATATCTGGGCCATATTGTTACGTCCGACCTGAAGGATGATGCTGATATTGAGCGAGAAAGGAGGGCGTTGTCGGTGAGGGCGAATATGATTGCCCGCAGGTTTGCTCGCAGCTCCAAGGATGTGAAGATCACCTTGTTTCGAGCCTACTGCACATCTTTTTATACGAGCAGTCTGTGGGTGTCATATTTGCAGAAATCCTACAGCGCTCTCCGCGTTCAATACAATAACGCGCTGAGGGCACTGCTGCGGCTGCCTCGCTTCTGCAGCGCATCGGGAATGTTCGCAAACGTCCGTATTGACTGTTTTTATACCAGCATGCGCAAGAGGGCGACCTCGATAGCGAGTAGAGTGCGGGGCAGCGGCAACAGTCTTCTTACCGTTGTTGCCAACAGGTTGGACGGGCCTTTTATGCAGCATTGGCAGGCCTTACATGCACCCGTATATCAGGCGTGGGGCAGGTAAATCTTTATCCCACCAAAAACATTAAATGTAAAAAAATGCCAAGTCTCTCGATGCAGTCTTTCCATCGTAAAAAGTTTTGAGATCTCATAGAAGCCAAGTCCTATTCAAATTATTTTGTAGTTATAAATCAACATTTAGTAATTGTATCAATAGTTTTCTTTATATTATAATTATAGTGACTTGGCAATGAGCACCAATTAAAAGCTGCTTGCTGCCTGGAATTATGTGCAAATGTTACTGATGAGACATGTGATCAGATTATTTGTTACGCGTGGATCATGATCCACACGTAACCACGTCAATGCAATAATAAAAAATACCTTACGGGCCATCGCTTTATGAAAGCAAATGAACCGAGAGTACACTAACACTAGTGTTTGCGTACACATTTGTGCATTATAATTTATGTCCTGCGCAGTTTACTAGTCTTGGATGAGACTGACTGCCGTTGCCGAAATTCGGTTGGGACGACACGGATAAACCAAAAGAAAATTAATTTTGTGATATTAATGTTTACGCATGCGGTGTGTGACTTTCAACTCCAAATATGCCGTTTTGTTTCTTCTTGTGCTCATTGCCAAGTCACTATAATTATAATATAAAGAAAACTATTGATACAATTACTAAATGTTGATTTATAACTACAAAATAATTTGAATAGGACTTGGCTTCTATGAGATCTCAAAACTTTTTACGATGGAAAGACTGCATCGAGAGACTTGGCATTTTTTTACATTTAATGTTTTTGGTGGGATCTCATTTATTTTTTGTAAGTGTATTTCTTTCTTTTTTTTTAGGTGACCTCATAATTTCTTGGACTTCAGCTACTGCTTTGCTTAGAACCCATTCTCTATCTCTATCTCTTTTGTTTCTTTTCAACGAGCTAAATAAACATAAATCTACTAACTTACAAACTAAATATAACTAAACTAAATAACACGTAAACAACTAGATATTGTAACTATGTCTATGTTATATTAATAAACTATTTGCCTAAATAACTGTTTCAGTAACAATAATAAATATACTATCTAATCCGGCTAACTTAGGTTCTCCGAATATAGCTGCAATATTTTTTTAGTTTCGAAATGGTTTTTCATAGGTAGATGGCGCTATCAAATGAAAATTATCGAATTATTTTAAAGTACTACTTATACTGCGCTCGGTAACGAAACCATAGCGCGATTCAGACAGGTACAACGCCATCTATCGAGCGCGCATACAATCGAAATTTATCGCAATACAATGGAGTTTTAGCTTTATTAATTGAATGAATTATAGTCTATGTATTACATTTATATTATTCTTTTCTATTCTATGTATTTATTCATCCAATTGAATACTTAAACAACGAACAAAGTTAACAATGCAGTCAAAATCCATACATAATGTTCTTGCCAAACCGCAAATATAAAATTGTTTTCTATGGTATATTATTTTTTAATGTTTTTATAATTTTTCCTTTATATGTGGCTAATGACCTATCTTGGTGCAAAATTTGAAGTTTCTAAGTCTGCTAGAAGTACCTTAGATTTTTGATGATCGGTCAGTGAGTCAGTGAGTCAGTGAGTGAGTGACAAAATGGTGTAACTTTGATCGACCGTAACTCCTAAACTATTAATTCAATTGGCATGAAATTTCGAACTTAAGCTTGTTCTAATGCCTACTATTATTCACCGAAAACCTAAACTCCTAGCTTTGTCCACGTCGAAGATATAGGGGGGGCGAAACAGCCGCGAATCGCATCGAGAAAAGATGGTACGGCCGTGCCCGTTTTGCTCGAGACTTGGCTGGGGCACTGCCGTGCCCCCAGATTTATTTGTTTTTGTATATTTTCTATAATTTTTATTTCATTTTACCTATATATATATATATATTTAATTATTTCACAAATTTTAATGTTTATTTTAATTCGCAATTTTCAATTTATTACTTGACATTTTATTTTATTTAGATTCTGACATGTTCATAATTATTTCACAAATTTTAATGTTTACTTTAATTTGCAATGGTTTGTTTATTAGTTGACATTTTATTTAATTTTTATTTTAATATGATTCTGGCATGTTAGTAATTATTTCAGATTTTGATGTTTATTTTAATTCGCAATTTCCTATTTATTTGGTTTTGAATATTATTTTGGAATATATTAATTTGATTCTATGTAATATGGACTAACATTGTCTGAAATAAAAATAAATTATTATTTATTATAAATTATTATTATTAACTTATTCATCATAATAAATTCATCATATAATCATTATTAGTTACACTTCAAGGAACATCTCATACTTACTACAGAAACAATGACTAAGTTGACAAGGAAATCGTGAAAAAAATATATCGTATTACTTTGTCTAGATAGATACCTACAGCTGACGTAAAAAAATAGTTTAAGTATTTTTCGCGGGACCGCCTTAAAAGAACACCGCGGCTCTGGAACGCAAAGGTAACCGAAGGTACAGGGTGGATTTTTAGATCCTAAGAGCTTGACAATCCCTTCTGCTCCATCCAGGGCTCAGGGACTCATTTGATGACTTGATTGCTACCACCTGTATTTAACGTAGAGTATTTTTTTTTATTGATTGAATACTTTATTTCAAAATCCAGTTCGAATAACCGATGATAAATCAACCATGGCCCTAATCTTGAACAATGACATAATATTATCTAAACTATCTACTTAACCCAAATAAATAGTGTATTTCGCAATTTCTATTGCCAAAGCTACTACAGATATTCTTGAAAGTCCTATATCTCTTATTTACATATTTATCAGCATAACATGAAGTGTCTAAAACAATGTCAACAGTATTAACAAACCAGTTTCAGTAGGTATTAGTTTTAACTTCTGTCTTTTGAAGACAAAAATGTGTAAGATTTTATCATAGGTCTTGGTTTGATGAAGCACTAGCCTTGGACTGGCCAGTCGAGGTAGCATTTGCCAGCTGGGCCCCAACCTGTGGGGGCCCAACGGGTCTGGCTTTCTGGGCTAGCTGCGATCTACGTGATAAGTAAGATCGGAGACCCGTGCAGGTTTAGGTTCAATCGTCTTACCAAAGGGTCGCTAATAAAATAACTTTCCTCTGCTGGGACACAGACCTTCTCTCTATAAGAGGCAGTGGGCTGTACAGTACCAGCGGGTCCAGTGAGGATTGGTAGAAGTCTCATCTCTCTTTGTTACTAGGACATCAGGTTTGCACTCGATGTTTTCCTTCACCGTTTTGAGAGCAGTGGTGATGAAATAAATTACAGAAAGTAATGCGCCTGGCGGCCTGCAACTCGTAAATCGTAACAGATTCCTTTGGGTCCCCACTGCTCACTTACTCTTTGTCTAACTACCGTTGATTAACATTTAAAGTGCCGGTTAAATATAGACTAGATGACTGTAGACGATAACAAATAAGGGCATGAAATTATAAGTGTCGGACACTTTCCTTGACTATCAAGGCCTTTATTCGTAAGTAAAACTTCAAGGAAGCATTCAAATAGAAAAAGATAATACTGTGACAATTTCGAATTCTCTGGTGGTCGGTTGACCGTCACTAAATATAGCACAAGGAACTGTTGACCTGGTTATGATACAACTGGACCAGAGCACAACGTGCCAGCAGGATCATACAGGATGCACTCGTTAAACATAAACACGCCAAGCAAACCAAAGTACTGTTCATTAGCAGACGGGAAGGTGGACTGGTTCCTGGTGCATTCAATGTCACACATTAGCATAAATTACGTCTTAGGTTGTAGAAGAAGATTGTTTTTTCCCGTAAGGCATAACTCTAATTGAAAAGATATATCTACAGATGAACGTTGTGCTGATTACACCTTAAGATGAGTCCACGAACGCCCGGAATTAGTTGAGGCCATGCTGCGGGGCGAGACAGAATGGGAAGTGGTCGCTTCCTTCTGCGTAACAGTCATGGTAGCGAAGGAGGAGGCGGGGCGCGTGAGGGAGAGGACAGTGTCCATCTCACAACCCAGCCACCACGGAAGACACCCACGGCATAAGACGTCGCAAAGCGATTTCTGGCCACCGTAGGCGCGGGCATGCGGATGGTGAGTAATAAGTGAATCGAATTCGGGTCGACGGCGCGTCGTCTTCGACGTGCGCCTCAAAGAGCTGTTAGCACAATGTCGGGGCCCCCTTAGTGGGCCAAAGCCTGCCGGGGTCGCGAGACTAACGAGGCGAGACTCTAAGACGCGGACGTATAGTTTTTCTTTACCCAGCTACATAAGGGGAAAAATTGTATAAAAATCTTCTGCCCAATCCTGTGTCCATATCATTATATTGTCGAAATAAAGAGTTGTTCTTTGTGCGATTTAAGATAGCCCTCATAGTAAAAGTTGTTCATAATGATGAGTACAATGTCGTTAAGAGTTTTCTGATGAAACTAAATATGCTATATGATAGTAACTAACATAAAAATAAATCTGTATATATAAAAGGAGAACTGACTGACTGAGATATCAACGTACAGCCGAAACTACTGGGGCTAGGAATGTGAAATTTTGCACACGGCTTCCTATTATAATGTAGGGGAGCACTAAGAAGGGGTTTTTGGAAATTTAACCTTTAAGGGGGTGAAAAGGGGGAATTAGGAAAGTACGTAACCCACGCGGACGAAGTCGCGGGCGAAGTGCTAGTTATTGTATGAATAAATAAATAAAAGTGTTTTCTTTTTTATTTACAGCAACGCACTTACCTCTGAATGTCCCTAGGAAAACGTATACGAGAAAATCCTAGGTCACATTTCTACATGCCTACGTTAAATTGTTAAGATAACGAGTAGGTTTCAGGGTTTTACATAACCATATCAAAACCTAGATTTCCTTGTCATGTCTTTCCTTAACACCATATTTACATTACGCCCCCGTATGAATCGTTATTTAAGTCGCTATTATCCATGTAGGTAAACGGTGCTCAAAATAAAAAAAAATATATCTTCTTATAGCTAGGTCAACGCACTGGCAGCTGAATTTTTCTTTCCTCTAAAATATATAAAATAGTTTACTTCTCGATACGGTTGGCACAGTGGCTAAGCGATGCTATGTTGCTTGTCGTAGCTTTTCTAGAGCATGGAAACTCGATATGCATCAACCACCCACGGATCAACCTAGGAAAAGGCAGCTTACCCTTGAAGATGACCTGTGAGGCTGTTATCATTGGGAAAAGCAATTTCACCGAGGGTGATTAACAGTAGCGATCCAAATTAGTTGTCTGATCACGAATGTTCATATAGCAAGATAATGAGGTGTATGGTATTATCGAGGATGCTATCAAAAGGACAGTGGCGGCGTGAACGATAGTGTATCAGTGAATTAGTGGCGTGCTACCAGCATATTAAACACGTGTTCATGTCTGTTGACAAGACGATCTAAACTATCTGACAAAAATAATAATGCTAAAGTGGAATGATGGAAGACCGATCGACACTTCATAATTTTTGGGGTGGGTGGGATCCATCTCCTGATATTCTACCCCTGACAACAGGTCGCAGGGCTGTCTCATCAGGTACCCGCGTGACCCTGAGTCGTACCTAAAGGGCTATTGAAGGACACCGTGAATTTTAGTCAGTACGAGTCTGACAGTGTGGGTAGGAGAACCCATTTGATGATGTTAACAAGACAAAAAACCCTGACTACGGCACAACAGGCTACCTGTAACCTGCGGTGACGGCTGACCGATCCCAATGTTGGTGATAGGCGTCACCAGAGCCGCCTAGCTCGCGACCACCATCTGTCAGAGTCGATGCGCAGCAGTCCCAGTTTCTTCTGGGTGATCTTTGCCTCTGGACTATGTTACGGCTAAGAGTACTGCCAATATGTATTAAAAAAATGTTACTTGATCACGTTAGAACGGCTGAACAGATTTTAATGAAATTTGGCACTGATAAGTTATAGTCTGACACAATATATGTATATGATAACCTTTATAATTATACATTTCCGTTGGATAATTTACAATCCGTTTGTAACCGCTGGTATATTTAAAAGAATAATAAAACGTAAGGGGGACCAGCAGGTAATATACTTGTGCTATAAAGTAGGCCACTAGTACAGGAAGGTCAATTTAAAATTATTAAGCCACTTTGGAACATTCCCATAGACACTTGGTCAAGTTTTCATGGTCAGTGGCTGTGGCTGAACAATTCGCTGCTGTTTGCGTATCGTGGGTTCGATTCCTGGAACAACTACTTGTAGATCATATAAATACTTATTTGTTCCGTGCGGGAATCGAATCAGCGACAGGCAGCGCAGCAATCGAACGCTCAGCCATTGTGCCAGCTGTGCCGACAAAATAATGAGAATGAAAAACATGAAAATATTTTCAGTCGCCCTTATAAAATCTACAACCTCTATTTATTAATATGGCAACATCAACATCGCTTTTCATTAAACAAACAAAATACGAGTACATCACTAAAGTGCCGTTTCATCACTATTTTCTTTTTCATACATTAAATCTCGTTTCATCAGTTTTCTTATTTTCCTTTTATTTATTACCATTTCTACAGCTCTTTGTTTGGCTGGTACCTACAGTTAGGACCAAAGAGAACCACTATTACATTTCACTTGTACCACAAACACCCGCACATATTCATACAAAACCACATTTTAATGTAATGGTTATCCTCAGACTCAATGACTCAATTACACTATGGAAAATGAAAACTTGGTCAATGTGTTTGTTTACGATCTGTTCAAGATCAGGATAATCTGTCGATAGGCAATGTAACTGAGAATTTATGTTGATTGTTTCCGTTGCTTGAATTTTAAAGCAGGTTCGTCTGTATTCTATTTAGAAAATGATGAAATATGCAATGAAAATGGCATGAAACGCACAAACATTCCTTAAATTACATAAGTGTGCACTAAGAACGGATTTTAGATAGGTAGTTCATCCCCTGAAGGGGTTAAAAATAGATCAAAGTTCGTAAGGAAATATATTTATTCAATCGATTTACTTGAAACTTCGAATGTAGACTTATCAATGATAAAACACGTGTTTCTTGGTTTTTTGGAACTTCCCTCCCCAAAGGGGTACTTTAGGAGAAAATACGAAATCCTCGAGGACGAAATCGTGGATGGAATGCTATCATATTATATTTTTTTGGTAGTTTAGCCGTTTCATTGTTTCTTCGTAAAATCTCCAGTAAAACGTTGGTTTATAAAAGAAACGCAAATCAATCGTCGTACAAAACAAACTACTAAATTACATTATCTTGATAACAATTGCGAGCAAAAAACTTCGATCTGAACAAAAACCGGTTCCGTTCAATTAGAGAATCAATCACGTTGAGAATTGATGATCTATATATCCAGTCATCGTGTGCGCGGACGCAGAACAAACGTCCTCGGAAGTGAACCGTGATGATAAGAGAGCAGATGCTTAGTGACCCTCCGCGGAAGAGGATGTTTATTTTCCTGAAAAGACTGAGAATTGCTTTTCTACAAAAGAAAGTTTTATACGACTAGGAAGTATTTTATTGCCTATGGTATTGTCAGGAAATATCTAAGACTCCTCATTCCCTGCTGGGGTCGCGGGACTATCTTATCGTGTAATCGGTAATCGTGCACCTCGAACGTAAAGGGCTGTTGAAAGATCACTGTGGATTTTTAAAAAAAACTGCCAAAATAATTATGTTTACCTACTTTGAGAGATTGTTTGCAGTTAGTATTTAAAATATTGACCTTTCCTTACCAGATGGAGTGAACGCCACCAGAAGTCATTACTATTCGTCTCTAGTGCGTCAACCAGTGCTACGGTCATCTTATTACAATATGACACACTAATTAGCCTTGTTGTCGGTACTTCCGCTCTGTGGAGACTTCTTTCCTTCCTCTAATGCGAGATCTTCAAAAGAAATACGACACTGGTATGCCATCCCCATAAGTAATGACAAGGAAAAGGACAAAATTTAAGAAAAAAGTGTTTAAAATAAAATCACGCCTGTAATCCTCGAAGAGTTAGGCAGAGGTCTAATAGTACGGCTACATTTCGTCAGTTATATTAAAATGCGACGCATGTAATGGGGGGCGAGCCTATTGACATAAGCCAGGGACAAATCTAGATTTCGTGGCTGTTACTGAGAAATTCAGAACAGAAGAATCCAATAACACTGAAACCCGCCCTGGAAATAAAAGCCCGGACCTCAAGTTCAAGAATTACACTTGCGCCCACTAGACACAAATATTGAACATTGGCACAGGAAGCAATGTGGCATCGAGTCCGCTTATGGAGGTTCTACTCTTGAACATAAAGTTGAAAGTCCATGTCTCACGGGACAGGAAAATAAACTTTTTTTTTAGCGTGATTCATCATAAAATCATCAGATTCCTCTCGCCCAGGGTGACGTGGAGGGAGTGTCAGACTATACTATTCAGTTCCTTCAATTTAAGGCATATTGTTACTAAACAAGATATGGACAATAAGTTGTCTGACAGACGAATTTTATTTTATTTTATTCAATAATCCTTTACGTTCCTGCGTCGCGGTTACCTGTTCGACAGTCCCGCGACCCAGGATGATACGCCTCAAGTGGAGAGAGGTGACTTATACAACTCGCGGGTCTGTCTAAGCAGGGTACTGAAGTCCTGGAACGCAGGGGGTGAAAAAACAGCAGGACCTCACAGGCTGAGAAAACTCATTTGATTATATTTACAACAAAAAAGGGAATTTAGACCACCATTTGGTCTGAAATTAACACAGAAAGGTCTCAATAGGTAAATTAGGAATGTTAACGTGTATAATGTTAGGACATCATTTTGCTGAGAGGTACTTTATAGTATGTGTTCTGGGAGACAGCGCGCAAAACACACTGTGAAGCCTAGCGTCCTGCGGTAAGTAGGGGGTTGAGTTAGCATAACTTTTATTAAAGTTATTTTTTTATTGTTTTTTTTTTATATGTTTTTTTTTATTATATTTAATGAATAAAATAAAAAGACTGAAAGAATTGAAGTCCGCATCTGTTTTGTTGTCCACATGAGTAATATCAACAGTTTTGACAATTTTCATTAAAACATTATCCTGAGTGTTATTACTCAGATTTTAATAATCCAGCTGATTCAGTTCAGTCAGATTCAGTCCGTGTAATCAGCCGCAGTTGATTCTTATTATTATTGATTAAGTACATTGTCCGAAAAATTGCGTACAATCGTCAGATAAAAAATTTAAATCATCTTATCTTAGAGTTATCGCAATAAAGTTCGATAGTACGTAATTTCTAAATGATGTCGATTAAATAAACTACACAATAAAATAAAAATGAACTTAATTTTTAATCAAGTAATAAAACTATAGGTGAATGAAGTTCTTAAGGACACTATATTGTTTTTATATTTCTTCATTAATGAACTTTCAAAAAGCACTTTATCAAATATCCATCGGCGCGTTGTGTTCCACGCGCGCCTCAAGGAGTGTCAGCATAGTGACGGGGCCTGTAGAGGGCCAAAGCCTGCCGGGGTTGCGGGACTCACAAATTACCGTGACCCCGGTAAGTAAAGGGCTATTGAAGGACACCGTAGATTTTAGTCAGTCAAGTCTGACAGTCCCTCCCACCCTGCCCTGGGTGGGAGGACTTATTTGATGATTTTACCGCGATAAAAAAAAACATTACATTATCCATATCGAGTATTTTGTTTCTCTTGCTATTCATTTACATAGTACTTGCTACCTGTTATTTGTTTTAATATCACTCGACGTTCAGTCACTATAGACTTATTTTTCTTACGATATTAGTTTTTTTTGTGTCACTTTTTACAGCCAAGATTCAAGGCTATATCATAAGATTTTTGTATTTTGTATGCAGCGTACTTGAAGTATTTAGAGCGGTAATTGTATGAAAAATTAAAAAAGCACCTCTGATATACGAACGAGGTAATAATTTTTCCATCAAATTAACGTCAAAATTCTAGTTTACTAACGTCACAAAAACTGGAAAAGACATGCTAGTGCCTCTAAAATCGTCAACAAACTTCATCTATCCTATCTAATAGCACTTTATAATACGTACAGTCACCAGCACTTTGATGCATGTATACTTTGCCACTTTTGAAACAGATTTTCTCGACAAAAACGTTATTAAAACCTCTCTTACTAAGTGTACACTACTTAAGAATCCTATGACTCCTACCTGTAAGGAACTTCTCCAGCCGCGAAGATGTACTGGCTGTTGTAGACAGCACTCATGAGGATCACGACCAGGATGAAGCAGTAGTTCCGGATCTGATAGCGGCCGAACTGGCCCAACTCCAGGAGTATCACATCCAGGTCTATGATCACCGCCATGGCGGAGACCGGAGACACACTATAGACGAAGGTTTACGACGATTCACGAGGGTTCACGAGACCCCACGACACTCTTCCGTCACTGCCGCCAAGCGTGTGGCGTGCGGTTATCGCGCGGTGCCCTTACGCAGCCAAACACAGGTATCGTCGAGAGTCGGTGCACTCGCATTTCACGACTGTCGACCGAGCTAGCTATCGAGAAGTCGATTGTACCTAATCTCCTGCCGAAATGTGACGGTCAAACGTGAAATAAATGAAGATTTGAGAAATGCTTACTCATGGTACTCAAGTCTTTAATTTGTGCGATCAGTGCCAGATAACAATATTGATTGATATTGATAACAGTGATTAAGACCGGACACTACTGAGAGGGAAAATAAAGACAGAACTAACATTTTGCTGCCAACTGATATCAATTTACCTGTTTAAATATCTTCAAGGTTTGTTTATTTTATCTTACTTAATAATGAATGTGAGACTGACACATTAATCTTGCTTTTCCAGATAATTAAAAATGTAGGAAGTGAGTTATGAGTAGATTATTTTGATTTGCACAATAAACATGGGGCATATTAAAATATGTAAGTAAGTATTACGTAAGCACTATGGGGAGGCGGGGGGGAGTCTTTGCTTTGCTTATTTTGGATGACATGGGGTTTTTTTTTTATCGTGGTAAAATCATCAAATGAGTCTTCCCACCCAGGGCAGGGCGGGAGGGACTGTCAGACTTGTACTGACTAAAATCCACGGTGTCCTTCAATAGCCCTTTACGTACCGGGGTCACGGTAATCCGTTGGTCCCGCGACCCCGGCAGGGTCCCGCGACCCCGGCAGGATGACATGGGGGTAGGGTACTCTAGATGATGATTACGTCATCGGTAGTTATTTACTTTTTACACGAATAGCAACCCTCACATTGTCTTTGCTTGAAACCAAAACGCATTTTCGGGGATTCCCGTAAATAATGCGTTTATGGAAAAACAATACATTAATTGAAAAATATTTACGTAAGCATGGGGGGAGGGGGTAAGAGCTTTGCTTACTTTTGCTGACAAGGGGGACGTGGGGGTAAATCATTGTAATAAATCTGCTTACGTACCTAATACTTGAACGGCCCCATGCACAAAACAGCAAATAGTCAAAATATGCAACAAAAATTAAATTTGAGTGTTACCTACTACATTTCTGACAAGATAATTATTACAGACAAGATAATTATTTTTTTGTCGAAGTTTGAAAGAAAAATAAAATAGGTAACCGGGTACAGCCAGTGTCGTAACCTTTTATGCGCCCCGTGCGATATTTATTAACTGCGCCCCGGTCTGACCAATAGGCTATTGTACTCAAAAAAAAAAAAAAGTATGGGTCCGAAAGATGGTCGCGAGACTAACGGGTTACCGTGACCCCGGTACGTAAAGGGCTTTTGAACACCGTGGATTTTAGTCAGTACGAGTCTGACAGTCTCTCTCGCCCTGCCCTGGGTGGGAGGACTCATTTGATGATTTTACCACGATAAAAAATAAATGGGTCCGAAAGATAGAAATATTTTTTCTTTTGTTACGCAAAACAAAATTGACGAAGAGACAAAGCTTCTAAAAATCTCAAAACGTCACACGGTCGGTATAAGTTTACCGGCGTTATGACGTCACAAGGTACCAAGCCAGAATTTCGAAGCGAAGATCTTTGTCAATTTTCATTGATTAACAAAAACCAAAAACTTGAGATTTGAATCACTGATTTTTATAGGTACAGTCAACAGCAAAAGTCAAGATCAAATCATAAATTCAAAACTTATCGAACGGAGTTCGCGTCAGAAGCAGTACGGAATAAAAACCAGTGTAAGTTATTATTTTATGAATGAATGCATGATTTATTTGCTACAATATAGGTATATGATTTAAGAATGATTTTGTAATTGTATCAGCTTGAGTATGTCCTTATAGAAAATTATAATCTACAAATAACTAGATACATATAAGTAGTTAGATAAGCAATCAAACCAGCAGCAGATATGCTCAGCAGGACTCTACGACGACCTCATCAGTAAGCTTGTCAAGAAACTGCAGCATCAGCGCTGTCACGGCGCTGACTTAAAAAAAAAAACAATACTGTAGTAATCAAACGAATGTTAAATGAGTAAAAGTTTAATAAGTACAATGTACAAAATCATTAAAAAAAACAGTGTACGATGAAATTACGAACTTCAAAAGGCTGATTTCAGTAAACATAATGATTGTTAGCAAAATAGCATTCAATCCAGCGATCTGCTGCACTGTGAGTCGCAAGTGCAATTCCCGTATGGCGAACAAGGTGTTCTGTTTGTGTACGTGAGTTTGAATACATTCAAACACACACCCCAGATACAGGAGAAATTGCTAGTGTGGAGCAACGTGTTTGTTTTCAAAAGATCTATCTATTTAGTATCTCTAGTAGGTATTATAAAACTCCCGTAGAGCGTGGAACTAAAATTAATCTAATTGTTGTACCTAATGTGAGCGTAGGTACCAACTATAGGTTCACACATCTGCAAGCGTAATATGGCGCCGTAGAATCGGGTTCTGTCAGCAGAAGAAAAGACAAAATGACAGAAAGATTTTTACCGCTTTAAACATGGTAATGTTTAAAATATAGAAAAGAAATGTTTCTTTCCTTCAATACGTACCGTACTTAGTTCGGATCGTGTCATTCTCGTGCAAAGAACCGTCAAATTTTATAGAAATAACGATGAAATAACTTTGTCTATTCTTGTAGAATAGAAATAGAGTTGGTCATGCTACGCGTGCTGCCTAAAGCCGAGTCTCATGTTATGAGAGCAAATCAGTGGTCTTATTTCGAGGGTTGCGTGCCAACAGGCTCATCTGCTCAGCGTCCTTTATGGTGTTAGGCAGTTTCATGTGCAGCGTCTCCGGGGTGAACAGCATCAGCAGGCCAGCGGAGCCGGCCAGGGCTCCGAACACCAGGTACGGCAGGTACTTGTGATAGGCCATCTGGTTCAGAAACATATTTGGTAAGAAAAATGCAGTGTCTGTACCTTACAACTTGCGATTTACATTAATTGGGGCTCGAAATTCCTGTTGGGGTCGCGGGAATGTCTAAAAAATAAAGAATACGGTGCGATTTAGTCAGTCAGATGAATTAAATCGCTTCGCGTCATCTGTCAAGAGCCTAGGTCAAAGTTGTCAACCCTCACCCGTGGTACGTTATCTGTTTGAGAAATGGGATTTACGTAGCAGTGGAACAGTAACTGACTTCACTATTCTCCACTTCAGAACGTCTGTGACATAGCCACCACGTGAGAATGATGAAGAACGAGTTAATAGACCGACCAACCAACAGAGGTGTCTGCGGCGCGGACATGGACCCGATGCGGCCTGTCATGGAACAGAAGCCCAGCAGGATGTGACGCGCCTGCGTGGGGAACAGCTCGATGGTGTAGATGTAGATACCGCAGTAGATAAGGCTACTCATCATCTTGCCCAGCAGTGTCAGCAATAAAATCAAAGTGGCTGAAATATTGACATTAAATTACCTTCTTGAATACCTTCCTATAAACTTTTCCAGATTTTCATACTTGTAACAAGGTTAAATATTGGCTAAGTTACTACTTACAGTTTCTGACTATAGGTAATACCAGGAGTGCTATGCCGCAAATAAAAAATCCTGTCATGATTGTACTCTTCCTCCCAAATCGGTCGAGCGTGATCAAGGCAAGCAGTGAGCCAGGGATTTCGACGAGGCTCGTCAGAATATAGTTCACATACTTGTTGCCAAACAGCGATACGGCGTTGTAGCTCAGGCCGTAGTAGATGGTCGTTGTCGACACCCACCAGAAAGAAATCACTACCATACGTATCATAATGATTCTTGAAGCCAACACTTGTTTAACTAAACATTCAGGCTTTGGTTTGACAAAAGATCTTGAATAAATATTCATAAGCAGGACACTCCTTCTAGTTTGACCTTCAGTCAAAATCCTCACTGTTTGGGTTGAAAGTGTTGCTCCGTTCCACTTTGCAATTTTATAAATAATTTTAACTGCTTCCTCCCTGTTGCCTGTGGTTATGAGCCAGCGTACGCTTTCTTCGACAAAAAAGTGGTAAAAAATGAAGAGCAAGCATGGAGAGAAGATAGCGAGCGTGTAATGCCTCCAGTAAGGCAGGAGCCAGGCCCCCACTCCGGCCAACACCTGGCCCATCGCGTACGTGCAATGCAGTATGTTTCCACCCAACACTCTGCTCTTTACGTCTACTATCTCAAGGGCTGAAATAAACAATATTAGAAAACACAGAATTAAATGTCTTTTTTTTAATATTACCTCACAGGTAATAAAAAACTTTCATTATGCGCACAGCTAAGGAGTGAATTTCCTGATAGCTACAGCCTTGGGATCTTAAAGTCAAGCGTGAATGGGTGACTTTTAGGCAAGCGTGCTTCACCGTCGACCACATCTTCGCTTATCATCAGGTAAGATAGTGGTCAAACGCGAACCTATCATAAATAAATAAAAAAGAAGTCTCTTCCTAAATCTGAATATACAAAAATGTTACGATGGTTTGTGTACGCTTCAAACACTCAAAAAGTTCCGCACCGATTGAGGTGAAATTTTAGCATGAAATAAAATCCGCATCAAGGATTGTTTTTATCTATTTTTTGCATCAGTCAAAAAACAGCTTTTTTTTTGGCACAGCGAAGCGTGACAGGGTACAGCTATATTACATAATTATACACAAACAACCAGATGCGAAAATCCTTTAAGTTATCAACTATTCCCAAAGCCATAAATAAGTAGGTACCAATAATGAATGCGGTGCTGTAAGTACAGTTGCCGACGAGAGCCTCGATAAATTCCAGCACCAAGTATAAGACGTAGCTTTGGCAGAAGGACCGACCGATGCCCACCACCGCCGGCGCCACACTCGTGCCGATCAGAACAATGCGACGACCGTACCTGCCGACCAATCATCATCGTTTTCTTGGCACCAAACAATACGGAGTCGTTTCACAAAGTCATTTTTATAAAAGTATAGAATATCAAATTGTTAGAATACATATTGATCAAACAACTCTCATTAAGAGCCTTAAATCAACTTTTGTCTATTCACGAAACTCTGAAACATGAAGTTCTGGACCACTCTTCATTCATCTTTACAAACTAAGTTTTGCTGCTTATTATAAAGGAATATTGTGTGGATGGATGGACAGTGGCGTTAGCTAGGCGGGTGCGAAGTGGATCCTAACCCTCGGCCTCGCGCCTTTAGAGGCCTCGAGTTCAGAGAAAAAGAATCTTGACAACGGCGATCACAAGTTTGCAACCAGACAGTAAAGCAGAACAACTTAACCATTAAAAAAACCTAAGAGAACTCGCAATGTTGATGTTGCGACGATTAGGTTTAGGTCTAAGAGAAAAATATGACCAGCCTCCACTGCTCGCGTGAGGCCCCATTGTGCAAGATAATTTCAAACTTGTGTACGTTTTTTTTTTTGTAACTGTGAACGGAAACAGTCAAAAATCCTTGCATTTGGTATAAATGACTTGGGGAAACCAAGACTTCTTACTAAAAGTGGCCAAGGAGCGGCGACTTGTCATATGTATTTTTCGTCCTGAAAGAAAAGAGCCTCGCAGATGCGTCTTGCACCATCATAGATTCGGTCTCGCTAAACCACTGTGGATGGATGTATGTTTGTCATACTTTCACGTAAAAACACCTGAATAGATTTGAATAAAATTTGTCGGCAAAGCTGCTCATTGCAGCGTGCTATTTGTTTATTAATAAAAGTGAAGTAAGTAGGTATCTAAGCGTAAAAAACATACGAATCTGATATGGCGGCGGTGGTGGGTATCGCTGCGAACACTCCCGCGTTGTGGATGGTGCCTACCAACGTCCGTTTCCACTCCGCGCACGCCAGGTCGAACTACAAAAACATACAAATTTAAAAAGGCGATAAAAATACACATCAGCCTTTTGGAAAGAGATTATCGGCTTCAACTTTATTGAACTTCATCTAAGTCGTAAGATGCACTTTACAACCACAATGAAAAACGAACTAACGAAAACAACGTCTCATTTATAGTGTCCGATTTCAAAGTTGATTTTATTATAAAAAAGTTAAAGCCGCAAGTTGTTTATACATTACGATGAGTATTAGCAAAGAAACCCTCATTAAATGAGTCCTCCCACACTGGGTAGAGAGGAAGGGATTGTCAAATTCATACTTACGCAAATCCATCCTGTTCCTTCATTTGTCCTTTACATTCCAGGGTCATGGTAGCCTATTAAGTCCCGCGTCGTAGTAAAGTAACCCCTAAGAGATTTGAAACTACAAGCTATTATACATTCACCTCGGAAACAATCGTGTTATAACTCTCGTAGACCCAGGAGTAGCAGCGTGTAGTCTCATTGCTAAAACTAGCTGGCTCACATTTCTTGCCAATTGGAATATTTTGCCAGCAATCGTACCCGTACGTAGGCAATGCAAACTTATTCCATTCATCGGTCGCGAATCTAACTGGAGACGCCTCACATTGTGGCACTCTGCATCTAAATAAAAGGGTATAAAGATTAGCAATACGTAGTAGTAGTAGTAGCTAGAGAACTGCAGTGAGGCGTAACGATGCACGACAGTGGTCCCAAATACAAGTGACCTGAACTGGGGTCTAAAATGGAGACTTAGCAATTTGTAATATGCATCTATGCGGAAGCAGTCAGCATCTGCTCACCTATAAGCGACACTTCCGGCATTAAATATAAACTGGCTGCTGTGCATGCTGGTGAATATAATGGTAAGTCCTAAGTAAAAGAACACGAATTTCTGATAGCGTCCGAACTTGCCCAACTCGGGCAGAAGAGCGTCCAAGTCTATAGGCTCGAGGTCCTCAATAGACTGCTGAAAATCTTGGGAGGTTCTTTCTAGATGGGGCATCCCTCTGGGTCACAGCCTGCAATATGCACCAGGGTGCGTATTGAGAACACGCCTCAGGATAACAACACCATTATCACGCACAAGCAGGAACACCGACATTGGATAAATAGGACATTCAGTTACAGCCGCGTTTATAGTGATCTGTAATATTGCTTATTTTTGTAACTACTTGAAGTTTCTTGGGTTCATTCTGTCAAAATAAATACCTCGATATTTACATACTCTATGGTCAAATGTGTCATATCTGACGTTCACAGAGCAGCAACTCCTGAAGGCGATGTTGATAAAAGAGAAGTTTTAACCTAAAGGCTAAACAATTTATGGTTTCCAATTAGAAACGCCGTAAATGTGGTAGAGTTTTGGTCGAAGTTCATTTAAACCTAAGGAATCATCGACACGACGAAGAAGAACCAATTAGAGTCTAGTCACACGAGCGGAAAAAGCTGAAGTAGAACAAAAGCTGATTTGAACTTAACGGTCACCGGCCAAGTGGGTATCGGACTCGAAGGATTCCGTTGGTCAGCAAAAAGGAAAATGGAGCCGTCACTTTCGGCTATGACTACACACAAAGTCCAGTCCAGCACTTACGGCGTCCGATTGTTTACCTAAAAACAACCGACTCCTTTAAGCTGTGACATAAAAAGGTGCTCGACGATATTTCTTTTTAGTTATGGATTTGCTCCTGGTCTCAATATAGCTCAGAATGAGAACTAAAAAGGAGCAAGCTTACGTAGAAGGATCTGAAACTCCTGCGCACCGACGGACCACAGTAAAAACTGTTCGGCGCCGAACTTCAACAGGATGGTGGTCTGGCACGCAGGATGGTGGCTCTGGTGAGGCCCAGCGGGAGCGCTCAGCTGTCACTACAGGTTACAGGTGCAGGTAGCCTGTGGTGCCGCTCTCCGGGGTGAACCGCTAAGAGGTGCATCTCATCTACTCCACGCTTAGTAGAAATGAACTGTCCAGTGAATGTGTCGGACTCTGTATTTTTACCGGATCCAGCTACACGTGAGCTTCATGAAAATCGTACAGTCGCTGGCCCCTCCGGACCGGTAGAAATGCCGGCATCATTTAGATAGACAATCATTAGATACTCGTGGCTTCAATAATGAAATAAAACCCATAATTATGTAACATAATAATTATTATTTTTTAATATCCTTAAACGTTTTATATACAGTCAACATCGAATGCCAAGAACAACATCTACAACGTAGTAAAGTACACAAGAGCACAACAGGTTTATAAACGTATTTATATATTATAGGTATGTATAGATAAAATTATATACATCTACAGTAATATCTTCACAATCGGTATACTTGCATGACTGCGTTGTATCTGACACTGTCTACTAACGTTGTGGAACATCGAAGGCATCATTTTGTGAATTGCTAAATGTGCTATTTTTATTTGTCATTTTTTCTTACAACTGCCTGTAAGTAAAACTATTAAGTAGAATATTGACACGGCTACATCTAAATATTTCTATATTTTATGTGCATTTATGTCAAGTTTATTTAATTTCGACGAGCTCAACGTTAGTTGACTGACGCCCTCGAATAGTAACAAGTGATAGATACATTCACGATAGAAAACATTTGAAATTCAATATAATATATTTTTTATTGAACTATGACGACCGACAATAAATATTATATTGGTCTTTAGATTACAGGATTATTATACAATATTCATATGATTACGGCTACATCCAGCCGCACGGCGCGACAGAGACGGATGATTGTTGTCATCTCTCTCACTCGGCGGCAGGACAGTAAAAGCTATCGAACACTTAACATTTCGAAATATTTCGTCTCTTTCCTTTGTATAACGATTAATGAACACTAGGAAGGGATAGAATTATACAACACTGACACGATACTATCACTTTTCAAAGATGGCGCGATATGGAAGCTTCGCCCTACGCGAGCCGGGACCAATCGACTCTAACTAGGCCCTAAAATATACCTACAAACGAGCAAAAGATATGAGTGTTATCGTAATAAATAATTTTACTGTGTCATTTAAAATTCTTTTGTATATTGTATGTAACAGGTGCCAAGTTATTGCGTTGTGGTAAAAATATACATATTTACTTATAGTATATAACAGAGTGCTTCATTTTAACAAATTGCATTAAATTAGATCCACTGAAGTACAGTCGCATACACAAATGTTTGAAATGATCGTTTCACTTAAAAAACAATAGGGAGTGCAAATAAAAGTGACGTCTGTTGAAACACTTGTGTACTCGACTGTACGGAGCACAACCAAAGTGTCAAAGCACCGTAACTATTGCTCGTTACTATGATAATCATGTGTGTGTAAACACAAACGGTGACAAACGACATAATTATGAAAAATGGTGGCTGGGAATTTATTACAAACTATTTTTTTTATACCATGTCTACTTCATGAGTATTTTTAAACCAAACATACTGGGTATTAGACTCGCTGCGGGCATCGGACTTTGAAAACGCTAGCATATCAACCAACCTCAATCTCATCGAACATGAACCTTCTGATTTTGTGATAAAATTGAAAAAAAAAAAAAGTTTCTGAAAAGTATATCACCAGTGAATAACATTTTCATAATTGCACACAAAGCAGGGGCGCTTCACTAGTCTGTCACAATCCGTTGTCCGTAATCCAGTCAGCTTGGTTACTTTAAGTGAGACAAATTAACATTAATTCTATTGAACTTATATCGATGGGACACCACGTTACAAAAATATATATTATGATTTAACATTCACAATATGTGATAACTTAGTTATGACAAACAGACAGACATTGGCACTTCCAATGTTCTTATTTCGGGCACATTATAATTATTATTAAATACTCTTGCATTCTGCAACACATACACAAATTATTGCCTGATTTAAACACGAGACGAACACAGTTATGATATTAATATTACGGGAGGTATTCGTAAAGGTATAATTTCGTGGTCGGCAGCGCTGCAGCGGCAGTACTGCTGCGAGGTAGTGCTGCCCCGCCTGCCGACTTATAGTGGCAGCAATACTGCGGCAGTACGACATCAGGATTGAGGGGTACTTAGCAATAAACTACCTTTTCATACTGACTGACAATAATTTATTTGCGCATCAGCTAAATATTATTAGGATAGCAAAGGGTTACTGAAAGAACAGGGTTGACTATTAGTCAGTAGTCTAACAGTCCCTTACGTTCCACCCAGGGCGGGTTGACTTATTTGATGTTTATTTACCGTCCCAAAAAAGGTAAATATTATTTCTACGTATGGTGATCCTCACAAACAGTTCTACAAGGTTTTTGGCGCAGTATGAAACTTTTTGAACAAGTTTTTTTATCCTTTTATGTGTATGATGTCTGATCGACTTAATATTTTCTCTGAAGACAAAGTAAAGTGTGGAATGGCTCTCAAAAATTAACGCAGTCAGTGCCTCCCGTAATATAGGTACATAATATAAATATGCAGAATTAAATATTTATGAAATGTTCTGAAAATAATCCACGAATAATAAATAAAATATGAATATCCGTTTTCTTTCACTAATAAAAGAGGACACCTAAATGAAGCCCCAATAAAAGCGCTCAGTTTGATGATTATCAAGCCTCGACACAATGCCAAGAGTTGAAATTCAAACGATGCAAAAATATTCAGGCATTCGTTTAGTCGCGTAGTATTAGTTGAAACAGATATTTGTAGCCCCGTTACAAAAAAACGAAACCACTAGAAATTAAAAAAAAATGCCACCACATTCAAATACAGTAACTATTTTCAAAGGAAAGCAAAATACTCGTAAACAATGTAAACACGTCTTTCATTAACTACCACAGTTTAATTAACTATAATTATGTACTATCTGGTAAATCCGGTGCGAAAAACGTTTGTCATTATACGTCAGTAATAAAATGTATGGCATTTAATGTGCCTTCAACCACCACTTATTATGTTATTTTTAAGTACTGTAGGATAATGATCGTTCCATAACTTCAGAAATCGTTTTCTTGTTTGCTTCATTCGTAAACAGTAATTACTGTGAACCGTAAAATTGAAACATGCTGTCAGCAATATAACTCAGAAGATACAATGTTCCAAGGAAGTATTTAAAAGATACCGTTTACAAGAAAAACCGTATATTTTTGCTGACTTTAAGTAAATTTTTTTCTATGTTTTTTAAAACAATTCAAGAATATATCACACCTGTAATCCTGAAGGGAAAAGCAAAGGTTTACCGACATTTAAGTCATTCATAATCTATTATTACAAGACTGCCGTCAAACGGGCACAAATCCTGGCTACAGGGCACAAATCACCTGAGTTTTAAAATGTCTTGTCGCACCGAATTACCGTCTAAATTAATGTAAATACTTACACCCACACTTGGAAGTCTACCGAGGTACTACCACCACATACCACTTCCACAATCCTACCACCATAGTTTTACAATTGTTCTCTCACCATATTACAACTTTTCTTTCACCATAATTGTTTCAGATATTTATTTACTCAAAACATATGATTAGTACACGTTTTGATACAGTTTTACAAAATTATATTTTTTTTTACAAATGTGTGATCACTGCTCTCCTAGCTAGGTTATAAAAACCTGTGTTATAGGACCGGACTGCTTCTCCTTAGAAGCAGTCCGGTCCTATAAGGTAGAATGACGAATTATTGGTTGCTATGCTTCTGATTGTTGCAACCCATTTTGTGTAATCTTATAACCACCTATCACACCATACTACCTAACCTTTCTTTCACCGTATTGCCATCATACTCTCAGCATACAACCGTCATTCCCCCACCATACTCACACAATACGACTTTCGTCAATCTGTCTCACCAATTTCTCATTGTTTTACCATTTTTCTCTCACCATACTACAATCATGCTTTCATCACACTGCCACCATAGTCTCGCCATACTACCTTTCTTTCACCTTATTACCGTCATACTTTCACCAAACTTAACTACCGTCATTTTACTCATCGAAATATAACTTTTCTGAAACCACACTACAGTATACACAACATTATTTTTTGTTTATGCGTAACCCGATACACCTGTCTAGTATTTTTGTGTAAAGAATCTATGTACAAAATTTTAAAACCGTATCATAAAAAATCACAAGTTTTATAAGTTTGTATTTTACCTGGTTGTCCGTTCAAAAACATGCGCATTTCGCGGTACACCCGCGTAAACCGCGTCTCCTGTGTTTTACACTCGTGATAATAGCTTGGCAATAGGTACCTAACCGTACGGTGATTGTATTGTAATTAACTGGTAATAAAATTAAATTAAAATATTTTTGAAAAAAAAATATGATTCTGAACAAACTATATTCAGGTTTCGCACATACTAAAAATAATGTTGTATAACTGTCTCTCACCAAATGTCATCATATCCCCGTCTTACTCTCACCATTCTACCGTCATGCTCTCATCACACTCCCACCATAGTCTAATCATACTACCGTTTTAATCTCAGCATACTACCAGTACTACCACATTTCTCACCGTACTTCCTTTTTCTTAACACACTACCACCTTTTTGTCACCATATTATGGTCTTTTTATAAACATTCTACGCACATTATCCTCTTACCATACAACAGTCGTTCTCTCGCCATTTTACCAAAATTCTCTCAGCATATAATTTAACTATAAATCCTTTAAATTATACATAGTGTAAATGACATTATCATGCAACGCTGAAGTAATTTCTTTTTTGATCAGATTTCAAAAATCTAGTTAACAAATTCTCGGACTTATTGTTTATTTAACCAATCTAAATAGGATGTTTTGCCTACAATTTATGTTTGTTTTTTCCGACATTAAATTTCCATGGGATGCAAGTGCACCGTTATCAATAAACGTGAATCGTATGTTTTAATAAAACCACAATCGCATTTATATTTTAATATCGTGCAGTAAACTAAATTGATTCGTATCTCGATGATCACACAACCAACATCATAATTCAGTTGCAAACATATACCTTCATTATAAAGTCATTCATTATACAAGCTTATACGCCACCTGCTAAGAGCCATACAAACTCCTTTTACCATATCAACTGTCATACATGTGATGATCACACGCACGCCACTTGTGAATACCGTTTGAACTTTCTGAATACAAGTATTTGCTCGTTATATTGTAAAACAGAAACTATCTGTTTGCCGCTGTAAAAAGGACGTGTCAACACAAAACGAATCAACCGATTTTCGTACTTGAACAATTTAGCTTAATGTCGGAAATCGGTTATTTTGTTTTGAGCATATATGCCGTTCTTTGTTTTGATAGTTTATGTATCATTTACACTATGCATAGACATGTGGTGTAGTCTAGCAAGAATTAAATAAATCTAACTGCTTACTAACGTAATACAATGTTACATCATACTGATATGCGCGTCGTAGCTTATGCGATATACTCAAATATGGCGATGAATGTCTTACCTAATGAGGTTGGCAATGATGCTTGCAGTAGCGTTGTCAGCTAGTGACAGAAATTAACTAATATGTTGTCCGAAAGTTGAGCAACTATTGCGGAACTTTCTGTAGCAGCACCACATTCCTTGGCTTGCAAAATTTACGCGATACTAAACAACAGTTGCATCATGTTGCGAGCAACTTTACTGCAACACATTTGTCACTTTCTGACTACGCGATTGTAAGAACTTAAGGATATTCAATTTACATAAATATCCCCTTCATTGGTCTTAATTTATAATAAATAATAATTGAATTGCCTAAACCATGATAGCGATATAACATATTTCAGAGGTATTAATAATATTTAAGCTATGATAATTATTACACGATAAAGTAAATAGTATGTGATACACCTAAGGAAAATAAATATAATAAAAGGATATCCCCGTAAACTATATACAGATTATCATACACGTAAGACACAATCAAAATGTCTGATACCACTGGACGGGACTCGAGAATACTTAGAGCATTTAAACATTACTGGCCATCACTTCACATCAAGATCTGACCTAATTTTAATATTTTATAATGATTATTTTTTTAAGCCGATGTGCTAATAATACAATAAGATCACTAACTTATACAGTAGGAGAGTTAAATTCAATGAACTTTGAAGGACGTGGTGGCACGACCGAGCAAAGGCTTTGTATTTTATTTGAAGAAAAAGGATAGAATTGGTCATGCTATGCATGTTGTAAGGGACATCGACGCACAACCTGTTGAAAAACTATTCCTTTCATACGTTTACATGCTCTAAGTAAATATGCATCGACAAAGTAGCATGAATACACGAACAATATAATAAATTAAACGTATTATTTATATTAATAATTATTTTATAATATTTAATAATACACAAACAGACACGAGACGACACTACGTAATAAACGAGCTATTGTCTTATTTATTATTTTAAATACTCCTTCGCTGTAAGTTCAAGAAAATAGTTACAACCATTTACATTGTTTTAATGGAAAAATTTAAATATTATCCATGGAAATATATCAGTTTTTTTTTCAAGTTATTTTAAATTATTATTTATGGATATTATTCTGTATTTTTTATGGTGCATCTATAATAACTATCTTTACATATTTTTTTTATATTGCTTTTTTATTTTCGTTATTAACGATTTCACAGTAATCAGGAACTTAAGGCGAAAATGTATGTCTTATGTACAATGTCCGATCGCAAAGGAAACGTGTTATTTATGAATGTTTTTTTTTTCTAATTTTCAGTGATATTAATAGAATCGTCCCCTCACCAGTTTTCGTTATTTTTTTAAGGAAAGAAACTGTTTAAAGGCGCTCCCTCGGGAACGTTTGCCTGTAATGTAACAAGTCGACTGCTAGCCAGCGCGTCACGGTTTAAATCCTTGCACGGAACAAATATTTGTATGACATCATTTTCGAAAATCGAATTTTGTATGTTACATTACAAGAAAATGCAAAATCACTATCTTGTAACGTAACACTCAAAATTGAATCTCTGATTTGTTACCATCACGGGCGAATGCACCGACGAGGGAGCATCTAATTGGTTTTCTTTACACTGTGACCTTACAACACGTAAAATATTTGAAAATATTCATCATGCTGTATAATAGACTTAATTTTGTCCCAAACTATATTTGTTGGAGGCAGTTTCTGGTGTAGCAAGATACCAGCAGTTTATTTTATAGGCTGGGAGGTCAGATAGCCAGTCGGTGTTCGGTGCGACTGGTTGTTGGCCTAACCTATGTCTATGGAGGACACCAGGAACCGTATTATGACGTCTTAAAACCAGGCTTGTTCCAGTGAGTGAATGAGGTAGCGCTAGACGACTTGTATAGCTCTGTCTCTTTCACTCACTGGAACAAGCCTGGTTTTAAGACGTCATAATATGGCCGCAGGCCTCATTTCTGGTCACAGTGTAAAATGAACCATGCCTACATCAATTCCGAGGCTATCTATATACAGTAGTCAGTCGTAACTTCGTAAGGATAGTAGCTAAGGAACAGACAGCGCTATATAAGTACACACGCACGCAATATGCTTCCTAAAACGTTTGCAGCTACAATACTAATATATTCGTATTTATTATTGTTTTATCTCTACATTGTCCGAGTTACTAGGTTACGTTTTATCGCTTAATCATTACGCGATGCGGCCAAGGAAAAATCATTCTTATTACTACGACGTGCGGTTGTTTGTGGGATGATTGTAAAGAAAACAGGTTGACTACGAATTGCATCATTATGTCGTAGTAGTAAGGATGATTTTTACTTCTAGCTGGTTGGCGACGAAAATCAGTCAAATCGCGTCACAAGTAAGGGCGCTTAGGTTCAATTTACATTGCCGCGGAAAGGAATGTTAGCGAATTTTTGTATCCAAAGCTTACAAAGCATTTTGAACTTTATACTTATTGTGTTAAAGTACAGACTAGAGACGAACCGAATAACATTTCACACATTTTCGAAGAATTCTCGGGAATTTTTGCAGTTTGAATCTCTGATCTAGTTCAAACGTTCTACAATTGATTTACAGTTAATTTTACTTTGTAAGGTTTAGGTTTAAAGACATTTATTTCTCATAAAAACATAAAGTTCACTTAAAATGAGATACAATGTTATTTCTTAATAGTAACATAATATTTGCCTCTGGGGCTATGGCGACATTATATTGTTATTATTTAAATGGTTTTTCAACTTACGCTTAAATATGTTAATACTATCACACTTCTTCAAATCTTCTGGTAAATTATTGAACAGTTGCGTTCCCTCCACTAATATTGTTTTTTTACCATAATTGGTCCGTGCTCGGGTGGTCATTAGTTGGAATTTGTTTTTACTTCTTGTGTTATATAATGGTATTTTTTTGTGTAGTTGTATATTTGATTGTATGGAATTCGTGGTTATTTTTTTTATGAGAATGCAAGTGTAGTAGGTGTAAAGCTGTTTGAGATTTAGAAGTTTAGTTTTGTTGTATAATTTTTTTGTTGGATATAGATAATGGTAGTGGAATAGTACTTTAATAATTTTGTTCTGTATTCTTTGCAGTGGATTAAGATAAGATTTAGCTGCTGATCCCCACACTTCGATCAAGTATTCTAGTTTTGATTTGACTAAGGAGTTATATATAATTAGACGTGCTTTTTTCGGGATACATGTTGTAACTTTACGTAACGCTCCTAATAGTGATATTAATTTTGTTTTAATATTTTCGATGTGCAGCTTCCAACTTAGTTTGTCATCTACCCACAGACCGAGATATTTTTCGTGACTAGACTGATTGATTTTGTCGCCATTGATCGTAAGAGGTGGAAAATCAGGTAAAGGTTTATTTTTTGCGGCGAATATCATAAAAGATGTTTTTGAGGTGTTAATAGTCAGTAAGTTATATTTTAACCAATCACTGAGGAGGTCAAGGTCCTTTTGTGCATCAGTTATAATGTTCTGTAATGATTTACCGAAATAAAAAAGGCAAGTGTCATCCGCGTATAACGTTAGGTGTCCTTTCAATCCTATTTTATCAATGTTATTTATATATATTAGGAACAGTAGTGAGCTAATAATTGAGCCTTGCGGACAGCCATATATTATGTTTTGTATCGAGCTGGTGAAGTTATCTATTTTAACAAGTTGTCGTCTATTTTTTAAATATGAAGTAAATATACTAAGGGCGCTGCCGGTAATACCTATGTTGTTTAACTTCTGTAATAGCTTTTGATGGCTAACTGTATCATACGCTTTTTTTAGATCAATGAAAATGCCCACAACAATGTTTTTTTTATCAATATTAGTTTTAATTTTCGTTATTAAATCTACTGTGGCAGTAAGAGTACTTGATTTAGGGCGAAAGCCATATTGTTGATCAATTAAGAAATCCTTCTTGGTCAAATATTCGCTTAGGCGGGTGTATAATACTCGTTCGAATATTTTCGAAATTACGGGTAAGACTGATACTGGTCGGTAGTTGCCGGGGTCAGTTCTACTTCCAGATTTGTGAATAGGACTGACCCTTGCAACTTTTAGTGAGTCGGGGAAAGTGCCGCGTGCTAAGCAAATATTTATACAGTTCGTTAATCTTTCCACAATTATGTTTTTAAGGCATTTAATAGCTTTTGTGCTGACGCCGTCTAAGCCTGTACTAGTGTTGGAGTCGAGGTGGTCAATAATTTTTGATATTTCGTCTGCATTACATGGGGAAAGTTCGTCTAATGTTATGTTGTGTGTGTAATTACTATCGTATGTAAGGATATTATTTGAATTGTTGTGGTACATGTAGGGTATTTGGTTGGCTAATTCTGCGCCTATAGATGCAAAGAATGAGTTAAGTACGTTACATATGTCGTTACCGTTTGTTATTATTTCTGAGTTAGAAATTAGTTTGGGGGGAGCATTGTTGTCTTTGATTTTATTCGCTGCTAAGTTATTAATTATTTCCCACATTTTTTTTGGATATTTGTAACTGTTATGAAATAAATTGTGGTAATAGGTTTCCTTCTCTGTTTTGATTAGGTTTTTTATTCTCAGCTGTTCTTCATTAAACTTCCTTCGTAGGTTATCGTCATTTGGGTAGGATTTTGTTTGTTGCCATAGTTGATTTCGTAAATTGATTGAGTCTATAATGCTTCGGTTTATCCAGTCTTTTTGAGGTAGGTTAAGGATTTTAGTCTTATCTTCTTTATTTTTCTTTATTTGTTCTGTGATAAATCTTTCTAAATAGTAGTAATCGTTTTCGTCATTTGTGTAGTTTGCTGTTAGGGTACTATTGTATAATTTCTCATAGTTCAGTGCTTTGTATTGGATCTTTTTGTTTGTTCTTGGTGCTAAGCTGCCTATCTCCAGGAATATCTGTTTATGATCTGATAGGTATGAGTCAATTATAGTTATGCTGAACGCGTGGTTATTTAAGTTTGTACATATGTGATCAAGTATGGTATTTGTAGTGGTGGTTTCACGGGTACTGTACAGTTTATGTATTTTATTTAATATTTCATATCCTGATACTTTAATTTCGTTCAGGTACTTCGTGACGTTACTGTCCTTACTAAGTAGGTCGATGTTAAAGTCTCCGAAAACAACCGTCCTCTTTCGCTGTTCTAATTGCGAGATGTATGTTTCTAGGAAGTTGTTTACATTGGACTCACCTGGTTTGTAAATTGCTCCGATGTCCAATGAGAGTTTATCTATGTGTATCCATAGGTAGTGATTACCAAGTTCGCTTATTTCTTCTGTTATTTCGTACTTGATACTTTCGTGTACATAAATTGAAACGCCTCCACCTTTGCGGTCTTTCCTGTAGTTATAGATATGCTTATAGTGTGGCAGCTGATATAATTTTGCGTCCTCTTCGGAAGTAATCCACGTTTCAGTGAAAATTAGTAAGTGCATAGTCATTGGTGTTGCTTTTAGTATGCATTTTATTTCGTCCAGTTTGCCAGACTTGCGGATGCTACGTAAATTCGCATAAAAGAACCGTAACGAAGACTGGTGTGTAGGGATATCTTCATATCTACTAACTAGTTGATGGTTTAGTCTATCCGTGTATTTTGCATTTGGTACTATGCCGGTTATTGGTTTTTTTGGTTCGTTTTGTTCAGTGTGATTGTTGGTATTCCTTTTATGTACTTAATAATAAGATCTTCTTCGCCATCTTCAATGCGTTTGTTGAGTTCCGCTTTTAATAGTTGTAAATACTCTTTTTGGGCTGGGGTTTGATCTGCGTAAATCTGTATATTGTCTTCTAGGATTTTTTTATTTCTTAGTAGGTATTTTGGAATATCTGAATTGTTGAAGCAAACTTTTAATGGTCTGTTTTTATTTGGTATGTATTTTCCCAGTCTGATGGTTTTTAGTGGTTTAGGGCAGTCTTTGTACAATGTTGTAATTATTTTCAGAGCTTCATTATTATCGTGATTTCGCCTGGAATTTGCGTTTCTTTCATTAATTTCCGATATACCCACAATAACGATATTTTTCTCGCGCTCACATTGGGCTTTGAACTCGAGGATGAGGTTTTGTTGGTATAAGATGGGCGACTTTGATGTAGTACATTCGGAATTCTGTTGATTTTTTAATAGGTTTATATCCTCTTCCATATGTATGATCTTATTTTGTATTGTCGTGTTATTATCTTTAATTTTTTTCATATCACCGTTTATTTGATTGAGTCGTTGTGTAAAGTTTTCAGTATTTGCCTTCATGGTTTTTATTTCATTTTTAATCTCGGATATTTCGTTTTTTATGTAATTCAGATTCTCATTTTGGGTTTTCCCAAATTTCTCTAGGAAACTCATCATCTCTGTGCGAAAATTTGCTAATTCCCTTTTATACTCCGTTTCCTCAGTACGCTCTTTTCGCTTAAATATGTTAATATTTCTATAGGTATCATCATCGCAGTAGGTGGGTAAGTTTGGTACAGACTCGCTAGCGCTTCCGCTTTCGCTTATCACCCTGGCACTCGGTGTAGGCGGTGTTCTCTGCGGATTCATTGTTGAGTTAACTCGAACGTTCTCAGTTCGGGTGCGAGTGGGATAAAAAATAGCAGCGGTCTTTGTTACTCGCGGGGGTGAGGGGTGCTGCGCACTCGCCGATATGTGGATTTGCGTCGGCACACAAGGTTTTATATTAATTTGCACTTTGACTTATAAGTTCACGACACTAAGAATCACTTTCTAATGTTTGTATTTATTTAAGCGTAATATTTCTCTCAGTAATTATTTAACGCGTCTGCTTCCAACAAGCACCAGAGGCTACTTTTAGGTTAGGTTTCGATACGAAGTTCGATTAAATTTTATTCCGCGGTAGTATTAATTGAACCTTAAAATGAATTGCTCTAATGAAACTGACCATGATCAGAACATACTACGTTACTTAACAATTAGTGCAGTATTCTAAGTTAACACACTGACAGTTCTTAAACGCGTTTAAGATGTGTTGATCGTGTTCAGTTTCATTCAAATTAGCTCTTAATCAAGATTGGTTTTGTTCGTTGATATTATTTTAGCAATTTTATCAAGTTTAAAAGAAAGGTGTTGCTTTTAAGTTGAAAATTGGAATGGATTTCACGTCTTTTTTACAACACTTCGAATATCGTTTGAATTGCAGATTGTATTTTTTTTTAAATGCACACACGCGTTATTGCGTCATTTATTCATTATTTTCAATTTTCTTATATTTCGATTGATGTCGATTCGTTGTGGCAATACATATATTTCATCTTACTCTAACACGCAATTTAGGTATATTCCTTTCACAGTTATTTTCCCTCTGACATTATCAATGGAACCGCAACCTTATTTTGACGAGTATAAAGAACACTTTGATTGGACAGTACCAAGTGATAATTTGACTGAAGTATTATTTAGACATTTACAAGCACTTAACGGCAGTTTGAAGACTATTTATGTAATTGATTTAGATTTTATAACATTCCTAGATCAACGAGACAGCCATAGTTAGGTGGCTGTGCCGTTAAAACAGGAATTTTAATTAAGTATTTTATAAAAATTAGGTATGTTTTGGAACATTCACAATGTTTCTTGCACATTCTTTTATATTTTTGTTGAAGGAACAAACGAATGGTAGATGAAATTTTTTTTTTTTTTAATATTGTATTTTTATCGACAGATTTTGAAAGTGCATAATTATATTTTAATCGTATTTTTATTGTAAATATAATATCTGAATTTATTTTTTTAATTATTTCAGTAAATGAAAAAGGTCGACATCAAAAGGCTATTTATTATTGATGCTTTTTTGAAGAATTATTATTGTCTAATTATTTTAGGTTTTCTGATGTGGTCTGCGTGCTATTCACGGTTATTTGGGATTTGAGTTGTAATAGAGGGAAAAATATAGGTTCACTTGATAGTTATAATGTTCAAAGGTTTGTTTACATTGAGGTTTTAGAATAGAATAGGATGTTCTCGTTATATAATTGTTTATAATATTTGGATTCTCAAATTACTCATGAAGATGATCTTGAAAGTTTATTTGTGTCGAAATTTGTTTACTTTATAAATTGAATGTCTAATAATATTTTTATTAATTTTCGTTTATGTAAAGTTGGTATCTAAGATGTAATTTACTTATTTTAGATAATTACAACACAGGAAAGAATCTGTTATGTAATATAGGTATGTCTAGGTTTTTAGCTGTTCATGAAAAGGTTATTATTTTACAAGACAGAAATAAAACCTTTTCTGTGTGTCAACAGTACAATATAGAATAGGATCATCTCGTGTTTTTGCCGAGGGAGTTAGGATATCATCATGTCTTGACCGTAACCTTAAAAGAAAATCGCACAACAGTCCTACGTTGTGTAGATGTCAACGAAGTAGCCTGTATTGGGAATTCTAGCCAACGTCCCAGCAACAGGGAGGGAGGAGTGGTAGGTCAATGAACGAGTGTGTGGCAGGTGAGGAGGGAGCCGCGCCGCCATCAGAGGGGGAGGGAGAGGGCCGGCTCGTGCGGGTGCAGCGCCAGGGCCGCGGCTGCCGCGTCCGCCGCCGCCAGCGGCTCCGCGGCCGCACACAGCACCAGCGCCAGCCGCCGCCACGTGTCGGCCCGCGCGGGCTCCAGGGACGCGGCCTCGCGGAGGGACTTCTCCGCCAGGCCCAGCCAGCCCAGGTTGTAGTAGGCAGCACCTACAGACGGAGGCACGTGTTGAGAAAGATCCATAAAGCTACTCGTTCGCGACGATGCCCCTGTGAATGGTAGCTTAGTTCGGGGCGGTAAGGTCAAATATACAGGGTGTAAGAGACATCGACGCACAAACGGTTACCCTAGTTCCAGGACATTATTCTGGACGGACACGGGGGCACGATTATAACAGTCTAAAGTACAAAAAAAAAAACGACGGGTTGCACTCTGGGAGTGCCGGCAGAAGTGAAAACTTGAATAGTAATTGTTGGAAATATCTTGTGAACAGATTTTAGTAAAACTCGCAAAAATGGTTGACTTTTTATTTCAATAATTTTCCAATGTGACGTACATCTTTTATAAACAATGTTACCTAGCAACGAATGTCACACGAACATTCACGCAAGCGCCCTGCGCCGTCCTACGCTTTTTCGGTCAGGGTCACGTGTCCTGACGCGAGTTCAAGATTTTATACCCATTACAGAAAAAGTGCTCAACGCCGCTAAAGAAGTTTTCACTTCAATAAGAAAATTTGGGAAAAACCAACGAAAAATTCCAACATGGGGGGGGAGGAGGCCAGAATCATGTCCTGAACCCATGGTATCCGTTTGTGCGTCGGGCACGCCGCAATCGCAATCGCGGCGGTAAGACCCCTCTTTGAGGAGTGGCTGGATAGGCGTCACGGCGTCCTGACCTACCGCATGACGCAGGTCCTCACCGGACACGGAAGTTTCGGGAGGTTCCTGTGTCTGATAGGGAGGGAAGAAACGCCTGGGTGTCACCACTGCGAGGACCGTCCGGAGGACACGGTGGAGCATACGGTGCAGGACTGCCCCGCTTGGGCAGAGCACCGCCGTGTCCTCACGACGGCGATAGGCGGAGACCTCTCGCGCCCAGCATTGGTCAAGGCCATGCTGCGGGGCGAGACGGAGTGGGAGGCGGTCGCCTCCTTCTGCGAAGCAGTCATGCTCGTGAAGGAGGAGGCGGGCCCCCTGATGGAGAGGACGGCGTCCTCCCTCCACCCCAGCCGCAGTGGTAGACGCCCACGGCGTCGGACGTCGCAAGACGATCTCCGGCCACCGTAGGCGCGGGCATGCGGGCAGCGAGTAATGGGCGACTCGCTGTCCGACCATGGACCATGCCCGGGTCGACGGCGCGTTGTGTTCCACGCGCGCCTCAAAGAGTGTCAGCATAGTGACGGGGCCTGTAGAGGGCCAAAGCCTGCCGGGGTCGCGGGACCAAGGGATTACCGTGACTCCGGTACGTAAAGGGCTATTGAAGGACACCGTGGATTTTAGTCAGTACAAGTCTGACAGTCCCTCCCGCCCTGCCCTGGGTGGGAGGAGTCATTTGATGATTTTACCACGATAAAAAAAATCCGTTTGTGCGTCGATGTCTCTTACACCCTGAATAGTAATGTTTATAACACGCTACGAGGCATCGACAGCGGCGAAAACCACGATTTTCTCCGAACGAATAGCTATAGCAGCGCGCGGTGTTTGAAGCAATAGGAACAAAAGTACAAAGGATAAAAGCAATACCACGAAATACGAAAACGTTTCGAACAGTGATGCGGATACAAGGAGCTCGGTAGCTACCGCCAACTAGGTACTATGTTTACATGACGTGCACAACACGCCACCAACCAATGAATTCTTCCAAGATCAATCCAAACCAATTTATTTTATTCTCCAAAACTTCACCAATCATCTTTGTTTCGACACCATTCTGGTATCAGATTCAGATTGATTCTAGCTATCAGATGTTACAATAGTTTGAGAATAGAACGGAAGAATTATCTCATTGTCAACAGTCTGTTCAAAAGCTACCAAAAATGAAACTTATACCACACGAACATAATTATACGTAGCAGCCGTATCAATGACATGTATTCTACACTCACCTAACTGCACCATACTGTCGAGATGTGTGGGATGTATCGCGAGTGCATTCTGGAAGCACTGCCGCGCTTCGTCCCACTCGGAACTGGCCGCGTGCACCAGGCCGCGCTACAAACAAACACAAATCATTAAAGGTGTGCGACACAAATTTTCGCTATAAAACGAACAAACATGAATACTTTTGTGCGCGCACACGTTTACAATGGATTCTACTATTTGTGCGCGTACATTGCTAAACTCAATTCAGTAAAAATGTGCTCCGAAGAACAAGTTACGCAGTCTTGTCGGTGGACACAGAGGCTAAACGCGATACCAGCTTAGTAAGAGCAGTGCTGAAGTGCGCCGTCGGTCGGCAATCGTACACCATATGACTATGTTATCAATAAAATGTACATGAAATCTCTGTCACTTGCAAGGTCAATACTCTCGACGTTATTTGAACACGTGTGTTGGCACTGCAGACATAGCGAGCAAGGCAGAGTGCGTTTCATTCAACGAGCGTATATCAAACGCTGTGTGCATAGACTATTATCGCTATTAGTGGTAAGACCCCCGTTGTACCCTTAAAATTATCAATATTGTAAGTTTGTATTTATTTCGGTGTAAATTATATTCTATAAAGAGTATACAGGGACTGCAAGACTTTAAAGACGCCTTCGGATATGAAGGCGTAATTTTTTTGAAAAACCTAATATAGATATGTAACAAATAACTCACGGTATATAATACAAGATGGCTGAAGGGCGTGAGTGTGGCCGCTTCTGACACGCAACCCGCCGCTGCACTCACTCGCCCTAACCTGGAAACACATGATTTATTTTACACTTATGAACATACATAAAGAAAGGAGAACAGGATGATTTAGTGTAGTCTGGTAGAGGCATATGTCCAGCAGCAGACTACGATAGGCTGAGTTGACATAAATACATATTCTCGGGTAGGCAGAAACTACTACAATTCTTGCAGAGTATTTTTTTCCCTGAAATGACAAATCACAATGGAGCTCTTTAAACATAGCATCTCAAAACTCATGCCTTTTGCTGTTAGAAATATAACACAGTTAATACGTTAAAACTTTAGTAAAGTTCACGGCATCATGTCGTATGGCATTTTAGTGTGGGGCCGAGCGGCTGCCATTTATACCATTTTTTGAGCTACCCGTTGCTCGCATACTGTTTTAGAGACAACGTTCCATGCCCTTTTACTCCTTGCTATGGTCTGCGCAGCAACCACTCCAAGGTGTCTTCAGGGCGGTCTACAACTCTACACAGTGGTGACACGGGCGTATCCGGCCCAGGAACCACACGCCAGCTGCACGTACCTGAGACACAGCTGCGCTAACAACAACCACGCGTGTGCTCGGTGGTCTGCGAGCGGCACGCGCGGCCGCGCGGTCGACAGAGAAGACGCGCCCTCCGATAGCGCTCGCTCTATGCGGTACACTCCCGCTGACTCCGCGCGGATCGACGCTGCAAAGGAGGTCATGTGTAAGTACTATATCTCCGACTTTCGTCGAGTCACATACGTGACAAGTATAATATGTAAGTTTGTGTGCATAACATGTATATTTGTTGATTTTTCTTCTTGTGTCCGCATTCAGATCTTTTTTGCGGAATTAAAACTAATATTATAAGCTGAATCGTGTCTGGTTAAATACGCTAATCTCAGAAACTCCTGTTTCCAATTAAAGAAATCATTTTGTGTTGGATAGTCTATTAATCGAGGAAGGCTATAGGCTATAAAACATCACGCTACGATTAAAAGGAGCCGAGCAGCGGATGTGAAGCCACGGGCAACAGCTAGTGATTTATTAGATACATACCGCCGTCTCTGTTGCTCTGCGTGTCGTCGTGCTGCGAGTCGGACATGGCGTCCAGCTCGGCGTACCCGTTGTGTTCCGGTTCCAGTTCCGACTCCGTACTATTCACTAGTGTTAAGAGTTCCTTCCCTGTTGCTAACGCCTCCTGTAATAAAACAAATGTTTTAAGACATGCACGGTTATAGAACGATTACATGTACGTGACGGGCAGCATCTCTTGTCCACGGAGCCCTCGTGTTAGCAGTCTCTCGACTTGTGACATTTGATCGTATACATATAAAATTAAGAGACGACGATAACAGTATCATACATTGATATAGGTTACCTCAGGGCTCTCCCACGTCAGCTGCAGCGTGGCCAGCGCGGCGAGCGGCCAGTCAGCGGTGGGGTAGTGGTGCCGCGCGAGCCGGGCCGCGGCCAGCGCGCGCGCGCCTCGCGAGCCGGCGCACGCGCACGACCACAGCGCGGCCGCCAGGCGCAGCCCGCCGCCGCACTCCGCGCGCGCCGCCAGGCACGAGCGGGTCGCGTCCTAGCACAAAAAATCAATCGTTTGTCCAGCTTCAAATTTAAAACAGCCGTTCTCTGGCCTAAGGCGAACGGAGGAACCTGTCTGAATGATACTGAATATAACCGGCTTCGCGTTCCCACGCTAACTCGTGGGCCAGCGGAATCTAATACGACTGCCACAGCCCACGAACTTGAGCGGACCCACTTCGTCTGCGGGTCCCGTCTCGGAGAGAATGAGAGTGGAAGGCGCGTGTGGGATCCCTCACATCCCACACACGCCTTCGTTTCGGGCCCAGTTCGATGGGAGGCGACAAATGTCCTTTACATTCCTTGCTTTTTGTTTCCATTAAAACCTTAGTTATGTTTCTCAAATGCAAAAAATATGCAAAACAACAGCATGATTCTCACCATGGCCTCGTTCAACATTCCCAGGTGCATGTACTGCAGCGCCAGGTAGTAAAAGGCGAGGTGGTCGTTGTCGTCGATCTCCACAGCACGTAGCAGTAGACTCAACGACGTCTCGTTTGCCGCCTCTTTGTCCACGCGGGCGTTCGTTTTCTGTACACAAAATATATGTTTGTCGGAGACGGATATTGATGCGGGCGCTAAACGACAGCGGCGGCGGGTCACGTGACCTGAGCGATCCTGAGCAGCAGCCGGGAGTTCGGATATCTCCGTGCAACGACATAACCAATGTAGCACCACGACTACGGAGACTTGCCTACGGACCGTAGAAGACAAGGGTGCCTTTGCTCTAGTAAAAATTAAGTTAGATTTTCAGTCGCTCTGTTAAAACGAGCGCAGCGTTGCGTTTCGGTATGAATTGACCCTCAGATGTAGAATGTATAAGCATTTGATCCCATTTCGATATTGCTTACCTATGGTAGCTACATCGAGGAAATAAAACCTTAATCCACTAAGCGGACCGAGTGCGAATCGACGTCACGGCTTTAAATATTTTGATTTAGGAAAAGAAGTCAGTATCCTTTCGCCATTTAGAATAAATATATAAATTACTTAAACGTTATTATTACGTATTCAAAGTAAAGTTCACGAACGATACGTTATGTTATTCACGGCCAATGGGCCACTCTTGTCTACTCAAGCATACCATAAAAGTGTTGTAATCTAGCAACGGCATCATAAAATGACGGCATTTTGAACCTTATATAAAGGACAGCAAGGCGGTACTGACAGACCTGTGCCTTCATCTGATATCCGATGCCGGCGTACAGACAGCAGCGCGCCAGCATGGGTCCTTCCCGTTGGTCCTCTATCGTGAGCGCCTCCTGCGCCATTTCGATGCCTTCTTCTATCTGTAACAATATTGGATTGTTAAGATGCGATGAGACCGGTGTGTAAGACAAATGAAGAATTAATCACATCCCATTTCATTTCCCTTAATTTTAATATTCGATGTTCGCCACGCCCGCGGCCCGCACGCTGTAATGTAACATACCCATCCCATCCTGTAGCAGGTGTTTATTTATTTATTTATTTATTTACCAAATTACAACGGCTGTGTGAACAACCAATTACAGCAATTTAGGGACAATTATGCAAAAAGAAAACAGTATAAATTAGAATATGAAAACGTAAAAAACACATTAGAATATAATAAAAAATGTAAAAACGTAAAAAGAAAAACACTTTCATAAATTCATCTCACAATACTTCTGGCATACCAATAAAATCTTCGACCATCCATCCACAAACAGATCTTCTGTTGGATTGACATCCAAGAGATCATTAAGCACGGCCAGAGTGCGAGGGATTGGCGACTTAGCACGTGAAACCGTACGACATGCAGGTACGGCAAACAGCCTGTGCTTTTTGCCTCGGCAGTATTTATCTGGGACATAAAAGCGCGCCAGCTCATTAAGTAGATCAGGAGCGTCAATAGCACCACGGAGCGTCTTACAAGCTATTGTGAGCTGATCTCGTGCTCGCCTTACCTCTAGCGAGTTGTATCCGAGGCAACCCAGTAGGAATTTTGTCGGATAGAGGTAAGGATAGTACCCGTGTTTCTGCTTATATAAGTACCTAAGGAAAGCCTTTTGGACTTTTTCCAATAAAAGTGCATAGGTACTTTCGTGTGGATTCCACACGCAAGAGCTGGTTTCCAGCTTGCTACGTACGAGTGCATTAAAAACTAGTTTAATAGCATGAGCGGTACGAAAATCGCGGCAATTGCGCAGAACAAAGCCTAACCTTTGGTAGGACTGTTTAGCTACCAAGACCATATGATCGTGGAAGGTAAGCTTTCGGTCGAATGTGACTCCCAGGTCTTTCATGGCTGTAGACTTCGTGATGGTATTACCGTTTAACTGATATTCAAAATTAACTGGATGCCGCATTCGTCCGAATGTCATAGTGAAGCATTTGGAAGAATTAAACTCCATCTTGTTGTCAACGCTCCACTTGTAAATCGCATCGATGTCTTGCTGTAGAGCGAAACTGTCGCGTTTACAGTTAATTTCAAGGTATAGTTTCAAGTCGTCAGCATACAAGAGACATCTTGCATGAAGCAGAACTTGAGGAAGATCATTGACCATGATAAGAAATAATAGAGGCCCCAGGATTGAGCCTTGACTCACGCCGGAACGCGTATGATAGGTTTCAGACACGTACATACCAAGCCTAACAAACTGTTGTCGATCACGTAGGTAATCTGCAAAGAGGCGGAGGAGAGATGGTGAAAAGCCTATTTTGCTAAGCTTCATTAGTAGCGCGTCATTGTTAACTCTATCAAACGCCTTCCGTGTGGTGTTGGCGGCCACCAGCCGCAGCGGCGTGTCCCCGGGCGACAGCGGCGCCGCCCGCCGCGCCACGCCCGCGGCCCGCACGCTGTAATGTAACATACCCATCCCATCCTGTAGCAGGTGTTGGCGGCCACCAGCCGCAGCGGCGTGTCCCCGGGCGACAGCGGCGCCGCCCGCCGCGCCACGCCCGCGGCCCGCACGCTGTAATGTAACATACCCATCCCATCCTGTAGCAGGTGTTGGCGGCCACCAGCCGCAGCGGCGTGTCCCCGGGCGACAGCGGCGCCGCCCGCCGCGCCACGCCCGCGGCCCGCACGCTGTAATGTAACATACCCATCCCATCCTGTAGCAGGTGTTGGCGGCCACCAGCCGCAGCGGCGTGTCCCCGGGCGACAGCGGCGCCGCCCGCCGCGCCACGCCCGCGGCCCGCTCGCTGTAATGTAACATACCCATCCCATCCTGTAGCAGGTGTTGGCGGCCACCAGCCGCAGCGGCGTGTCCCCGGGCGACAGCGGCGCCGCCCGCCGCGCCACGCCCGCGGCCCGCACGCTGTAATGTAACATACCCATCCCATCCTGTAGCAGGTGTTGGCGGCCACCAGCCGCAGCGGCGTGTCCCCGGGCGACAGCGGCGCCGCCCGCCGCGCCACGCCCGCGGCCCGCACGCTGTAATGTAACATACCCATCCCATCCTGTAGCAGGTGTTGGCGGCCACCAGCCGCAGCGGCGTGTCCCCGGGCGACAGCGGCGCCGCCCGCCGCGCCACGCCCGCGGCCCGCACGCTGTAATGTAACATACCCATCCCATCCTGTAGCAGGTGTTGGCGGCCACCAGCCGCAGCGGCGTGTCCCCGGGCGACAGCGGCGCCGCCCGCCGCGCCACGCCCGCGGCCCGCTCGCTGTAATGTAACATACCCATCCCATCCTGTAGCAGGTGTTGGCGGCCACCAGCCGCAGCGGCGTGTCCCCGGGCGACAGCGGCGCCGCCCGCCGCGCCACGCCCGCGGCCCGCACGCTGTAATGTAACATACCCATCCCATCCTGTAGCAGGTGTTGGCGGCCACCAGCCGCAGCGGCGTGTCCCCGGGCGACAGCGGCGCCGCCCGCCGCGCCACGCCCGCGGCCCGCACGCTGTAATGTAACATACCCATCCCATCCTGTAGCAGGTGTTGGCGGCCACCAGCCGCAGCGGCGTGTCCCCGGGCGACAGCGGCGCCGCCCGCCGCGCCACGCCCGCGGCCCGCACGCTGTAATGTAACATACCCATCCCATCCTGTAGCAGGTGTTGGCGGCCACCAGCCGCAGCGGCGTGTCCCCGGGCGACAGCGGCGCCGCCCGCCGCGCCACGCCCGCGGCCCGCACGCTGTAATGTAACATACCCATCCCATCCTGTAGCAGGTGTTGGCGGCCACCAGCCGCAGCGGCGTGTCCCCGGGCGACAGCGGCGCCGCCCGCCGCGCCACGCCCGCGGCCCGCTCGCTGTAATGTAACATACCCATCCCATCCTGTAGCAGGTGTTGGCGGCCACCAGCCGCAGCGGCGTGTCCCCGGGCGACAGCGGCGCCGCCCGCCGCGCCACGCCCGCGGCCCGCACGCTGTAATGTAACATACCCATCCCATCCTGTAGCAGGTGTTGGCGGCCACCAGCCGCAGCGGCGTGTCCCCGGGCGACAGCGGCGCCGCCCGCCGCGCCACGCCCGCGGCCCGCACGCTGTAATGTAACATACCCATCCCATCCTGTAGCAGGTGTTGGCGGCCACCAGCCGCAGCGGCGTGTCCCCGGGCGACAGCGGCGCCGCCCGCCGCGCCACGCCCGCGGCCCGCACGCTGTAATGTAACATACCCATCCCATCCTGTAGCAGGTGTTGGCGGCCACCAGCCGCAGCGGCGTGTCCCCGGGCGACAGCGGCGCCGCCCGCCGCGCCACGCCCGCGGCCCGCACGCTGTAATGTAACATACCCATCCCATCCTGTAGCAGGTGTTGGCGGCCACCAGCCGCAGCGGCGTGTCCCCGGGCGACAGCGGCGCCGCCCGCCGCGCCACGCCCGCGGCCCGCACGCTGTAATGTAACATACCCATCCCATCCTGTAGCAGGTGTTGGCGGCCACCAGCCGCAGCGGCGTGTCCCCGGGCGACAGCGGCGCCGCCCGCCGCGCCACGCCCGCGGCCCGCACGCCCGCGCTCCACGCGCTGCTGCCTGCAACACACTGTATGTTACTGTGACAGCACGGCGACCATTGACGGCATCACGTTGCATGACATGTCATGTAGCATTCCGGGTCAAGACAAAATCAAGCCCTCTAACCACCAAGATTGTCATCCAACGGGCAAAATTCAACCTAATTTAAATTACATTGCGTTCAAATTCCTAAAACAAAATGAACATAATTGTGTGTCTCACGTGATGCGGTGCGGGAAGTCGACATAATCTGTAAAGGCCTTAGGTTGATACATAATCGTTCTTAAATAAGGATGGAACTATTGAAAACCTTACTATTATGTGAAATGAAATGAATTTGAAGTTTAAAATGAAATACATTAAGTTAGAAAACTAGAGTAAAATAATTAGTTATTTATGCAACTGTTGTATAAAAAGGGGTATTAAAACACGAATGTGGGTGTGATAATAGTTCCACATGAGTGTTTTAATACCTAATTATAACAGTTGCATACAAGACTTTATCTACAATCACGATGTGAATCGTCTATAAAAGATTCTCATACCATAGGGTGTTGTACAGTGTTGTAAGAACTATGTAAATTCAAGATGGCGGAAAATAACACGATAAGACGAGAATCCGAAATTACGAATTAGTCTACAATTTATTGTTCTTTTTTCAAAATTTTAGCCCAGATGGTGAGCACCAGATGTTGGTGAAAATGTCATTGCATGAGAATGTTCTTTTTTTGAAATTCATTATATCACGCGTTTGGATGATATAATTATCATAATATCATGGAGTGTTTTAATGTTGGCAATAAGCTAATTGTTATAGGTTCTTTTATAGAGGATTAATAGCATGATAGTAGATAAATATACTTGCGTAGGTATTATGGTTATTACGAGGATGTCGATACATTTACAAAAACCAAGATGATATTTACATATATTGTTGTAGATTAATATTTTATTAAAAAAATTCCATTGACAGTCTTAAACATATTTTATAAGATTTTGACAAAGATTTTGATGTCCGCAGATAACTGTAAAAAACGACTAATTGGTAGTAGATTAATGAACATTGTCATAACGTGCGAAAGTGACAATGCCTAAGTATTTATTAAGCCCCAAACACACCAGCGTTTTATTAACGTGCGTTCACAAAGCTGGTCGCGTGATATGTATCAAGAGTGTAAAGATGAGGGTGTGAAATAGCCTTTCACCATCTGGTGGTGCGGGTATTTTTTTTTTGAATGCATTTTGATGCTATGACGTAAATACTATTGCCGCGTAAACACCCCTTTTCTTTTGTTGTATGTATTTCATTTTTGTTTGTATGTCAGTGTTGACCTTTTGTTGTGTAAATAAGATAAATCATTATTATTAGAAAGAACATTAGTCGTTGCTTGGATTTAGTAATGGTAATAATACCCAGTTTTTGTAGTTGGGACCAGGCTGTAGATTGTTTTTATACGAGTAAAAGAAACCCTTAAGATATTTATCGGCTGTAAAAGAACCACTATACGCCCGGCGTATCCATAGAGCCACTATATGTCATTTAATCATTAATAATATTTCAATATTGTTTAATAAATGGATAAAATCAGGTGGCACTTATTTTGTTTTGAGTAGTATACTTATAATGGATCCTTGATTTCTACAGAACTCCAAAAATTGTACAGTGGTGCTCAGCTGGCCTACCATGACGCCTTAAAGCGAGAGTGATTCCACTGTGGGAAAGAGACAGGGCTACACACGTCGTATAGCGCCATCTCGTTCCCACAGTGGAATCACTCTCGGCGGGAGTGTCTCGTTAGTACGTACCGGGCGCGATGTGCGTGTGCGGCGCGGGCGGGGCGGGGCGCGCGGGCGCGGCGGCCGCCGTGGCCAGCGCGCGCTGCCGCCACATGTGCGCGCACCCGAACGAGAACTTCATGGCGCGCTCCAGGGACTGCCGACATATATCACTGTTGTACTGCTTCAGACTCTCAATTATTACACTGCAGCTACTAAGCAAGAAGTAAATCGTCGTATCCAGCTAGGATGCTAGCTATGGAAAGCGCCATGTTGGGCGTCTCTCTCTAAGAACTAAGTGAGAAATATCGACATTCAACACTGGGCGACAAAAGGTTGAAAACGAGAGATAGCTGAGCTCTACTTCAACTACACACGGCCAGCATGGCCCACTGACCTCCAGCACCAGACACAGCTGTCCCCAGCGCGTGGCGGCCAGCGCCAGCAGGTCCACCACACTGATAGCGTTCCGCAGCGCGTGCGCCCGCGCAGCTTCGAACTCGCCGCTCTGCGACAGCACAGCGTCTCGCACTGCCATCGCCTCGCCGACCAGTAGTAGTAACACTACTTCTTCGTACTCGTTTCGGGGTACAAACTGAAAAAAAAAAATTATTAACAACTTTTATATAAAAATACTACGGAAGATCGCTGTGTGTAAATGAAATATGTTTGCTTTTCGAATAGATCATATTTATCTCATCAGACATAGGTATGTGACTGCACAATAAATGATCAATGGTGATAAAAAATGCCATTAATCATACCTGGTTGATGGCCGCATACTTCTTCGGTTTCCAAGGTCCCTCGGACACGTGGTCTTCTCTTCTTCTAGACAGGGTGCCTTGTGGAGGTGCTACTGCTAACTTCTCTGGCGCTTTGTAAACCTGGCAAGCAAAAGAGCATATGGAACAGATGACAGAGAAGCGTTTTTCTGCCAGCAAAAGCGCGGGTGTCAAATTTAGCTCGGAGAGGCATTGATGATGTTTTTACCTGTCCAGTAACGCCCCTCATCAGCACCTCGGCTAGTTGTCGCGTGAGCGTCAGCCGCAGCGCCTGCGTCGATATCGACTCCACCGCGTTTAGCATCTCTCGATACCTGGGCAACATAAACGTAGTTCAGCAACGGCTTATCATATTGAACCAGAAAACATGTGTGTTTCGGTAATCATCGTTTTTCTGAACTAGCATGAAAATCACGTCAAAACTTAACTCCAAATAGAGACATAACTTTGACCTTTAATCCTGCCATATTTTAAAGTACCACCTATCATAACGTGTTGGTACATAAGTTTTTTTCCACTGTCAGGATACCTACTCGGGTCATGAATCGTTATGTTTTATGTGAAATGTTTTTGGAGTTACATAAAGGTGATAATCGCGATATGAGCACGATAACTTCCATGGTTTCAACAGCTCTGTATTAGATATTTCTTCAGCGACTGTCTATATCTTCCTTTGAAAGTCAATATCATCTGAGATATTGTTTGCAAGCTACCTTAAGTACATGTTTTTATTCTATCATTGTTTTAATTGTTTTTACTAAGAAGTCGTTTTTCTACAGAGACCATAATTTTAAATTAATTTACAAATAACTTTATGTCACGGTATAAAAAATTTAATATAACTAAAAACTTGCTGTATTACCAACATAATCCGCGCATAAAATTCGTATAGTACGGCCGGCGTGACATAGTAACAGATGTCACACAAGGTTAATTGGATCTCACGCAATCTGACCGTAAGCCGGTTAGCGACGCCCGTCTACCGACAACCTACATTACGTTCACACGTTACGTCTTACGACATGTGGTATATCATAAGAATTGCATGTTTCATATGACAAGAGGACTGCGTGAAGGATGATATTATGTTACATCTGGCTAGAAGGGAGGTTTTTTTAATACTCTTGGACTCGTAATATCATCAAATGAGTCATCCCACCCAGGGCAGGACATGAGCAAATTACAGACTTGTACTGCCTAAAATCCACGGTGATCCTTCAACAGCACTTCACGTTCCAGGGTCACAGTTACGTAATGAGATAGTCCCGCGAACACGGGGAGGTGACCGCTGAGATGAGTAATTGAGAACTTTGACAAGACCTTTTTTTTTGTTTTTACGTGGTAAAATCATCAAATGAGTCCTCCCACCCAAGGCAGAGCGGGAGGGACTGTCAGACTCGTACTGACTAAAATCCACAGAATCCTTCAATAGCCCTTTACGTTCCGGGGTCACGGTAATTCGTACAGTCCCGCGACCTTGATATGACCCTAAAAGGCAATTTCAGAAGATGACAAAATATAGACCTAATTCAATAGTGAATAGGTTTCTACCAGGCTAACGTGCTTCACTACGACTACATCATTGCTTACCATGATATCAGGAAAGATAGTGGTCGAACTTGAGCCTATCATAAATAATGATAAAAAACCATTTAAGAATTTTATCGCAGTTTACATTACGATTTTGCTAAACTGACACATTAGACCCCAAAAACAGGAGAATGATTCTTAATACAACAATGGACAAGATATTATTAAAAAAAAAAAGTTTTGCATAGCGTCTCTACCACGACAATCTCTTACTAAAAAGTTTTTACTAAATAGCTCTGATCGCCCGGACAAAGTATAGTCGTCGGCAACCTAAATCGAACTATGTTCGTTTACCAAATAGAAGCGTCAAGAAAATCTGAATTCTGTTTGAATAACGCAAATACGATACCAGCGATAAAACTACCACTATACCCACATTTTTAAGAATACCTTTGATTAAATTGCTGATAGAAGACGCTATTCCCAGTGGGGACATTATAGGCTGATTTATATAAAAGCAAGTGGACCAGAAACCTATTCATTATGAATAGTACTAAGTTTATAAAGGCAAGTCATACTCCGTCAACTTAACTCCTTTCATGCTGGCCATGAATAAGGTCAGTACAAACTCTTAAATTTTCGATCATTGTCTGATATCATCGCGAGTTATAATTTTTCTCATATCCGTAATCACCCATCACATAACTTTGTCAGTATAACATCTATTCTCAGTGATAAACCAGTGCAATAATTTGCATTTCTTTTTTTGGAATTTTCTTAAATTTTTACTATCCGCCCTTTTGCAGGTTTATATTTTACCTTCACGCCGGAACAGCTGCTTAACTTGTATAAAGCGCAAATTCGGACATGCATGGTGTACTGCTCTCACGACGGGTTTGCCAAATACCCACTCTATGCACTTGAGTCGATTGACAAACGGGCCAAAAGGCTGATAAACAACGATGCACTGGTCGACTCAACGCTTTGAACATCGCCGCTGAGACATCTTCGCTTCCTTAGGCGAGGTAGTTGTCAAAAACGAGCATATAGCTGAATAAAAAAACCTGTTCCGTATTACTTAATTCTGAGGAGGCATTCCTAGCCCTAGGGCTGGGAACGCCGTCGGACTATAATCTAGCTGTAATAACTAACTTACCTGTCTATCGCATTCTGCAGTCTTCCTGCTCGTATGTGTAGTATGGGCACCCGTTGTAGCGCGGTCTCGAGAGTGGGGCCGGCGTGCGCGTGCGCCCCCGTGCGTTGCAGGTACAAGAGAGTCAGGTCCGATGATAGCTCGAAACTACGGATCTGGGGGAAACATTCACGTTAACCAAATACGTATAGCAGTACTTCTGGACACGACTTGTATTGTTAGGTTCCTCTCAAAAGCCTAGATTGGACCCTGTTCCAGTTAACCGATAAACGGTTGGGTTAGCTGGGCGATTAGCTGGTGCACTGTGTATCGCAGAATCAGTTCCCGCACTGAACAAAATTTTATTACAGCCTTTTTTAACGAGGGAGAGAATTTAATAAAAGCTCCTCCTCCCACTCCGAGTTTAGCGGGTGGGATTGTTGTTCCTTTAATAAATAAAATAAATAAATAAATATTCCACAACTATCACACAACGCCATCTAGTCCCAAGCTAAGCAGAGCTTGTGTTATGGGTACTAGACAACTGATAAACATACTTATATATTTGTAAATACATACACATTATAGATAAATTATACCCTGACACAGAACAAATGATCGTGCTCATCACACAAACATTTGTCCTGGGTGGGAATCGAACCCACGACCTCCGCAATAGCAGTCAGGGTCACTAACCACTAGACCAACAGGCCAGTCTAAATATAGTCCTTCATGTTCCAGGGCCGTGATAATTCTTTTGATCATTCCCGAAACTAGTATATTTTGGTACTAGTTGTTTCTGCTTGTTCCCAAGATGATACAGGAGACTTATCAAGGGTTTTGATATGAAACGTCGTTTACTTGCTATTTTTGTAAGAATGGTTGTGGCAATCTAAATTGATGGCGGCAGTAATTTATTTACGAGTTTGGCGCCTTCGGTTCTTATGAAAGGGTTATGTTTTCCATGGAGATAATACGAATACATTATACGCCATGTACCACCCGCGGGGATCGTAAAAGGCTACGATTTAACATTAAGTAAATAGGCTACAGTGACCTTCACTAAGAAAACGACAACATGATATATAAATTTCTTTGACCAACAAAAGGGCAGTTGTAAAAATTAAATATCTATATATATAAAAGGAGAACTGACTGACATATCAACGTACAGCCTAAACTACTGGGGCTAGGAATGTGAAATTTTGCACACGGCTTCCTATTATAATGTAGGGGAGCACTAAGAAAAAGGGGGAATTAGGAAAGTACGTAACCCAGGCGGACGAAGTCGCGGGCAAAGTGCTAGTGCCATATAAATCTATGGGGGAGATAGATTTCCATTGGAAACGATTTGCATTCAGTATATTATTTAAATGTAATTTCATGAATATGCATCACATATTGTCCTTGTAAAAAGATATATTTAAAACAATTGAAGCGCTTAAAAATGATCGTAACAGATCCTTTTTTATATAGCTGCGCGAGAGTAAATACATGTTAATGTTTATTATTCCATGATTCAGAATACAAAGATAGATTAGCCATTTGAGATTACAATCTAAGGCCAACATGTTAAGAGCGACCTTAGACTTAGCTCAGTTATGCTTCATGTGAAAAAAAAATGTGTACGACAAACAACTGTGATCAAGCGTATACTAATAAAAACATTAAAATTATGGAAAATAAGATCCATTGTCGTGCGAAGCCCGGTTGAGTTAAATCTGTTCGTTGTCTAAATCTGATAACAATCAATACTGCACTAAGTTCTTACCATCTCAGATTCTCTCTCGGCCTGTTTAAATCGGCTGGAGGAGCCGGAGCCAGTGTTCTGTTCTAAACACAGACCCTTGATGGCGTACGACTCGGCCACGATCCGCAGACTTCGACTGTAGAACAGAAATAAACAAATGGTATTAACCTATAGGAATATCACAGCAGGATAAAAGGCATCCTATATAAACTATCTGAGTGCCGCATCCAAATGCGTTCAGTAGCTTTTGTGTCAAAGAGTTACAAACATCGATCCATCCCTGCTCATCATATAATACTAGCTGATGCCAGCGGCTTCGCCCGCTGTAATTCGATAATTATCTCTGGTATAAATATCTGTAGAAGAATCTTATGTTTTAACTATTTTTTTATGTGCCAAACTTCATCCAAATCCGTTCAGCAGTTTTTGTGTAAAAGAGAAACAACAAACATCCACTCGTCTCATCCATCCTCACAAATTTTCGCATTTATAATTATTAGAGTCAAAAAGATAATGCCAAGTTTCCTTTGAAGCCTTGGCCAAAACCCAACAAAAATTAACTTGGTATCATTAAAAAAGAAAACAATTACAGTATTTGATAGTATAATTAGTTTTCTGTAAGAAGTGCACCGAAAAAATTATGATTGTATGGAGTTGACCACTCAATTTGGTCAATACCTCTAACTTTAACGTTAAAATGAACTTTTTATTGAAATACTTGAGTCTTATTTTATGAATAAGTCGGTTGGACACAACATGAATCGGGCCTATTCTTGTCATTCCCCTTTACATTACCACTTAGTTATCTAAATATTAAAAAACATCAATACAACTCATATTATTCTGTGTACATAAGCAACGAGTAAACAAAGTCATTACCACCAAAAATGTAAGGATAACGTCCCGCCATAATGTCAAAAGGGTGACACACGAGCTGAGCGTGGCGGCCGGTGACTCAGCTGTTTACACCTCTATGAACACTTGAACAGACGCCAGCACATCAATGTACCCCTATCCGTCAAATTTCTTTAATAGATTTTCAACTTTATCACAGAAGTAGAAGATTCGTGTTCGTTTGAGAAAGTTTGGGATATGTTGACGAGCTGGCGTCTAGTCAGTACCATTATTTTATGAAAGTCAAACTGTTATAGGAACTCTTGAAATACCTACTCTTTTAGTATCGTACTACGCTAGCGAACTTCTGCATCGTGTGGGTTCATCTATGGGATCCAAAACTATTCTTCAATCTGATTACAACCATATGCATTAAAAAAATTGATATCTCTCGAATTGAATTTGTTAGTCATCGTCATCGTAAAGATGTGATTCCACGGGTGTGCGGCAATATGCTGCTAAAATGTATCATTATAGACACTCCACTACAGTTTATCAGACTGTTGAGCTCAGTACAACGGAGTCCCGCTGCGGGGCACCTCTCCCTTTCTTACTTATTATAGACACATAGAGCATGGAGTGATTGCACAAATCCCTTTTATGGTAAGGCTTTATATCAGACTTGCAAGCTTCTATCCACCAATAACAGTCGAATATTTACAAAATAAAACCAGGGTCAAAGTGACTTAACGTGCTTCCCAGCATTAAGGGATCTCATTTAAGAATAAGCGGTTACCCATCCTTGAATAGACCTCAGTAAAAGATGATTAACCTTGAAGATCGACCCTTGCATTTGGTACACAAAGACAAGATAAGTTAAATTAATTACAATAGTCGCCCAGTAGTCCATATACAAACATGATTCATGTAATATCCAGTTTGAAAAAAAAAATGGAAGTTGAGCTTTCTGCACTCCTTCATATCCCCTACTTCTTCATGTAGAAGTCCAAAGCAATGTCAGAGTTTCCAGGTGCCGCTTAAATAACTCTGACACGAGAATGTGGCCACATACTCGCAGGAAAAACAAAGACTTCTACGTCTGCGTAATTTTGGTTACAGGACGTTTTTGCTTCAAATATTAAAATAAGTATATTGCATTGTAAAGTTATGCGCGTGAGTTTATTTCCAGCTATCCTATTATAAACGTTCCGCAAATTACATGCACATGGCTATTATTGTCTATAAACAGTTTGTTTAGCGTCTGTCATGCTCGATCGTGTGATCACAGGGTGACGTCATCCCAACACGTGTGAGATGCACATGATAACAAAACCATGCTAAAAAATATGCTATGTTTAGACTAAAGTGTTATATCTGAACTATGAGTCTAGTAGATAAGATATGTGTGTGATATGTCTATAATATAAGTAGTGTTAGACAAAGATAGATTGTTAACTGACGATCTTTACTCATGGCCTTATGAAGTCATGCATTCTGTACAGTCATAATATGTTACCTATAGAAACTTTTATGACAACTGTGGGTACAGGATACACTAATCAAACTTCCATAGGTATTTTTCTATCTATCGATTTAAATCGTCAGCATGTTTAGCGTGACTATTTCTATATCTATTCTACCATGTATAGGCAAAATTATTTCTATAAAGTGTCATTGTAATTTTTTTATTGCCTGAATTTGGCATGACCGACAGTAGAAGACGGTTTCATAACAATCTCTCTACGGTCTGTCATATTGTCTATTCTTTCGTCGACAAACGCGTTTCTACAGTGTCATGCTACGTGTGCTGGTGATACAATGATATGATGTTGAATTTCATAAATAAATAAATAAATATTCCACAACTATCACACAACGCCATCTAGTCCCAAGCTAAGCAGAGCTTGTGTTATGGGTACTAGACAACTGATAAACATACCTATATATTTCTAAATACATACATATTATAGATAAATTTCATACTTATTATCATATGGGTCTTATCTTAAAAATAACTACAAATGGGCATTGTTTATATGCTGAGCAAAGTATATGTTACAGGAATATTATTTTTAATACAAAACATTCAGTTATGTTTTGCCTACCTTATGTATACAAGAGATGTTTAAAAGAAGTTTTAAGAACATAATAATTTAATATAACATTTAATCTACTTAAATTAGTTAAAGTTATGTCACATTAGGTTACAATATTGCATAAAATATTTATTCTACTTTGGTACAAGAGCATTACCCCATTCAGGTGTTTTATTTAGCATCCATTTCATTACCACAGTATGAGTCAACAAATCTATTCATCCATAAATTGTAGTGAGTGTCGCAATAAGATTCCGCAATTACCTTTAATTGCTTGATAATTTGGCATGCAATGCAATATAATGCAGCTAGTAATGGCAAACAGTTAATTTGTTTCATACTAAGAGGTACTTAAGGTGTATGACTGCACACTATTCAATTGTAGATAATTAGTGAGATAAGGGAATGGAGAACAGGCTCATTGTGTTAAGATTGCGAGTAACTTGCTATTGTGTGAAGGTGATATTAAATAACAAAGCAATGCCTGATTGATGACAAATTAATGATATTCATAAGAGAGATTGATAAGTTTAACTCTGAAACTTAAGTTATATTGTTTAACCAACTTAAAAAAAGTTGTTTTGATAAATAATGCATACCTCATATATTAATCAGGAGATATGTAAATATAATATATTAATTAGGAGATATGTAAATATGAAAAGGTAGCAAAAAATAAATATTGACCTAAACATTGGCAGTATTTGTTAGTAACATTTAAAACATCACTTAATTAAAAATGTTAAAATCGAAATTTACTCACACTGGTAACTCTTTCTCTGTCAATGTATTCAGCTCGGCCAGTTTATAATGTTTCAATGCATCATCGTATGCCCCACATGCATAGTTAAGCTTGCCAAGCAAAAGATGGGCATCGAGGGCTACACCAGCCCTCTTGCCTGCTTCATCAGTGGCTAGTGTCAGGTAGCCACGGGCATCTGAGAGCTCCCGTTGTGCTCTCTCGATGTTTTCTTTGCTGGGCGGCCATTCCTCAAGGTGTGCTTCAAGCTTACCCTCTCCGATGAGGAAGTGGGCAAGGCTTTCTGTTAACAGAATTAAATTGGTGATGAATTGATTATAAAGTTAATAATCATAAAATATGAGCTTGTATCTCAAATGTTAAAGATTTGTGGAACTAGTTTTATTCTTAATTTATTCCTTTAAATGTTGAAAATGATGTATTGCATTCTGGCATCCACATGCATAATAAATGAGTTTTTTTTAACCTTTACTTGTGTTGAAAGTTAAACTCCTTTCTCCATGTTATTGGAGGGAGAAGGTATTATGTCATAAGGAGAGGCACCAGCTGTCTCGTTTCTCATTTACAAATATTCCAAACAGGAATTGGCCAGGATGGTAACACAGTGAAGTTACAGGAAGGAATGTTTCAATACAAATCATACAGGGTTTTCCCATTTGTCATTCGAATTGAGTCAGTACTAAAATTTATTTAAACATTTTAATTTTAAATACAATTAGAGACAATGATTGTCTCGACCTCAGTTACTTTATAACACAAAACCATGAATAACTAAATCGTTTTGTAACTGACATTCAAGGAAACATGAATAAATAATTATCATAATAAACCTATAGTTGGTACACAGCCTATGTACTGATGTTTATCAGACAAACGACGGGAAATCAGCAAACATGCTTTTTATTTTAAACATATACTGATAAGCAAATACTTTTTTATAAATAGTATGTAATATAGTATTAATTTGATGAACCACTGTAATATAAATAAATTTTAAACTGAGATAAGCAATAATACATTATAATATTTTTAAGCTCTCATGATAACAATTGCTCTTCAATAACCTAACTGAAGATGTCTCACAGTGATATAAGCATTGAGAGAATACGTAACATGTGTCACTGACCATGCTGAGGAGACCTGGCCTTCAACTGCTGAGCCAAGTCCACTGCCTTCTTCCAATTGGACTCCTCACGACTCTTCTCAATCTCTGTTTCGTAGCCCCGCACAGCATTCTTACTCCTCGATGTCATTTTAACACGGGAATAGTTTTACTCGTTTGTCACACCATCGAATTGATTGATCACCTCACTCATACATTGCAAAACCTTTTGGAAATTGCATTACAGTCTCCCAGGATCACCAGCAAATTGAAGGCCAAACTTGACAGATGACAACATAGTACGTAGGGTTCATTCTGCCATCAAAGTTTCATTCTGCAATCGATTACAGTAAACAATTTGCAATCGATTTTAATGTAAACCTAATATAATGTATTGTTTATGAAATTAATTCATTTTATAAGTTGTAATTTTCATCAAATAATTAACCATTAAATTATAGTTCCCCAAAACAAAAAACTACTACCGCCAGTGTTGGCAATGTGTACAATAATTTCGTGTGTACAAAGTAAGCTTCTTACAATTTTTAAATCGGACTTTACAATAAAAAATACATATTTAATTTTACTAATAAAACCACACAAAGATTAATAATAAAACTTTTGGTGATACGATTCTAAAATTAGTGGTGCTCACTAGCTTTGTAAACATGAGTTCACATTGGGTTCTGCTTTTCGTCACTAGATGGCGTTACTAGTCATCTATGAAGATATCTTCATAGATTGCGAGTAACGTTTTATATTATAATATGCAATTAAAATTGGAAAGCTTTTTTACATACAAAAACTATAGATGACGATGATGACGAAATACAAAAGATTTATGCGTTAAACGTACTTATCTGTAGAAACTGGAGTCATTTGAAACATATCTTCCGGTATCGATGATTTCAAACTAAAATTCAATGACGTCCAAGCACCAGAAAATCAAATGCTTGTCGACTAGCATGAGTAGAGGGAATAGGTATAATTGAGGCACATCGAACTTGGCAAAATCAAAGAGATAGGTGCTTCTCGCGGCTTATTATTTTTAGGCAGTAATTTGAAAATTAAAAAAAATACACGACATTTAAAACATTAATGATTTCTTCCTCTGTTATTCCGTTCCGAAGAGAATATCAGATTCAAACCTAGAAAACCTGCCTTGTTTCTCTAGTTACTCATCGGGCCCAGTGGTCCTATCAGGACCAGTGACCTTATCGGGCCGATGCAGGTACCCTAACATACACCAGGAAGTTAACAGCCATAATTCACATAGCCTATTGAACTACATAGTAGGTTCATCAGCGATCGATATTACGGCATCGAGATATTCATGTGGACTTAATATTCTGCACACATTCGGTACATCGAGTTTGGCACGCCACCAGTTTTATATCTGCAGCCGATACTGATCTACTTTGCAGCCATTATGGCGTAGGCTCTGTGTGTTTTATAAATAATAATATACCTACATATTATGTGACTTTTTAGTCGTCTTACAAAAATGGTTCACTCAATGTGTTCGACATAAAATTCCTCGAGGCGTGATTATTATTTTTTTATCATTAATAAATAGGTATACTGTACGGTGCAACCGCACAATTGGCTATTTGACAGAAGCTATAAATTACAAATATAATTAGTCCGTCATTTACCGCCTTATTACAAAAAGGGGTTTAACTAAAAACCCAGGTTTGATCTTGTAAAACTACGGTTTAAACAAAGATTATTACAAATCGTGGTTTTGCGATAAACCATGGTCTAACAGTAGTAGCTGTCAAAGGTATGTCAAAGTTTCTCATAGCAAATTTTTCATTGTGTTGTAGTTTTTGTGTTATTTTCACCTAAAATGGATTGAAAAAAGGTACATTTAATTGTTATTACTCATTGTGGATTTAATTGTATAGACAATCGTTCAAATGGCGGTACTAAAGTCGACGTTTTATCTTAGTTTTGTAATACGGACAAATTTAAACCATGGCTCTGCAGATAAGCCTGGACTTGATAGACCAGGTTTAAACCAAGGTTTATTTAGTTTTTGTAATAAGGCCGTTAGAGTTTAAAACAATAACGGACACGTAATTTTTCTTTTGTAAAATCAATAAATATTCACCAAAATACAACGCATCAAAACTCGAGAGTGGGGGCTCGTGAATTCAGAATTCAGTAGAAATTGTACTAAATTGTGACGTATTGCCAATTTTGAAAGCATCGTATCTCAGTCAATTTTAGTTTACGAAACAAAAGAAAAAAAACGGGTCGAATATTTTTTGATAATGTTTGTGACGGACTGAATTATATTTTTTCAGTCAAATAGCCAATTCTGCACATCAGCAGTTTACGCCATACCGTAAATTAGGACTCAGGCGTTCTCATTACAGCCAACTAGGGTCGCGTCACTCACGTCATTTCCGCACCATCCATTAAGCTCATTTCTATCTTAAGTATGTTTGCCTGCCGGGGTCGCGGGACCAAGGGATTACCGTGACCCCGGTACGTAAAGGGCTAGTGAAGGACACCGTGGATTTTAGTCAGTACAAGTCTGACAGTCCCTCCCGCCCTGCCCTGGGTGGGAGGACTCATTTGATGATTTTACCACGATAAAAAAAAAAGTATGTTTGGGACAATACAATAGTGATCAGTACTTAACTTTCTTTTATTCCTTTCCACCATCATCTAAAATTAATGTACGGTCCAGCAAAGGATTATACAGGTACGTTAGAAATATGAAACACCCTGTTAAAAAATTTTACGTATCAAACTGTAGAGCAGGGGTTCCCAAACTTTTTCAGCTCGCAGCGCACTTACAGGTTTAAAATTATTCTCACTGGAACTACTCTGGCTTTAAGACGTCATGTAGACCACCTGGTCTGACCAATTGTGGTCCTAATCTAGCCATTTCTGCGACCCTTCAAGGTCTGCACTTTTTGCCTATGGGCCCCGTTGGCACACCACTGTTTTCGGGCCTATGTACGTAGGTAGTTAAGTAATTAAATATTTGCCCTTCACAGGCGTTTACCTAACATTTAAGTTAACATCTAAGTTAACTTGGACAGCGAAGGTTCCCTAAATCAATAAAACGGATGTCTCAATCAAGTCTGAAGAGGCATTGATCGATAGGTTACCCGCGTCAGCTGGTGGCATGTGAAGGTTAACCCGAAATAGCCGAACTGACGTGAAGGCAACTATTAACTTCAGGAGGTTATTACCTAGAACATGCCACATGCCACATGCCTGTCTATCTATATGATAGAGACAGTTGGGTCGGTATTTTAATTTGGCTTTTGAATTTCATTTAATTCTTTCCAGTCTTATTGTTCTTCTCCTTACTACTCGTAGTAATTCATCAGTTTATTAGGACGGATGTTATAGTTTTTTGACACAATAACTGCTGAACTGATTTGGATGACACACATAATTTAGACAGGTCATAACTTGGATTAAGAAAAAGGTTTTTTAATTTAGGCTCTCGTTTGACTAGCATCCTGCCTGGTAGTAAAGGTAAGTACCCACTTTTATTAAGGTAGGTAGTGGGTAACGTAATGATTCCGACAGACAATTTTCCAACACCACGCGTCGATAAAGATGCGTTCATAAACTGGTTACTTTATACTTAATCATACTTGGTTTACTTCCAAATCGACAAGGCGTCATTAAAGCTTCTCCAGATCGTTATAGCAATTAGCATTCTATATCTAGGTAGTTGATAGAATGATGATTGTGTACGCTAAAATTAAATTAACTAGACAAAACTTCACAGATATGGTTATAATTAATACTATTAACTTTTTAAGTTTTCATTTTTAAACTGATTGTTACTACGGGTTATTTTATTTTTAACTAGTTGTTCCTCGCGGTTTCACCCGCTGCTCTGCTCCTATTGGTCTTAGCGTGATGTTATATAGCCTGTAGCCGTCCTCGGTAAATGGACTGTCCAGCACACTAATAATTATTCAATTCGAACCAGCAGTTCCTAAGATTAGCGCGTTTAACCAAACCAAGTCTTCAGCTTTATAGTACTAGTATAGATATCAAGACGTTGTGTTGCCAAAAAATGATGAGTCTTCAAACATTCTATTGTCGGTTGAAGATGCGTCCATTCTCTTGACATACAAAACATGAAGAGGCCTGTTAAGTTAAAAGATGAGAGGCATCTTGCCGTGCTTCAACATAAGTACAGGGTGCTCCACGCGAACAGTCCTCTCACTTAGAGGTTTTAAAAAACAGCAGGCTCTGCTCTTAAATTAACATTGACTCCATGTGTTTCATAAGTTCAAAATATTTCAAGGTTTTCATGTATATTTAAATATTCCCTTTTTTGGTGGAAAATCCTCCCTCTGTGAAGTGGAAGGCGCTGTCAGATTTGACTGACTAAAAACCAACCATTTCCTTCAGATGTTCTTTGCGTTCTAGGGTCACGGTTACCTATTAAGATCCATAAGTACTCAATTGAAATCACTTGACAGTATTTTAACACCAAAGAAGACTTATAAATGGACTAACGCTAGAAAAAAGGTCCATAGTGGGGTTGTGGTGGGTGGGGTTGAGAGTAGTCGGTGATCGAGTAAAAAGGCGTGCGATCAGAACAACTGTAATTCCTAAAAACACAACAGACGTCAAAAACATTTGGTGCAGCTAATGGCAAATAGAACGAGCTACTTACACTTTACTACGGAACCCCTCACCGGGCTCAGTTAGCAGAATATAAAGCGTTACGGCCGTATGATTGACATTTATAACATAACTGCTTCCGAGGCATAGGCGCGTCGTCTGTAAGGGTACCATGCCGCAGGGAAAAGGGGGACAATTTTCCAGGAGTAATAAATTAAGTGCTTTGTTTATTGTGTTGACAATTTTATGTAGATAGTTGATAAAGTCAGCTTAGCCAAACCTGAACACGTGGAAAAAAAGCTGTTCCCTACATTAAGTCCTGTCAGAAATGGCATCAGATTTAGTTTTTCAGGTTTTGTCGACGGAAGAAAATACAGAATTTAGAAAGACTTTTTCCCGTTTTAAGAATGGTAATGTTTAAAATGTAGGAAAGAAATATTTCTATTCTTAAATGGTGCACAGATCGTGTCATACTCGTGCAAAAACACAATTAAATAACAATGAAACAACGATGAAATAACTTTGTCTATTCTTAGTAGACTAGAAATAGAATAGGTCATGCTACGCGTGGTGGTCAAACACAATTAAAGTAGTTTACTGGAATTGTTCAGCCGTTTAATTGTTTTTTAAAGTGACTTGTAACTTTACCGTACTAAAGTTGAATCTCACTGCAAATCATACGTCTACCTACAAAATAAACTTACTTAATGAACAAGACAACAATTAATATATATCTATTGGCAGTCTATTAATACCAAGGTAAGTTATTTTTAAACTTTTCTATTAACTTTGCTAACTTACATCACCATGTTAAATGAGAACATCATACAAATAGCTTCAGTCCCGGCGGTTTCAGAACGTTTGGGCGCAGGGTGGGGTCCCGGGGGTGCAGGGGCGCGGGCGGTGGGCGGCGGCGGCGGCGACGTCGCGGGCGGCGGATTAGCACCGGGTGACACTGCGCCCAGGCAAGGACACAACCTTAGCTTAACACCTGCTCGGGGTTGTTATGGTTTATTTTGAGATCAAGATAATGTTAAACTAATTTCTGAATGTCTAAACAAGCGATTTCTAAACTAGATTCTACGGAACCTAAGGATTCTCTAAATAAGTAACCAGTGTTCCAAAATCATTTTTATTTTTGGTGGTTAAATTTAATACCTACCTACATGATAACAAAGTTTCATAACATTTTTAAATAACGTAAAACATGTAATGAGAAGAACACATGAATTAATGTTATGTAAAAGCCAGGTAGGTATATTAGCAAACATTCAGCCGGTCTGGCTATAATAATCTTTTGTTTCATTAAGTTCCATGAAATAAATAAAGGTGGCTGTTCCGTTATCTTAAAAGCTTACTAACCCCTGGTCAGCCACAACCTTTTCTCCGAAGTGCAATAGAGTTGTAAACTGTCTAAACCTAATGTAAATTACTTAGAACATCAATAGGTTAATTTCCGCTTTAGTCTAGTGGCACCTATGTCAAGCAGGTCTCGGGTAGGTACGATTCCTAGGTAAGGCAAAGTGAAATTGTATATTCTCATTTCATTTGCAGTAGCAAGCCAAGACAATTGATTTCTACTCTATTACCTACATAACTCTCATTTGATGATTTTACCACGATAAAAAAAAAAAAAAAAAATTACCTACATAACTTGAGAAATGTAAGCGTATTGTATTAGTTACCCCTCTGCTAGACCCTTCGATCATAGGCTAAAACCCCCATAGAAAGCCCCCTCGTATCATACTTGGTTGATGGAGCCTGTCTATCATTCCCCCGACCACGACCTGAACCGTGCCAATTGGTTCCAAGCTATTCCACCCCGAAACATCTTGACATTAAGTTAGCGTGTTCACAACTTTCAATTTAACATGATTTTGAATTTGAATGAGCTTTACGTGAAGTGAAATGTACCTACCTAATAGTTTTAGCAATATTGTTGCTTATATTCAAATGAATAAGGAGCTATTTCAGCTGTTGTAGTAACAAAGGAAGAATCACTACTCTACCTACAGGTAGGTAATTCATTTGCAGTATTTTCAATCATGGTAATTAATTTACTTTTTTCGTGAGCGAGTTAGCCACGTAATTTAGTGTAGAAGCCATTTTTTTTATCGTGGTAAAATCATCAAATGAGTCCTCCCACCCAGGGCAGAGCGGGAGGGACTGTCAGACTCGTACGGACTAAAATCCACGGTGTCCTTCAGCAGCCCTTTACGTCCCGGGGTCGCGGTAATTCGTACAGTCCCGCGACCAGTGTGTAGAAGCCATAACGTAAAATTAAAAAATATTTGAGATTGACATAACCTAAAGACTACTGTTCAGGTCCTAAGAAGAAAAATACCTACCTACTTATGTATGAAAGTTTAGTTTTCAGGCCAATAGGGCTCCGCAAAAACTGGGATCAGCCTAGAATAATTTATATACTCAAATTGAACCCGCCATGATATTTTCTCTATCTCTGTTACTCTGTTCAGATATTCACCCTAAAATAGTACCCAACAAAGACCAAAATGCTATTCATAGGTACCTCCGCAGCCTCCATTTTCCGAGATAACGTAGGTACCTGCGAGCTACTTTACAGCGGGCGGTCTCGAAGGGACCATTGACTCCGTAATATCTAAGCCAACACTACTTTACGGCCGAAAGGGGCGAAATAACCGAGTTGTATACCAGAACAGGGTTCACGAAACAGTTTTAAGCGGGGTATAAAAACTTAGGTGAGTTTGCATTAAGTAGATAGCTCTGGCTAAACCTGAGCTGAAAATTCATGACGTAGCTCTGTTTTATTTTACAAAAAAATACGTTATTCTTGATAAATAAAATCATTTGTGTAGTGATCCAGTCAGCCACAGAAGCTTTACAAAGAATTTCCAAGCCAATATCAATTTCCACTCAATGAGTCAACACAAAGCAGTTTGCAACGAATTTCCCACAAACTAGTTTGATCCGGTAACAAGCCATTGCAACATGTACTCGCTATGCAGGCTGAGAGGGGGTGAAAAGGGGTGGTAAATGAATGACGCACCTGTGCAGGCGGCACGGCGCAGTGCGGGTCAATGTCGGGCCACATCCCCTCCAAAGCGCGGCGCGGGGTGTTGGGGCTGAAAAGGACAGCGTTACACCCCGCGCCCCGGGGTAAAATTGGTTTACCTTTATAGGCATCAGCGAGTGCGATGGGATCTAAATGTTCCGTTTTCAATTTGCTTCGGCGCTGCGTCTGATGAGGGTCAGGGGTGATTCGTCATACCTTTGTGTTTCATTTTACATGTTCATGTTTTATATGTTCATACTGGACGGATATGTGAATTGGGTAGATTAGTTCGGTCCTTTGTTTAAATATTTTAAGCGTTGTCGTGAAAGGGTAACAAGCGTTGGGTTTTTTTATCGTGGTAAATTCATCAAATGAGTCCTCACACCTAGGGCATGGCGGAGAAGACTTTCAGACTTGTACTGACTAAAATCCACGGTGTCCTTCTATAGCCCTTTTACCGTCTTGGGAAAATTAATGCTAAAGATGTGTATGTTTTTGGTTTACAGGATCATTAACCAAAAATAATTACCTTTAAGGAACTAAACGAAACCTAAGGGAGGTTTCGTTTAGTTAAAGTTTAAACAATTAGTTTATTTTGAGACTTTACGAAATATCAGCAGTGAAGTATTGTAGCCATACTCGTATGTTACATAAAACTAAAAAAGATAAACAAACTCAAGCCAGACCGATTTCTAATCCTAATTGACAGAACAAAACGAGCTTTTTCACAAAAAAACTACTGCTATGTCTTCCCCGTACATTTTAGAAAATTCTAAATTGCAAACTCATAACACCAAATCTATAAAGTCGGAACAATAGTCAGGCAGCCGGTGATTGTCGCGGCATGTCACGACGATGTCACGAGCTCACAGCGCAGTGAACGTCGCGTCGGAAGGAAACACTTTATTCATGGCGCCCACCGACAGATCGTGCGCTACGCCTTTCAACACAACGATGTGGAAAGTGTACATCAATATTATACTAAACTAATACTACATATAAACTTTAAACATGTTTTAAAACTTATATTGTATACTGTAATCCTGTAATGCAAGTTTAGTCAGAAGTGTTCCTGTAGTAAAGGCACCCTTTCAAGCTTTAAGATGAGAAATTACGTACTTACAGCCAATGTAATTGGAGGCTCAAAACAAGTTTTCAGAAACCAGTGGCTGTCTACACTAATGTTGTAATTATTAGAAGATTTTCAACTTTTTGGCTTGGTACTTTTTTTTTAAATATTTTTTTATTATTATTTAATATATAATTGTTCAGCCTTTAATGAAATTCTTAGAACTATCTGTTAGTTCAACTAATTTATACTTTTGTCGACCAACATTAAATGTTTCTTGTTATGTGACTATCTTTTCTTGGACATCCTATTGGAGATCTTAATAATAAATCAAAAGGTACCTTATTCTAGACACCTACCTTTTTAGTTTTGAACACAGTATACTTCCATTCATTTCCCTTTTCTTAAATAAAAGTTTGTAGACACGATATTGCTTTAGAGATCGTTATTGTTCAAAACGAGCCTGATACTGAGAAGCCTGTTACAAACATTGCCCAGTAACTGTAGCTATCTGTTACAAATAGCGATCAAATAAAAACGAACAGCCATCGGAATCACGCAATAAAAATATTAAGTTGTCTGAATTTTTTGTACTAACTCTGATGTTCGTTTCAGGGTTCCGAGCCCAAAGGGTAAAAAGGGAACCCGTTATTACTAAGACTCCGCTGTCCGTCTGTCACCACTCTATATCTCATGAACCGTGATAATAAGACAGTTGACATTTCATAGACAATGTCTTTCGTAGCCGATGTAACAACGAACAGTAAAATCAGAATAAAATAAGTAGTTAAGGGGACTTCCATAGAATGGACGTGATCGTTTTTGCCGTTTTTATAGATAATGATACGGAACCCTTCGTACGAGAATCTGACTGGCACTTGACCAGTTTTTTGTCACAGTTCTCGTAAAGCCGGCTCTACACTCGCGTGTGAAGTCGCGTCATGAATAACGCAGTGATACGCGCGCGAACAGTGTCCCTCTCCACTCGCAAAGCTTCACAGTCTTGTGACACTGATCGGGGAAAGGCGCGAAGCGCGAACTAGAAGCGCGAACGAGAAGCGCGAACAACATCTACACTCGTGATTCACCTTTGTCGAGGGCTTTCGCGGCCGGTCGCGCCGCGAGTGTAGAGCCGGCTTTAGAAGGCGTGAGGACGAGAATCTTCCAAAGATTCGAGTAATGTCTTCATACATTCATCTCAATTTGGGCCAAATGCGATTGAAATACTTTTACAATTTTCTTCGAAAAAAAAATAAAACTCGAGAGAAATAAGATATTATTGGATAGCTAGCTATCCAAAAATATCTTCTTTGTCTCGCGAATGAGTTAATAAGAAAAAATACTGAAATTAATACTTGCAATGAATACTTGAGTATTTTCGTAACAGAGTAATTTGTTTTCAGTGAAGTGTGTACTTTCGTGAAAAAAACATATTACTTATTGATCTTTTCGTGGTCCTTTTTACGCTATCGTCAGGATTGTAGCAATATCACAAAAGAAGTGGAGTGATCAGTAGGTACTTATTATAGAAGGAGTGTCAATAATGTAGAAATAATTTACACCATTTTAAATCAATTTGTTCAGTAAATCTTTATTTTGCAGGTTAGCTTTTATTTTAAAGCGTATAATTTATAGTAACTGTTAATATCGTAGCATAGATTTAAAATATCAAATAGGTGTATGTAAGTTTGATTACGAAGATTTCTCTACTATCGAACGCATCAACGCAGTTTAGCGCTTTCCAAAGCGTTACGGCATTACTAACGCATTAAGTAATCTGTGACTAAACTACTTCTCATACAAATTAAACTATGCTTCAAGAGAAAATTAAACAAGCCACGCATCGTTCTAAAAATTGTCCAACGATTGAACCCCATCCCTACCTATTACGCAGCTTTTTAACTTAGCACAACGTTGCTTGCTCAGCTCAGCACTATAACTATATAGTTTTCGTTCGAATAACATAGTAATTAGTCGATAAAAACCCAATATTATTCAAAACATTTCCAATATTCATACTAAATAGGCTACTAAACGCTACGCCGCAGTTTCACCTGCCAACATTCGGGTACTAGTAGGGCGAGTAATAAGCGGGCGCGGGCGGAGCCGCTGACGTATCGATCTGCGAGGATGTTCCCTCCAAGGTTACTGCAGCTGCTGCTAAATGTACTATACGCAGATAATGTTGAAGTGAATTAAGTTATAGGACGTTTCATTATCTTCCATAGTACAAAAAAATAATTTCAACGAATTAATAAGGGTTAATTACTATCTTGTCAACAAAAATAGTGATAAATTACATCACGAATAATAAAAATAAGACATTTATAAAAAAAAAAAATGTTAATAATAAAAATCAATCGGTGAACTAGAGAAGTCGTTTAATGTACAGACGCCAGCAAGTCTGAATCTGTCAAATTTTACCAATCGAATACTAACCTGCCACTATTTTTATTTATTTATGCACACAGAACACATAGGTACAAGAAAAAAACATACAGATAAAAGAGCATAAAGGCACTATTTTTTTTTTTTTTTTTAGGGTGGCAAAATCATCAAATGAGTCCTCCCGCCCTGGGCGGGGCGGAAGGGACTGTCAGACTCTTACTGACTAAAATCCACCCGTGTTTCTTCGGATGCCCTTTACGTTCCGGGGCCGCGGTATCCTGGATTAAGAAAAAAGCCGCGACCCCAGCAGGCATTTGGCCCCGTAAGGGGCCCCGTCGGTGACGCGTGAAACACGACGCGCCACCTACCCGGGCTTGGTCCTTGGTCGGACGGCGAGCTTACCCATTACTCACCGTCCGCAAGCCCGCTCCGCCGCTGTGCCCTCTGCTGTTCAGAGGGACACGCGTTGGAGCATCCACCCGACAGGCTATTCGCATACGGGCAAAGAGACCCCTTAGGCACACAGTGCCTAAAAGAGTTTTTGCCCGCATCCCAGGGTGCACCGGCCCGAAAAACTGGTCTTCCCCCCGGACGTATCCGAAGGGGAACTCCAGTCCACGGGCGCACGTGGAGGTTTCCTGTCTTAGCACCCCATAAAGGCACTATGCTACTAGGCTATTGTGATAAGGTTGAAAATTTGTTAAAGACATTTGACAGATTGAGGTAGGATTTTTGGTAAGATTCTAGGCAAAATTCTAGTTTTATTTTATCCATTTCACACAGGAAAAGTACCCAAAATTAAAATGAGAAAATTTCTATTGGAGTGGTATAAGGTATCTAGAATTAAATTCAAGTTAAGCCCCTTATTTTGGGGCAGATGCCTTCTGTTGACATCGATGAAACTACAGACATATGAAACTGCAGATGATAATTTTATTGGCAGACATGACGAACATAAAAACGAATAAAAGAAATGTGTCTACATAAAGTCTACATAGACACTTTCCTTTTATTGGTGTCTACATTGAAGACGATTTTTGCGAGCATTTTCCTTAGTCTTACTACTAACAACTTCATCATTATAATCGCAAAAAGGAGGCTGACACATATCAAAGTCAACAAGAACACAAAAAAAACATGTCTTTGCTAGTAACTCACCCACTGGGAGAGCCTTTTTGAGAAAAGACATTTATGTTTCCAAACAATTTTGGTAAAGATGGTAGTAATTTTATTAGGACTATACCCTCGACGTAACGTAGATTTATGGCTGTAGGGGCTCGAGGCCCTAGCAACAGGCGAGGAGGCTGCGTAGTGTCTTCGAGAAAATATCGGTTTCATACAGGTACTGAAATGGGTGTCTACTGCTGTAAGACAACTCGTAAAATATACGAGTATGTGATTTCGATTTGAATTCAGTTCGTAAGTAATTCTATATTCCTCTTTGCACATACTACTAAAACTACCCGATAATACGCGACGTAAATTAAACTGTAACATTGACGGTAATTTGTAGAAAAAAATTAGCTCTTTGTTCTTACACTAGAGGCGTTTTTTTCAGGTTTCCATACAATAAATGCAGTAAATACTTCAAGTACGCTTTACATAAAATACATCTCTCTTGATAAGACCTCTGTCTCTAAATACAAAACTATATTCTTTAATACAACCAGGTCAAAACTGCCCTCTGTAAACATTGACCGGTTGGGTTGCCCGGGACGCCGCATCGTCCGTGATACCCCAATCGCCCGGTACTTCTTGCCTGCAGCAATAGAAACCTAATCGTACAAGTACCTAGGTTTACTCATCCATTGTTTAGATAAGAACTGTCAGTTTTAGATAACTTTTTTGCTTATGTTATAGGTATTAAGTATATGACACATGACATCTCCACAATGTGTGTTTTATCTTAGTGATAAGCGTTGATAGATATGATTTTAGACTCTGTTTTGAATCTGTGTGATTGTTACTCTTATAATTGACAGTACCCAACTAGTAGGTTTAGTACCTAGGTAAATTCTCTAGATCAAGAGAGATCAACATGATCATTGTTATAGCCAAAACTATAATCATATTTGGTCTCAAATTCAGCTTAAAAGTAACGCAAAATATTTATTATTAATTCTACGAAAAATATCCAGGTTTAGGTTCGTCCAAAATCATACGCACATGCCTGAAAACCGATACCACACCAAGCAAAACATTTAATTCCATTAATTTCTGCAAAATAACTCCAAATTCCATAACGTGCCAAAATTCAACAGCCAGGCGTAACATGACAGTAACATATCAAAGTCAACATATGAATTCTACAGAAATCGACCGAACCTCTTGTGGGGGGTCGCTTGATCTCAACTCCTTACGTTCAGTCAACCTTGTGATTGCTGACTCGCTAATATGCGACCGCGACAGAAGCTATTCTGGCCGCGTCGATACTAGACGACATTAATTCATAACTCTTAAGTGTGCACACACAGGTATGAATGAGCCGCTGAAGTATCACTCTGATATCGAGCCGGGCGGGGCGCAGGGGGCGCAGGGGGCGCAGCGCGGGAGGGGACGCGCCAGACCCGCCCTTGACCCATAATTGCAGCGCCATAATTTGTATTTATCAGATAATTTCTCATTCAGACACGCCCGTGTAAACATTGACTGGAAATCGGTATTTTCTGTCCTATTTACCGTTCCAATGCCACCAGTGCCCTGCATCAGGAATTTACGTTGCGGCTCATTGGTTTCTGTAAAGAAATCAATCAATCAAAGAAATCAATAAACGTAAGCACAGTTTCTTTTATTAATTTACTAGCTTTTGCCCGCGGCTTCGCTCGCGTAGAATTTGGTCTGCCTCATTAAGTTACGTGACATTTTTTTTAATACTTATATTTTTTTATGTAACTTCATATCGTACATCCCAGATTTCTAACTTCAAAATTAGTTTCCATACAATCTTTAAACACCTATACCTATTTAGAGGGAATCTCTTGAGGGTGGAATTATCTGAATTCCTTTCTAAGTGCTCATGTACACAATAAGCTAATAAAATTCCCTATCTCAAAAACTACTGAACCGATTTTGATGAAACTTGCAGTATTCCCTAAGTTGAACGATACCTAGCACAAAAAAAAGAATTATTTAAATCGGACGTGAAGTTCCGGAGATATGCGAACAATGAATCAGTCGATGCCTACTGCTTACTGTTAAGGAGTTGTACCTTCCATCATCAGCTCAGCTACATAAGATGATGATTACCATACACAAGTACTTAAATTACTTCATAAGATTTACGAAAAACGATGGATGAGCCTATAAAATTTGAGGGTTGCCCTCGATTTCTCCAAGATCCAATCATCAGATCCTGATTTGGTTACAATGGGACTACACGGGAAGCACCCGCTTTCAAACAAAAAAAGAATCATGAAAATCGGTTCACCCAGTCGGTCGTAATACGGTAACAAACCTTACAAAAAATACAGTCCTCCTTTTTTTGAAGTCGGTTAAAAACTATCCTATGTCCTTTCTCAAGTTCCAAACTATGTCTGTACCAAATTTAACACTAATCGGTTCAGTAGTTTAGGCGTGAAGAAAAGACAGACAGACAGACAGACAGACAGACAGACAGAGTTACTTTCGCATTTATAATATTAGTTTGGATTTATTATTTGAAAAAAATAACTAGGAATTTTTCCTGTATCGTGAGTGCGTTTACAAACATAGAAACTCACACCCACAAACACCCAGACCCGGAACAACTACTTGCAGATCATACAAATACTTATTTAATAATTAATTTTATAAAGTTACCAGCTTATCGTCAACGAAGACAGAGGCTGCATAAGTTAATATTTTTCTGAACCATTACTGACCAAGAGAGTCCCTATGAGTCGTTGCAAAAGTAAATAAAACTTCTTTAAAAAAAATATAAAAATATTTATATATCAGTCATGTGAATCCGGAAGACGTTTCGCTGTTGAATTTTTCAATGCTTCTCGTCGGGGAAACGAATTCTTGAGCGTTCTCTATTAATTACTGCGTTAAGGTTTCATACAACAATGAAATTGTCAAAGAATAACAACATTGTCACTTCACTTAGCAGTTGATAACCCTTTTTTTTATCGTGGTAAAATCATCAAATGAGTCCTCCCACACAGGGCAGGGCGGGAGGGACTGTCAGACTCGATCTGACTAAAATCCACGGTGTCCTTCGCTAGCCCTTTACGTACCGGGGTCACGGTAATTCGTAAGTCCCGCGACCCCGGCAGGCTTTGGCCCTCTACACGCCCCGTCACTATGCTGACACTCCTTGAGAGTTGATAACCTTTACTTAAAATATCCTGGTAAAGCAGTAGTGTATATAATATTGAGCGGAGCTGTGACCGGGGCGAGATGCGGTAGGCGCGACCTTGGCCCGCATCCGCAACACAGCGCCATTACAGGTGCGAGCGATCGAGAAATATTACCAAAATATAACTCATTTTATTAATTTTATTGAAGAATATAAGGTAATAACAGCGTTCTACATTATATCATGGAGAAAATCCTTAGCAAAGGCAAGAAGACCACATCTATCGACTACATGGTTTTTTTTTATTATTTCATGGAGGACTTATAGCTAACAAAATCATAACAAAAGAAGGGTTAATAGTCACATTTTTCTTATTGCTGCTATATAGTGGTACCCTCTGGAACCTCTGTAGTTTATTTATCGTGGTAAATTCATCAAATGAATCCTCCCGCCTTCGGTGGAGTGGAAGGGACTGTTAGACTCTACCTTTACGTTCCAGGGTCACGGTTATCTGTTTAGAGAGTCCCGCGGCGACCTTGGCAGGCTTTGGCCCTTTATAAAGGCCCTCCTTGCAGGTAGGTCTGTAACACAAAGGTCTGTAAGTGTCTAGGGCGAAGCAAATGGATTTAGGATCGGAGCAGAATGCGTTCTGTATTTTCTACTTTAATCCATGAGAAGAAAACACCATACTGTGTGAATTACAATTACAGTAGGATTACTGTGTCCACAGCTGGGCAAAGGCCCAGTGACTTTCAACTATTTCGAGCCAGGATCAATGTGAGCCACTGGTCGTATAGCTCGTCCCACTATCTTCTACGATGTTTGTCGCGACGCCTTCTTGTTGTGTCAGTGCAAGCCAAGTGGTACGACCGTTGGGCTGCCAAGTCAAAGGTTGCAGGTTCGAACCCCGGCACGCACCAATGTCTTTTAGAATTCATGTGCGTATTACAAATTAATTATCACTTGCTAAAAACGGTGAAGGAAAACATCGTGAGGAAACCAGCACACCTGAGAGATTTTTCAACGGTGTGTGAAGCCATGTCAGAGGCCTACGGGCGGTTTAAACTCTGACACCAGGTTGTTCATCAACCATACGATAAGAAGAAGAAGTGCTCCATATAATGGCTATTCGGCCTTCAAAACAACATACAGAGGGGCCTTTTTCTCCCTTAAATTTAGGATAAGAAGTCCAAGGAAGAAATGTGCTAAGAAATTCTAAACTACAAGCGAAACATGTCCTCAATTAAAGTGACTGTTAACAGTAGAGTAAAGAGGTAAGTACAGTTCCGCATCTGCGTCCGCCGGGATGCGGGTGGACCGTCCTTGGCCTCCCTGCATTGCTGACGCACAGAAGCAACTGGTGACCCCGCCTCCCTACCACCAATCAATTCAATATTGCAGTCTCGACAAAAGAAGACTTAGGGGCACAATTGTTATTAATACGAATGTAACCTAGTTATACCAACCAGTTATACCTACTTTTAATTTCTGGTATAAATGAGTTTAGATGTAATTAGTGTTAAAGTGAGGAGCTCGTGGCTAAATAAATATAGCCGCACAGGCCGATCTTCTGGGTTATGCCGCGCTTGCCGAGGTTGGTCTGTGGATGGGTGACCACCTGTCATAGCGAGTTTCCTCCGTCCCTCAGAAAGCACGTAAAACCGTTGGTCCCGACTGTCATTTGTAGATCTTTGACAGTCGTTACTATTAGTCAGAAGCTCTAAAGTCTGACATCAAGTCTTACCATGGGGTATTATCCAGTTACTGGGTTGTGGAGGTTGGACAGACAGTCACTCCATGTAAAATACTGATATCCAGCTGCATCTGGTTTGACTGGAAGCCGACCCCAATATAGCTGGGAAAAGGCAGGCAGTTGATGATAGTGATAGAGATTGAGTAATGATTGTAAGGTAAACTGGCACATGTGAGTCAGCAGCTGAGCTTTGACTGCTGCACTGCGTATCGTGGATTCGTTTCCAGCACAGGATAAATATTTGTATGATCGACAAATAATTATTTCGGGTCTTGCAGTTGGTGTGTGTGAGTTCAAATATTGTTAAACGTTACTGGAATCATTCCTAGCGTGGATAACGTGTTTTCATAGATAAAATATATAATTTGACAAGCGAACTACTGTTTAAAAGAGTCCCCGATATTCGGGAATGGGTAGTATAATCGAAAGGGAGTATCTACTTGAAACCGAGGGACGTTTTGGAAAAAGAAAATCTGAGCCAAGTTATCCACTTTTCTCTATTTAATATCTCTTAGGCAATCAATAAACTTTAAAGTTCTCATCGTGGCTCCATGTCTAAGTCATCCTCAATATACTTTCACACATTAAATATTAGAACTTTAAAAGTATCCATAAAATGTGTACCCCAGCCGATCGGCAAGCGTCGTAAAAGAGAACTAAGGTATTACTGGGATAGGTAACATCTCTCCTTGGCGCTAATAAAATGTTCTGTGGCATGTTTAGTACTGGACGTCTACGGTCTTTATTAGAATTAACGATAGGAAAAATGTATGTAGCGGACTTTATGTTATAGAACTTAATTCGTTTATCTATTAGAATGATCCAGACAATGGGCATATCATGAATAATGGTGCCTTACTAAGGTGCATCCATTAACATAGGTCCACGAAAGTTAAAAATTAAGAGCGTTTATTATAAGTCTTTTCATATAAAGTATATACGGTGCATAAACTAAGTATAAGTAGGCTTTTTTAATTTTGTACTACATTCTAAATGTAATCAGTAATCTATCTTATTAAAAAGTTAATAGTATCTTTCCACATTTTAAAGAAAACTTAAAGTTATTGGTCATATTATCCGTCTAAAGCCGGCTCTACACTCGCATGTGAAGTCGCGCCGTGAATTCACGCCGTGAATAACGCAGTGATTCGCGCGCGAACATGTCCCTCCACAGTCCACATTCGCCAAAGCTTCACTACTTTTTAGACGCGTTTGTGTTCGCGCGCCGCAGCCGAAAGCAGGCTCTACACTCGCGACTCTCTATAGAATTGGAGAATATGTTGCCCGAATTCTGATAACGAAACTGACCCTCCAAGTATTTCGATTTGATAGAACAATTCTTATAGGCAGTCGCTTTATGTACACAAAAAGGACCCGGTAATTGGAAAACTAGGTTTTCCAACTACCCTAATTTATCCTTAATCCATCAGCGATCAAGACCTAAATTATAAGCAAAAATACAAATATTTTCTTTCTAAAACCGTTTTAAATAACGATTCAAACACTTATTACCTGAACATTTTCCGTAGCAACTTATTATAATAATCAGAATTCGTTATTACATTTGAAGCCGAGCCTCATTCCATCCACCAGGGTATAAGGGACGCGGGGCGCGGGGGACTCGCCCGCCGGGGCCTGCCTTTGTTTCAGCTTATTTACAAAACTTCGCTTGCCAACTCCGGCTCTTTATGAAGTCTTAGTACAAAGAGATGTTTGTTCCACAAGTTATTATGTTTTATTTGAGCTACTTACTGCTCGGCAAAGAGATTTGTGTTTAAGGTTAAGTTTGTGTAACGGTAGTGTCTGCTGCTGTTAGTTTATTTTGATTAAGCCTACATAATTGAAAGATATGACTGAAATGACAAAGTACAGGTTAAGGTAAGCGTTCCGGGGTGCGTCGTCGACTTGTCCCACAGAGAGCAACCGAAGGAACAGGGTTGATTTTAGTCTGTCTGACAGTCCATTCCGCTCCACCCAGGGCTGGAGGACTTATTTGGATTTTACCACCAAGGAAAAGTTGAATGCAATGTGTCATGATAATTTCTTTAATTCTTCATGTTTCAAGTTAATTGTTTAATCTTCTGTCTCTATCTATCTATTATCCCAAAGTTGAACAAAGATATTACATAACTTTCCTCTTCTATATTTCTAAGACAATCTCCAACTAATCTTCCTTTTTTAAGTATTTCTTTTTTCATAGAACGCATTTGTACATATGTGACAAAAGTGTATGGTGTCTAAAGATGACGCCATTTCTTCGTGGAACGAGCGAACAAAGTGACGATTTGCACGTAAATAGGGCCTTTGGCTCCAAGTTACGCGCCGAGGGACCGCTTCAAAGGCGCGTATGTCGCGAAAAAAATGCTTATAGATCTATCTGGAAAAGATAGAATAACGCTTTATCCTTTGTGTAGTGAGAATTCAATCTTTTGGTAATGCGATACAATCATGTTAGTGTCACATATTAAAGACCTTAACGTTTTATTTTTTCATTATCTTTTGTGACCAATTTATGGTCATCTCTATTTCTACTGCCGCTTATGAAATCTGAAATACAAAATTATGATCAGGCTATATGCTTTGTTATTGTCTAATTCTTCAGGCGAATAATTGTACAAAATTTTGTATCTTGTAGTGGAATGTCTTCACTACAAGATACAATATATTCTTATTTTCACACAGTTTCTCATTTTTCAGTATATGTATACCGAAAAATGAGAAACTGTCAAACTTTGAAATAAAGTCGTTCTTTTCGATGTGAGGAAGTGGCAATCCTTTGTGTGAACATTAATCAAACTGCCGCTTAGAACGCCACAAAACTCTGACATGATTTTAGACTCATACATACATTGATTATTAAAATAGTAAATCCATGCAGTACTTTTTGAGTTAATCCCGGACATACAGACAAACAGATAAAAATTCTAAAAACTATATTTTTGGCTTCAGTATTTTTTTAAAGTATAGTTGGCGTGACATATATTCAATGTACAGTTTTGACTTTTCTACCATTTTATTATATGTAAGTATAGATGTTTTCAGTCGATGTTTTCCTTATAAACTTAGACGGTGCATATAATATGAGAAGCAAGGAGTTAAAAGATAGATAACATTACATAAACTCACGCCTTCGTCCCATGGGGGTAGGCAGAAACTACAGAGCGCCACCTGCTGTGATCCTTACACACTCAATTTTGCTTATTCTCTGTCATACATCTTGTCATACACGCACGCCGATTGCGAGTAATACGCATCCGGCCAGTTAAAAGATAGAATCCATAGGAAGAGTACATTAATTTCAAGTACCTAATTAACTTATAATTAGATGTTAAAAGCCGCACGGATAAACACATAATATATTCCGCGATCAAAAACTCCGTTACAACACCTAATAACATAAAACCGGAATCCCACAATAAAATTAATACGCTATAAAGGTTTGCCAGAAAACAATGTACCGCATTAATACAAGCAAGGAGGAGGTTCTAAACAAGAATTTATTCGCCATAAAACGCGAATATGGCGCGCTCATTACTGCTAATTAATTTATATTGGCGGCGATGTGCGCATGCGTGAGAAAACAGCGTTTATGGGAGCGGGTGATATGATAATTTCTTAATGGGACTGTCATTGATGCCTGGCATCTTTTTATTTTTCCTCTGAGCTTCAATTTAGCTTAAAAAAGATGAGGCCTGAGATGGAGTGAGTTTCATCATTTTTTTTACATGGTAAAATCATCACATGAGTCCTTCCACCCAGGGCAGAGCGGGAAGGACTGTCAGACTCATACTGACTAAAATCCACGGCGTCCTTCAATAGCCCTTTAGGTACCGGGGTCACGGTAATTCGTGAGTCCCGCGACCCCGGCAGGCTTTGGCCCCCTACAGGAGACCCCGTCACTATGCTGACATTAAAGAAACTGAAACCGGGGATCTAAAAATGTAATTATTACTTAGAATTATCGTTTTTACTGTGGTCAGCACGTCGAGAAAGGCCACTTTATCAAGATCATAATACCTAGTATTATGAATTTCGAGTTTTTTTTTTTAATTAAATAGGTTTTATATTCTATTGCTTAAGTAATAGAGCACATAACAGAGGCCTTATTACTCGTACAAGATTTCCGTATTTTATTTACAGCGAACTTTAAGTATTTTACAGTGTTAATTGTATGGAAAATTTATAAGCGCCTCTAGTTTACGAAGGCACAACAATTTTTCTCCATCAAATCGTCTAAGTTCTCGTTTACTTTACAAAAACGTGAAAAGTCATTTTATTTTGTTTTGTTGCTACAACTTATAAAAAGCGGCCAAGTGCGAGTCGGACTCGCCCGTGAAGGGTTCCGTAGCAGCAAGTATCATTATAATATAAAAGTTGTTGTAGTTCTTTGTAACAACAAATGTAAGTTGGTACGCACAATATTGAGTGATTTACCATGTTATGTTAATATCATGGACTTCTTATAGGTTTTCCTATAATCTATAAGGAGAAAACTAATTTCTGTATTTTTTTCAAAATTTTAGTTTCAGTAGTTTCGGAGATAAGGGGGGGGGGAATGGTCAATTTTCGTCTATTTTCTTGAATAACTTGGAAACTATTTATTTTAAAATTACAAAAAAATACGTTTAAGATCTTCTCAACAAGACCTTTCATTTGATATGCCACACGATGCAGTTTTCAGAATTTTTTTTTTTTATTTTACCCTTCCCCCCCAAAAATGACCCCCCATATACAGATTTCATATGCTCACGTCACACCTCTGTGTTTGGGTCACAGGAATTGATATGTGTACCAAATTTCAACTTAATCGGTCTAATAGATTCGGAGATAATTGACTGTAAGCGACGGACGGACAGACACACGAGTGATCCTATAAGGGTTCCGTTTTTGTATTCAGACGTACGGAACCCTAAAAACTATAAAAAATAACATTTTTAAGATCTACCTACTACCCTTTATACTAGACCATTTCTTCCCCTATTTCAGAGTTAGTACAGATATAATAAAGTTGGTAATTTGGCACATAACGGCACATAAACAGTGTAATGGCTATCGTTCTGCGCAGTCTCACTTCGAAGCTCGTTCGTTTTGCGACTAGACCATGAAGTTGGCAACACTAAATGTAACAAATGATGTGTTGTGTTGTCCGAACTTATTTTGATAATATAGATAAAGTTATATATAAGACACTATCGTACCTCGCGGGGCTAGCAGGATACTGTGGCGTTGGAACGCAACAAAGAAGTGAAACTCTCTTCCTACGTCTGTGTTCCCATACGCATACAACCTTAATCTCTTTAAAGTTAGAGTGAACAGGCTTGGTCTGAGTAAGCTCCTTCCATCGTAGTCGTTGTATCTATCACATTTGAACTAAACTAAAGTTAAGAGTAAATCCATCTCAAATAAAAAAAAAGAAATAGGGTCGTTAGCGCTCCAACCAGAAAAAATAGGCACATGGAACCTACTATTAATTAAATGATACAAAAACTTTAAAACCGCAACGCGCTGTCGTCGCCGGCTACCGCACCTCTCTGCACCACATCGCACATTGCCGCATCTTACCGCACGTGACACATTTCAGCGTATCCGCAACACCACGCGTTTGTGCGGTCTCGCCGCAAGTCATATCACAGTTTCGCAGTAAAGCATATAAAAATCATGAGGAATTCTGGCGTAATCTTCATGGCGAAATAGACACAGCAGCACCGGTCAATCTTAAAGGTTAAACTACGTTTCCCGAGCTTGGTCTTTGGGTGGGTGTGGGTGATCGTCAAGTTCAGGTATCAGGTCAGAATCTGATAGACAGTCGCTCAATGTAAAATGCATTCGAATAGACTGGAAGCCGATCGCAACATAATTGGGAAAAAGCTAGCCTACACAGATGACGAAGTACTTATAAAAGAAAAAAAATAATAGTATTTGTAAAGTAACGAAATAAGTTATAAATCCAGTACTATGTTAGCGTCGCCCTACGGCATCACCCTGCCCCGCGGCTCTCCCCGCTCACGGCTGCGGCCCGAATTTACAACCTCTCCGTTATTACCTTTGCTTTGTCGAGTTTTTAAAATTCATCAACTTTGAATAATGAAAGGAGAAAAGGAAAAGTAGAATCATAGAATGAGCTGCCGTTTTATATGACCATTGTGGAAGCTATTAGGATGAAATGTGCCGGCCATTTTGTACAGGTAACATTGTTATGCTAATTTATATGACTGGGCCTTCCGTCCTCCTATTATATACTAACACTTTTTCTTTTTTGGAACAACACACAATCACATTAGAAACTAGCTAATAATATAACTAAACTTTTAGCGTACCTAGTGGAGTAAGTAACTTTTCCAAGACTTTTATAAGAGTCATACTCAAGATAAAAAGCCGATAAAAAAAAAGATATTGGTTCTCAATTCGACTGTATTTTTGACACTCGATAATTTGCGTTTTACTTTTTTTATTAGTCTATACTATCCCACTGCAATAAAAAGACCTCCAGCAGTTCTGCCGAATTGCCACGCCTGCCACAAACTATTTTCTCGTGTTCGTTTTAGTTCCAAAAATACCCACGCACCAAAATAACTTTATACTGCTTTTATATAGCTCCAATATACAGCTTGTATTACTGTCGCACTTAATGCATAAACAGCTAATGAATAAACAATGAGCACAGACTGAGGAAGCTTCTAATTGCTTACTGAAAACGTCAGCCAACAATTAGACGCTCCTTACGTATTCATGTAAGATAGGCACTCAGTCATGACGTCACTGCTGCTGATGTATGGTGACTGACGGGGAAACGAGGCGGATGAAAACAGAAAGCTTTTTAAAATCAATTAAAGAGTTTATGGGTACGATTGTTGATGGAGAGGAAGAGTATACATAAGTTCGGAACTGGCACCTCATCATCATCAGCCTATAAAATGTTCCCACTGCTGGGAGTCAGGGTTCCTCTCTGTGAGAGGCAGTGGGCCATAATCACCACACAGGGGTTCCGTGCGGGCTGGTAGACGTCACATGTTTTGGAATTTTTAGTTGTAGGACATGCTGATTTTTGGATTTTTATCTTTCCATAAATCAATTGTATACTAAAAGTATATAAAACGAGTAGCCCCGAATATTGTCTATAAAATATTTTAGATAAAAAATTCCAGCTTCCAAATACCTAAATCTATCTAAAAGGAGAAAATTCCCAACATAAAATAAAGGCAGGCAGAAAGTTTAATAAAATAACCGGCGCCAAACGGCGTGTAACGAAAAGAGAAAATTTTAACATTCATTCAGTAATTCACATCGAGGAACGTAGCGAAAATTTCTCTGGGGCCCGACGGCAAAAATTCAATAAGAAATAAATTATGAATAGATGATTAAACAGTTTGAGCCCGCAACAACAAAACAAAGATACTAATTATACTGAAAGCTATGGCGGGAAGTACCGAGTCATGTAGTTAATTAAATTACTGAGCCAATTACCTGTCTTTGTACAAATATACAGTTACAGGCCATTTTGTAAGTAAATTGCTTTATAACTATGAGTTATTATTTTTCAGTCAGCGAAATACTCGTAGAAGGCTGGTGAAAAAAGGGTAAGGCCTTTTTATAATATGTGTATTTTGATATAAATAACATGACATAAAATTACGCCTGTAATCCCTGAAAGGTTAGGCAGAGGTGTACCTAATAATATATAATTTTTTTTACGTGGTAAAATCATTAAATGAGCCTCCCACTCAGGGCAGAGCGGGAGGGACTTACGTTCCGGGTTCTCGGTAATTCGTGAGTCCCCATAGAGTAGGTATTGTTTGTTATGTTTCCGTGTGATTTCGACACATTTACTTACACGAGGGCGAAGCTGCTGGCTTCAACCAGTCATGTAATAATGAAAAAAATAATGTCAGTCCTGAAAGTTTAGGAACTTTCTAGAAATTACTGGATTCAAAACGGTGGTATCCTTTCCATCTCCACTCGATCGATAAGACATTAAATTGTAGTATTTACCAACGTGTGGGAAGCTTGCGTCCATTGCTGGCAAATTCAAGCAGGTGCTGTAATTCTGTGAGAACATGGACAGCTGCTCGTAACGCAGCGATCAATAGCACTGCAGTCAAGATATTGTTCTAAAGTTTCTTTACATTGGACACTGTGTAACAGTACTCTATGAAGGGCTACAGAGCATAAGAAAATCTTTTGTATGACGTTTATTATTGGCAAAAACATGTTAAGCACATTGCTAATGAATTTGAGATGAAAATGATATAAAGCACGACAACTCCTTTTTGATAAAATTGATACAATTGGAATAAATGTTTAGGCTTCCATATTTTTATTTATTTATTCTGAAACAAACTAGGTATTAGACTACCATTCCAGGTTTAATTGGATAGCTAGGTCAATATTGTAAATACATTAAATATATACAAATGAACATGAACATTATTTTAAACATTACTAACTTAAACTATTTCTTTATATAAGTATGTGTGTAAGCATACCTATAGCATGATCAGCCTGGTCGTGGGACTCTCGAATTACCGTGACCCCGGTACGTAAAGGGCGATTGAAGGACACCGTGGATTTTAGTCAGTACGAGTCTGACAGTCCCTCCCGCTCTGCCCTGGGTGGGAGGACTCATGTGATGATTTTACCAAGTAAAAAAAAAAGCATGATCAGCCTATAAATACTCGTAATATTCCCTCTTTTTACCTTTATTAATTACACGATACGGAAAATAACAGTGGCGCTATCGATTCCACCTGGCTATTGATTATTTTGTTTTACCAACAATAACAATAGTTCCAAAGTAATATCGTGAGTCATGAATCAGGTGTGTCTTATGTATATAGAGAGAGGTGTATACAGGGTGTGTAACAACAAGTGCAATAACAGTAGTGCGCCATTCGCCAGACATTAGCCGGCGCGTGTTTCATCATTATACTGGTCGTTAGCGCGGCGGCGAGTGTGTGGGGCCAGTTGTAGCGGGGGCTGGTTGGAACACTCCTCGTCTTACTCCATGTAAGTCCACTACATTTGTCTCTCGAAATTAGGGCCACAATGCGCAGGCCCTGCTCAGCTTCAGCGCGCTTTTACGATTTTTAAGACCAATAAAATGCAGATTTTAATGATCAAATAAACAGTTTCTCCCAGTCGGGAGCAGAACCTCAATATAATTGAAAAATAAATGGCAGATGATAATGAGAGTAGAATGAATTCCTGCGTTACTAAATTACTTAACTATATCAGTCACAGGCTACCAACTGTTTTCTTTCAAACAAAAACTAGGTAACTTTCCCACCTTTATTTAACTTTACTTTTCACCGTCACCTCATTTATTTCACTGTAAAAAGGCCTGTAAAAGTTGCAAAACCGGCATCTCACTGGCGAAAGGGGAACAGTGTACAAGACGGGGACGCGAGGTATGGAACACAACACGTCCTGTTGGCGCTTGCGTACTTTAGTATTGTGTTAAGTTTGCCTTAATTGTGTGATTTCCCATCATACCCCTCGTCCCCGTCTTATACACTGTTCCCTTACTTGTGGTTTTGCAAACGTACGCTTTTCATCAGACAGGCTGTCTATCACTGCAAAAAACTCCTTTTATAACAATTGTATCATCATTTGTATGTATACACTGCGTTCCTTCATATCGTTATCAGTGGCCCCACGGCCGATGCTCCCGGGTCACGCTCTGACCCACATGGCCACACATTTAGAGAGTGGCTCCACTATTTATTTCGCCCAGTCATACTATGACTCTTAATTATAAATATCACTAACAGGAGGAAACACTTTTGAGGAAAGTCATTTCGAAATACTGGGGAATGGGGAGGTATCCTCTTTTTTCTGGTGTAAAATATTGATCTGGGTCCTCCTGGTCTGGGTGAATCGCAAATCACCCTGTCCTTTAGTTGCCCTTTATGTTCCTTTTTAAGCTAGTCCCGACACATGGATAGGTATCCAGGTACCAAGGATTTATTGCAAGTGCATATGAAAGTTTACGAGATATAAGGATTATCTTAGGATCATGGAAGTAGCGTCTTATAGTTTCTGTTTACCCGTATGGGGTAAAGGCGTGAGTTTATACCTTTCAGGATGTACGGAAATAATACACAATCCTATCGGAGTTTTTTACTGTGTTCAGTCGATGCGCAAGAGTACCAGTTTCTTCTGCGTAAATTTGCTCCATCTTACGTCTCATCTTTGTTTGTGTGCGATTCAGGGTAAGAGTAAAAACCTTAAATAAAACATAGACAATATAAACGGACCACTGTCGACCTGTAATACTCATCAGTACTCGTTGTTTTAATTATGTAAATGTAGTAATTGTGAACGTATTTACATAATTACAAGGTGACCTGACGTGTTACAACTTCGAATAAAGTCCACTCATTACTCGATCGATACTCATGTACATATGACATATATTTTATTTATATATGGACTATGATGTCCGGGTCAGGTATTTATTAATTAAAGGCTTATTAAATTATGTATTCTTTTTTGTCCTACCTTTGGCCGTCGTTTAGTCTCCAAAGGTTTTTTCATATTAGCTGTACCTTTTAATTAATAATATGGCCTTGGCGCCATATTGCTACGTAAATTACATTTAATAACAAAAAATCATCATCATTTTAGCCTATTACAATCTACTGTTGGACTTAGGCTTCTCCCAAGGAGCACCACAGCGCACGATCTCACGCTTTTGAAGAGGCGCTAGCTAATAATGACTTTCTGCAAATCACTTTTCATAATATATTATTGTATCGTATGTACTCGTATAATATTTGACGGCACGATTGGCGCAATGGTTCGAGTGACCGACTGCTGCTTTGCGTGTCGCGGATCGATTCCCGCACGGAACAAATATTTCTATAACGTTCCGGTTTGGTCTGGCTGTTTGTGATTGTAAATATAAAAAAAAATGTAAAATCACCCACTATACAAGTGAAATTCAATATACACAAAATTACACCTAAAGCTACCTACAATTTAATAACAAAGACAACATAATACAACACCTCAACAAATAAAAATTAATCAAGCTCAGTCCTATGAATCTAACACAATTAATAATGCAGTAACAGTACAATTCACGTCTCCTATTGAATTGTATCACGTACACTCGCGTGCAAACAACACAGAGCCTTCACAATGAACAAAGGGAACTTACAAAGAGATTTAATAACGCGACACAGAGGGCAGCACTAATTAGTTTACTCGGTGCCCGCTCGCTTGCCACACAGCGTACCTTCACTTTGTACACAGAGTGACCTGACTAACTGACTTTGAAACGGAGCTTACGTTGGGACTACTGTCATTGATTGTACAGAGATTCCAGTGGTTAATATCGTGGATACTCGCCTTTACCTTTTATGTTGCATCACTGTTAAATAACTGTGAGCTTAATAAACCTTGCAATAGGACAGTTGTGAAGGAGCGTTTGAAGGGGGAATATTCTGAGTGTGGCTCGGCCATATAGCTACACATTTCTGGTCGGGCCGCAAGACAAGACTTAATGAGCCATGCTGGTTCAGACATATTGCCGAGAGGCACGAGATTAAAATGTTTTTAATGGCCAGAAATATTGAAGATGTTTTTGAGCTGGCCGGACATGTTGTAACAACATCATCATCTGCCTAGCTTTTCGCCAACTATATTGGGGTCGGCTACTAGTCAACCCGGATGCAGCATTTTACTCGGAGCGACTGCCTATCGGACCTCCACAACTCAGTAACTGGGTAATACGGTACCCCATGGTAAGACTGGTTGTCAGACTTAAGAGCTTCTGACTTACAGTAACGACCGTCAAAGATCTACAAATGACAGCCGGGACCAACGGCTTTACGTGCTTTCCGAGTTACGGAGGAAGTTGCTTTGACAGTTGGTCACCTATCCACAGACCAACCTCGGCAAGTGCGGCGGTTTTTTTTTTTACAACTAACACACAACGCCATCTAGTCCCAAGCTAAGCAGAGCTTGTGTTATGGGTACTAGACAACTGATAAAAATACTTATATATTTCTAAATACATACATATTATTATTTTTTTTTCGTGATAAAAAATACATACATATTATAGATAAATTACACCCATTTAGCCACGAGATCCTCCAAATGTTGTAATAACATATTGCCGTAAAAATGTTGTCCGTTTAGATGCACCTTTGAGTTGCTATCGCTACGGCAGGCGCAGTGACTGTCTAACAACTCGCCATTTAATAAAAGTTTGAGAAACCTTCTAATGACGGGAGAGAATGTTAGATTCATACTGACTTAAACCCATCCTGGGCCTACTACTAGTTCCACTGTGGGAAGGAGATGGCATTAGACGACTTGTATAGCTCTGTCTCTTTCCCACACTGGAACTACTCTCGCTTTACGAAGTCATGGTAGGCCACCTATTCTTACAATCGCCCTTTGCATTACAGTGCCGCGGTAATTCTTTTGACATTTGAAATATAGGGCCCCGTCAGCCATAGTCCTAGGACACCCTCCATCTACAATGGTCGCATGTCCCTCCTCCATAACCTCCTCATAGTTTGGAGCACGGCAACCGATCGTACGTTGACAACATATTTAAATTCCGCAGTTTATGTTATGGTGCACTTTCAGAGGAGGAAGTCAACACAAGGTGATGACGTCACGTGTTTATTGTAATGTGAGCTAAACACGATATGTTTGGAGGTTTAAAGTGGAAGGAGGTGATGTGTTATTTTAAGACGATTTTTTTTTTTAACCATCAGATGAGTCCGCGCACCCAGGGCAGGGCGGGAGGGACTGTCAGACTGACTGACTAAAATCCACGGTGTCCTTCAATAGCCCTTTACGTACAGGGGTCGCGGTAATTTGTGAGTTCCGCAACCCCGGCAGGCTTTGGCCCTCTACAGGCCCCGTCACTATGCTGACGCTCCTTGAAGCGCGCGTGGAACACAACGCGTCGTCGACCCGGGCATGGTCTATGGTCGGACAGCGAGTCGCCCATTACTCACCGCCCGCATGACCGCGCCTACGGTGGCCGGAGATCGTCTGGCGACGTCCGACGCCGTGGGCGTCTACCACCGCGGGGAAATGAACCCTAAAGCAAATTTTAAACATTACATTGTGGGTGTTTGTGGAGTGTGTTGACAGAGATTTATTACACGCCAAAGCAAATCATAAATACACATACTAAAACAAAACTCAGACCACGATAATATCCTAACTAATCTACCCACATTCCCATATCACAAAAATCGTATTTCCGAACAACGGATCCAATTTATCAAAGCTAAAGTCACCATTTACCAGGTCATTATCCTTTCTCAGTGAATATCCCCCCCACAGGGAACCCCTGGGATCCAGTGAAGCGACCCTCGGTTACCAGTAAGCGGTCTATTGTGAACCCCGCTGCTACGCAATCACTGTAGCGCCCGCCTCGTAGCTCGTAGCGCTACGCCGTAGTACGAGACTGCTTAATTCGTGTTTTTCATGATTGGGTTATTCTTATTTGTATTTATGTTCGTAGCGTAGATTAAATAAAGTAATTTAATTTCTTTATGTTTAAAGATTAAAAGGTTTGTGGAAAGCAATTAACGTTGCCTCATTAATTTTGAAACATAAAGCGAAACATAATTTTGAAACAATAAGCGAAGTTTGATGAAATAATTCGCGATATTAAAACGCGAATTATTTCATCAAAATTCGCTTTTCCGGTTTTCCGTATATTATAATCTCAAAATCTTTGTTTCTTAATTAATTGAGGGTGCTCAATATTTTCTAGCAAATACGATTCTCTAAATCTTTTAGGTATAACAAAGTCTGCTTTATTTTAATTTTACTGAAAACACAACATTAACTTGGATGTAAGAGAATTTAATTAACAAAAATAACATAATTTTCCCTAGGAACATAGAGACATCACCATATTAAAACAATATTCCCGCTTAAACAGAGTAATAAAAACATTAATTTAATTAAAATAATAAGATAGACACAGCCTTCCTCCCCCGGGAAACAATGTGTTATAAGGGAGATGCCACACGAAGCACTATCGGTCGTTGCGACTTCTGCGGGTATATTCTGTGTTGTTCAATTAATTGTTTCTAATCGCAATGCTCCATACTAGAAATAACTCCTGTATCATTGATATATTTACAGACATTTAAACTCACATGTACAAACGGTTAGACCCGTATATACCCGACAGCTATATACATATGCAATGACGCAACACGCGATCGTTGCACGAGGGGCTAAAGAGACAACATGGAGAGAAGGGGCGGCAGTGCGAGATCGGCAATGCAGCGCAGAGAAGTATTGCGAGGAGGTTATTAATTGATCGAATTTGGTTGCGGCAGTGTCCAAGAGTTGCGCTGCTTGTGTGACATTTAGCCCATTGTGACGCAGCGCACCTGCAGCCCTCGTGTGGATTCACTCTAATGTATATCGCGTAGTACGTGCTACGCTGCTGCTAGCTACGGAGCTACGGCGTAGGCGTCACGTCCGGAAACCATATTTCAAGTTTATTGGTGAATAGAGAGTAAGGTAAGCATAATATAGTTACAGTGATAATTAAAATTTATGATAATGTTGGTATAGATATTATATTGGTAAGTTTGAACATTTATAAAGTTCTATGAAGAATTATTTTCTGGAAGATCGTCAAATATACAAATGTTGAAGTGAGCTAGACTTCAACATCTAAAACAAGTTATACCTTCAGTAAAATGCCTCAAAAAGTAATAGATTATTTTGCCGTGTGACCAAAATGGCTTTTTTTATCGTGGTAAAATCATCAAATGAGTCCTCCGACCCAGGGCAGGGCGGGAGGGACTGTCAGACTTGACTGACTTAAATCCACGGTGTCCTTCAATAGCTCTTTACGTACCGGGGTCATGGTAATTTGTGAGTCCCGCGACCCCGGCAGACTTTGGCCTTCTACAGGCCCCGTCACTATCCTGACACTCCTTGAGGCGCGCGTGGAACACAACGCGCCGTCGACCCGGATATGGTCCATGATAGGACAGCGAGTCGCCCATTACTCGCCGCCCGCGATCAAAATGGCTAGTATTTATTTTTTGTTTTTGAAACATTTTAAAATTCAACATATCCGCCGTCAACATCATTCGAGCGCCCAAAAAATCGTTGTACCACTTTACAAGTCAATAGCACTAAACTACAGGTAATTTCTCACTCATTAAGACACTAGACCTACCTAAACATTTACATTACAAATGGCCGCACGACCTGACCCTGTTACAACTACTACAGGTACTCAATTGTACCCTGTTATGATAATGTTATGGCAGGACAGTGAAGATGTTGTTCCACGTAATAGCTGTTTATACAACGATGTAGAGACATCTTGTATGGTAATTTAATAGGTTGTGATTGTAGCATCTGTCTTACATGGATTGTATTTTCAAAAAGATTAGGGAATAACTTGTTAATTACGCGGCCGTTTCAGAGAATCAAAATTTATCAGTCTATTGCATCCCACTGCTAGTACTGTGGGGGGCAATTTTTTTTTTTCGTTGTAAAATCATCAAACGAGTCCTCCCACTCAGGGCAGGCTGAGAGGGTCTGTCAGACTCGTACTGACTAAAATCCACGGTGTCCTTCAGTAGCCCTTTACGTACCGGGGTCACGGTAATTCTTTCGCCCCGCGACCACTGTGGGGGGGGAATAGACTATAATTTTGTCACACGGGCTTTTGACAATTGAGGGTTTAAAATATTATCATAGTACATAAGCATATATGGTATAAATAATACATTAAATCGAGATCGAAGGGCCAGAGTCGTCTTGCACTGAGCACGAGAAGAGCCCTAGAAAGCACTTTTTGACAGATTAGTTGGAGAAAACAGCATTGAGAAAATACTGGAAGACTATGAGGGAGAGACCTTTGTGGAATAGTGGGAAATTACTCGTATATTAAAAAAAACGATACAACAACAATTATACACACACCAAAAAATGTTTGCGACCACTGAAAAATCGAAATCTTATGTTATCGTAGATTATAAATTATGTTTTCTTATTCTTTATTTAAAAATATAGTTTTAGAATATCAAAACAATAAAACAGTTCAATTGTTTTTCCATAAAATTTGAAACAAAATCCGCTTATGTTGATCAGAAACCTTTCTATGTGTGTATTCTCAAATATTGTTTTCACTCACAATATTATAAAAGCATATCCAAGGTGTACAAAGCTAGTCGCACACACATGAACCACGTTTCGGCACTTGTACGAAGTGCGCCAGGGGAGCGGAGAGCGGAGGTACATCCCGGCCATTGAGCCGCATACTGATTGGAGATTTGAGCACAATGGATGCTCTATGACGACTGTACCGGCGAGGTACATTCATTTGTGAGTGGTTGAAATAATTGATGAATGACACAGGAAGATGTGAAGATACATCTTACTAATAATAAATGCGAAAGTTGGTGTGGATGGATGGATTTTTTGTTAATCTTTCAAGTAAAAACTACATAACGAATTTGGATGTGTACACAGGATAGTTTGATCGCAATTTGATCATCTCGTAAGATAAATTTTAAGTTGTAGCGGGTAAAGAGAAAAGATTGTTGTATAATTGTTTTGTAACGGATAAATCAATTAAATCACAATCAGTTAACTATTATGACTATTTTGCAAAATCAAGTATTGCAGAAATGAGCTCCAAGATGATGACCAGGTTTATATTCACGATTACATTCATACAGTTACAAAACCAGTTTATTCGACATCCAAAATTCATAGGTGACACACATCCTACGAATTACTTAACAACTCAGTGTCCTCCCATCATCCATTCAACTTGCAGAGTCCCTCAGAGGTGCACTTTACTCGGCAATAATCCTCCAGAAGTGGAGGACTCTTGTGTCGTCCACTGGGGTGCTGATTGAGGCTCTACTCAGAGTGCAGGCGCACACACGGTACTACGACTGTCATGACGTCATGACATGTCGTTGATCCTTCTGAGAAGGAAGTAAACTGAAACAACTTGGAGACTCGAATTATACTGTTGTTTCTGTCAAAGGATAGGCTGTGTTGTTGCGGGTCCTGTCTTAAAAGGGCACCATGGCCCTAGCCCGCAAAGGGTATGTGAAGGAACAGGGGTTTTTAGTGAGTAAGAAGAGTTTGACAGCCCCTTCCGATATACCCAGCGGAGGATACATTTGATGATATTTACATCCCATAAAAAAAGGATAGCCTGTTTATTTTTGTCATTTAAATCGTGATTGTGCAATGATTATGTTGAATTCAGAACTAATAGGGAATAGGGTTCACTCAAAAGTTTTGGCGCGGACCCGTATTTTCGTTGACTATATAATTTATTAAATTAAATATTCGCAAGTCTAACCAGCCCACGTTACAAGGTCAGTGCGCAACGTGCGCCTACATAACCTCTTCATTACATAGTAATGCGAGGAAGATATCGTCATTAACAACACGCGTGTGAGAACGCGGTCAAGACATCCAGTTTATTGTACTAGCGTGGTTTGGGAATACAATGAGGTAATAAAAAAGGCAAGATGGAAAAGGTTTTTGCTAAGAAGGTTAGTAAATATCTAGAATGTATTAGATTTATGCTACAGATTCTGTGACTATTCTACCAAAAATAAAAAAGTTATGTTTACATATACAAATTTTACATTTTTGCCTAAGCATGACACGACTCATCGACGACTGAATAATAGGAACATTAATTATTTTCTACATTTAAAACTTTGCCAGGCTTTTTTTATCGTAGTAAAATCATCAAATGAGTCTTCCCACCCAGGGCAGATCCCGCTCTGCCCTGAGTGGGAAGACTGATTTACTGTCAGACTTGTACTGACTAAAATCCCCGGTGTCCTTCAAATAGCCCTTTACGTTCCGGGGTCACGGTAATTCGTTAGACCTGTGGCGTATGGAACACAACAATGCGTGCATGCATTATCAATCCGTCCATGCACAGACCGTATGAGCAAATAACATATTCCCAAAACACTACCTACGACTTTATTTCCCAAGCATAAATGCAATGCTAATGCTATTTCAATTAGGTATTTAAATTAGGTATTATTTGTTTTTAATTAATGAATTATGTATGGTTTTAGATAATTTATATGTAGATGCAAATCTGGTAAATAAACAATTTTATTTCATTACATAAATGAATTTACTGGATACTTCGTTATCTCTCTTGGTAAAGTCTAATATTTCATCGAACAAAATTCAGGAGAAAATAATACATTTTTAACATTCAAGTTATGTAAAAGGAACTTCACGCGTTTTAAAATTTATAGCTATTACGTTTCATATATCACAACAAAAGAATTCATTTAAAATTGTGGCAAGCTTTTAATAAAAAAACCTGAAGTAGGTAATAAATAAAGTATACAATTACACATATAAAACGCTCTTAGTGGCCGCCACCCTACGCTCCTTCCGTACCCTAATAGCGTAGTACACTACGGCGTAGTGTGACTCGCAGCGTTAAATACCAATGCAGTACAAAATATAAATAACTCCGGAATGCATGCGTCACCGCACTGCAGAGAAGAAACGTTGCGGCAAATGTGTGAATCAAATAGAACAAAGGATCATGATTATTGGCCGTCAGGGATTGGTAGAGGACGTAAACTGGTCATCGGTAAGATTTAGTCATGTTTTTACCTGTATTGTTCTGTGGATATAACCATCCACATTGAGTTTCCTTCATGGGCGTTGGTCGCGTCTGTCATTATTACATAGTGAAATGTAGGTATATTGTAGACATAAACCTGCCTAACCCTTCAGGATTTATCTGCGTGATGTAATAGTATGTGATCTTCATTTACCTAGGTTGAGAGTTTAGCGTTATTATTAGATTCCGTCAGTTCCTGTTAAGTGATGGAATTGGGGTATAAAGGTCATCATGTCAAGTGCCGCATTTCTTCAATATCATTACTACGTTGATACACATTGCCGATCGCCTACCGTTCAATAAGGAAGATTGGAACGTTCTCGAAGTAATTCGCTTTTCCGGAACAAAAGAAGATCTCAAAGCATTCTCTAAAAGGATGTGTGTTATCAAGTTTAGAGAGGCGCCCTTCTCGGGGCGTGTCTCGTAAATAAACTGGGGTATGCCATTGCGAGGCGTTTATACCCGGGCGGGTATCTCGCATCTCGGGCTTATTCTCGCCAAATCACGGAGATCTCGCTCCGGGCTCGACCTAAAAGGTTTATAGATCGGTTTATGAAGAATTCATGGTATAACTGTGATTTTATTGGTTTCTCCGAAAAAAAAGAAATAAGAGCTATGATTATTATTTATGACTGATGATAAAAAATAAGGCGCGTTCTGATGTTAATAGTAACTGAATGATTAATTCAGAAAATGATTAAATAATGCCAATAAGTCAACCCACTCCCTTACACAGACATTTAGAGGTTGATAATGATCATAGCCAATCACAAGCTTTAATTTCTGGTGTTCTCCAAAGATCACGTGTGACTTGAACACAGTTAACCATTGGTGAATATTTATTTTCTTTCAGTTGTAATACCTCGTCTCTTTGGTAAAATTATCGCATGTATGTGCGAGATGGTCGTGGGACTGTACGAATTACAGTGACCCCGGAACGTAAAGGGCTATTGAAGGAGTCAGTACGAGTCTAACAGTCCCTCCCGCTCTGCCCTGGGTGGGAGGAGTCATTTGATGATTTTACCACGATTAAAAAAAATGTAGGTATATGCAAGATGAAAAAGGCTTGTATTACACGACCCATGTTATCTGAGCGACCGTGACGTATCCACACTTCACATGTACAGACTGCGACCTTGTGTCCGCAGCATTATCAAATATGGACACAGTTCCACGCAGGTTTTAGTAGGTAGCTGTATGGTCTGGTGCTTTAAAGGTGCAAACTATTCTAGTAACTAGCTTTTAGAACACCTATGTAGGTATTTCTAGGAATAAACAAAAATTTGGAGTTATATTTACGGTTCATAAAATATGTCTTTTACAGAATTTTACTTATTATGTTTTCCTGCTTCTGCTAATACTCGCATTGTAGATGTCAGCCCACTCCCTCTAACAGAGAGGAGGCCTGTATCCCAGCAGTGGGAACATTATAGGTTGATCATACTTTGCTGTGCTACTAATAGTTGACAGTTATGTAAATTACTATAAAGCCTTTGTCAAACAGACAGGCGTGGCGAATATGAAGCGAGGCGTTTTTTTTGTAATGTATGGAATTATTTGAACAAAGAAAAGCGAAAGCGATCCAATAGCGTGACCGAACCGATGCGAAGGCGTGGCGAAGGCGTATTTGCTCTATTTGACGTCGTTCATAAAAAGTCAGCTAATAAAATCGTCACGCCTCGGTTCGCTGCACCCAGTTTAACGTCTCGTATCGCTTCGGACTCGGTCCGGTTCGCTATCACCTGTCAGTTTGACAAAGGCTTAAGATCTGAGTCAAAGTTCTTTTCAGCTTTGCTTCTGATTGCTTATCTACATGATTGTAGTATTTTTCTTTACCTAACCTCTCTTTTCCAGATCCTAAGCTACTGCTCAAATTGAGATATCATCATGCTACAGCATCGAGTTGATCCGTGACATCACGTCGTACTGAACTCCGTGAAATTGCCGCGCGTTGGATTATCACGGCGATTAGGCACGGGTCTCACCATCAGCGGATAAGTGATTCTACTAGGGGCTGTAATTCCTACTCGCTATACTATTGGGCAGTCTCGGCGACTCTGTTAATAAAACCATGTCATGAAATATAAAATTCCCTGATTGTTCCAACATCAACAAACGCATAGTAAATATTATTGACCCTCTCCCCATGTCGGCCTGCTACACTGGCCAAAACTGTTTCAAACAACTAAACGACTTATTTTTATTTGTTAGCTCCACTCCAACACCACTCTCCAATGCTGCACACCTCCTTCGTACACCACACCTACTTCGTATTCCTTAATAAGGGAATGGTTTGTATGCACCACGCAGTTGCCTGCACAATTTAATAGATATCATAAGTAACTTGCCGGTTACTTACCAATATTTTCCTATCTAATATTAATCTCTAATCGCTTGCAATGAGACCAGTGCCCGCGGTGATTATCGACAGCCTTCCCGTGACGTAATTACCGTGTTAGCACGTGCATATTGTTACAACAGTCCCTAATTATTATAGCTTCATTATCATATTGTTATTATCTAGAAATCAGCGAGGGCTGTGTTTGAAAGATGGTTATGTTCAAGTTACTTCATTTGAGCAGGAAATAGACAATAGCTGTAAGTGCAGATCGTTAAAGGGTGGAGTAGTATTTTAACCGAATGGTGGGCAGCTGAAGAAGCCAGCACTGTCCAACAGCCTATTAAATTGAAGAAATTTTAATATCACGCGTAACAGATAGATGATAAGGAACGAGAAGTAAGGCAGAGAAAAAACGTAAGACCAGTACCAAGTAGTGTGTACCCAGGGATAAAATTATATTTTAAGGCAGAGACAAATATTTCCAATTTATATACGGTTAAATCATTTAGACCTATTACAACACAACATAATTAGCCTGAAGGATTAGACAGTAGGTAATCTAATAATACACCTTTTGCCTGATATTACAAAGGTCGAGACTATTGCCCTCAAATCAAATTCAGACTCCGCTGCTACTACACAATTCGTAATGAAAATACCCAACACCTCTTTGCCACCCGGGTACCTTTTATATAGGGCGTAAAAATAAACAGTGTGTCATGTTACCAGTGTTAGGTAACGCTATATAAAAGTTGTTTTAATAATATTTACTCTTATCGAGAGTTTTTTTGTCATATTATCAACATACATACCTGATATTTTATTTAGAAATTCTCTCTCACAATTTTCTTTATATAAAGACAATAACGTGTTCAAACAAACTACGTCAATAAGAAATGTAAATATAATTTATTATCTAAGAGAAATCTCTTCGGGGCATTATTATTTCGTTTGTGTTCGTAAAAACATGGAGCTCAAATTAAAACATGGTTTTGCCTAAAAAGGTACACGAGGCGCAAATATAATGTCACAATCGCCCAGAGGGAGTTGATTTTAAATACAGGATTATGAAGAAATAATGTTTCATGTTAAGAATAATGTAAAAAGCAATGGACTAGAAAAACTAATATAATTTATTTTTAAATAGTTTTGAAATCTTCATGATAAATCGCATCTACTGACGTGCTCCTGTCTTCTCTCACTTCCTCTGCAGTGCTGGATCCAGCTGCCAATCGAGAGCCTCCGCAGATGTTGGTCGACACACTTGGCCATTGAGCCATTGGCCGACTATCGACACAATTACTGTTATAACAAGTCCCACATGTCAACAACCTCGTAAGCCAGATCAAGATACTTAAATTACTATTTTTAATCGCCTCAAACGCAAAATCCTAATCCTAACTAATATTATAAAAGATATGTTTGTTTGTATGTTACATTTTCACGCCCAAACTACTCAATTAATCATGCTGAAATGCATATACGAATACGTAATTAGTCTTATCAAGTGTATAGACACGGACATAAGGTACCATTTACCATACAATAACGTTTATAAAATAAAGGACTGTGCCACATGTACCGTACAAATTGACTGTCAAATTCTCAATTTACGTGAGTGAAGACGCGGACAAAAGCTAGTTCAAAATACCTTCAATTCCAAGAATTTAGGAGTTCAAACGCTATGAAAAGAAAGATAAAGAATCAGTTAATCTAATCCGACTTCTGAAATACAAGCTGTAATATCTGACAGTTGAACTACTAAGGTTCAGTCACGCCTGTCAGTGCCAGGCTAGACTTATTTATAATAGATTAATATCATTTAGGACTGAGGAGCTGACACGAAGCGGTGCCAACACGAAACCAGTTTAATTGATGATAAATGTTAAGTGTTATAAACGACTGTAAGTATTTAAAAGTATAAGTATAACGGAATATATTCGCCTCCGGAGGCGGACCACGCGAGGGAGAGGACTGCGTCCCTCCGCCCCAGCCGCCCACGGGGACAGACGTCGACAGACGATCTCCGGACACACTAGGCGCGGGCATGCAGGCAGCGAGTATTAGGCTACTCACTGTCCGACCATGGACCATGCCCGGGTCGACGGCACGTTGTGTTCCACGCGAGCCTCAAAGTGTGTCAGCATAATGACGAGGCCCCCCTGTAGAGGGCTAAAGCCTGCCGGGGTCGCGGAACTTATCGAATTTCCGTGGAACGTAGAGACGTTCCACGGTAATTCGATAAGGGCTATTGTAGGACACCGTGGATATTAGTCAGACTCGTACTGGGTGGGAGGACTCATTTGATGATTTTATCACAACCAAAAAAACAATGGAAAAGAAAGGTCTTGTTGGTAAAAGCTCAATAAACAATTAAAAGATACGGCAGCGGATCATCAAAATTGGGTTTGAATAAGTATGTCATAGCCTGTCAGTGCCTGCCAAACTTTCTACATACAAAAAAGTAACCTTATAAATAGTTTTATGACGCCACCGTCTTAAAACCTTAATCATTATTTACTTGAAACGCGGTACTTCAACGTATAAGATTAGACATCGTTACGCCATCACTTCGAATCTATCTTTCCGTTGAGACATAAGCAAGAGAAAAATCGAACACAGAAACATAAAGGCTTAATTTAGCACTACACAAAAGTCGAATAGTTGAGCAACTGTACAAAAAACAAAACCAATACATTACGTTTACTCTACAAACCAGATAACAGTACTACAATCCAATTCAACCACAACATTTAATTAATATTCTCTGCGGTTTGAAACTCGCATTCACTGAACCGCTCAGATTATCTCTACTGCGAAAATATTCAACATGGCCGAACATAAGCTCGAATGAAATATTCAAGTAAAAGTAAAAAGTTTGCTATGTTAAAGAGATCTTTGAGAAAGTCACTCAAAGAAGATTACAAAGTAAGTCTTACGTGAAATGAATTGGATTATCTGATGTTAATACTGTGCTGTCTTTGAACTTGTCTGGCTGTCAGTACCTAGACGTTTTAAACAACTCTTTATCTTCTCAACTAGTTTTTTATAAGCTGTTTTGTCAGTTCACTGAATTTCTATTAAATTATGCTCAATTGAGCAGACGCGAAACGTGACTTGCTTTGTATAAAATTGAGCGCGCTTGTCAAAAGAATACCTTGACTTTGTCAACAATTTAACCATGTAACATAAAGGACTATTGAAGGACACCGTGGATTTTAGTCAGTACAAGTCGAGTCCCTCTCGTCCGGCCCTAGGGGGACTCATTTGATACGATAGACATCTACGATAAACAAAAAATTGTAGAACTCTTGCCTTATAAATAATTCACGGCACACAAACAAAACCGCATATTTCTCCAGTCTTGTATAAAAACAATGTTATTGTGTTTGTTAGGCACATTGGTCACATATTCCGCGGCGGCCGCTCGCTGGACGACCCCGCGAGTTTATTGCCAAACTTTATATTCATCGATCCAAATTTCACCCCCTCCCCAAAAATTTCACCCCCTGAGCGACCCGCCACTGGAATTTTAGAATTTTATTAAAACCCCTCACTGATAGAGAGTTTTTATGATAGAAAATAATACTATAAAAGTAAAATTGCATTATTTCGTCCGAAGTATTATTGTGTGCAGCTGTTCATTTAGTTTACAGATTAAAAAATATTTTGTTTTTTTTTTTCAAACTGAGATGGGTCTTTGCTCTGCGAATTGCAAGTGTTATCGTTGATTTTGAGGCAGGGTCGTAGCCAGGACAGGCACCGTGGGTCAATTCGCTACCTTAAAATAGCAATGCACTACCATAAGCTAAACATACTCGTAGTTTGACAAATATTGTGTAAAGTATTTGCAGTATGATAAAAAAATAGAGGAGAATCACACATCTCAATCAATCAATCAATAGCTTTTATTTTCGCTGCCATTTTTAACCCTAGCTACGGCCCTGATATGAGGTTCTGGATTTGATTCCCGAGGTTTGTCATACTACCATAATATATGATTTTCCATTAGTAATTTCTCAGTAGCAGCATTAATTTTGCATTTGTGCCTGGTTAATGGTAACACGCTATTTCCTTATTATATAAAAAAGTCTTAAACATCTTCACTTCACTTCCCGTAAAAAAAGCGCGAAGTTGAGTTATGGTTTGTAATGTTGGCGCTCTCTCACTGAGAATATGCACGGGACTCATAGTGGGAACATTTACATTTGTTTACATTTCTATGACATTAATATTGAAGATTTATGTCCTTGCATATGAGTGATGTGTCGTATACCGTGTGTCAACGCAAAGTGGCGATTGTGTCAACAGAGAACCGTACAAATTGATGCGTGTTATTTACATTTTCAACATATTCCTGAAATAGGTGAAATGGGTCACTGAATACATTATCCAAGAATTGTATACATTACCTAACATATTTGTAAAATACTGATATTCAGCTGAATTTTGAAATCGTATGGAGTTACAAGAACCGTCCTCCTTGTTTTCTATCGTTTCAAATTGTTACTTTATAACTCCAAATTAATAATTTATTTGAATGCATAACGTGCGTACTCGTATTTCAAAAATACCAATGTGTCTTTTTCAATGTACTTTTTAAGTTTATCTTGGGCACCACTGATTTTAGTATAATCATTTAATAATTAATATACCTATATGTATAAAAGCGACAGGTCACTCACTCATTCATCACGAATTCTCAAACTGCAAGTGTGAATTTCGAATTTTGCGTTTAGGACGTAAGTAGTACTAAGACGAGATTCGACCCCTAAGGGATTATTTTTGGTGTTTATAGTACTCTCTTTGTGCTTCATTTGTTTTTCTTAAAATAGTTCATAAAGATGGGATGGCCGGGGTACAAATTCTAGTCTCATACAGGCAAATACCTATCTATCCATCATCTCATAAACTAGCTAACTACCAAACAAGCTTCACCTCAGATCGAAGCCTCTCAGGTCGATTGTGGCTCTTGACCCGGTTGCCTCAAGAGCCTCTGACGTCATCGCCTCGTCTCATCGTGTCTCACGTGATGCACTTCAGATTCGATCCACCTTCGCTTAAGAGGAAGATTAGGAGATGAGAGACTTCAAAGTAGTTGTAATATTGACGGCATGTTTGGCGCAGTGACTGAGCCATCGACTGCTGCAATACATGTCCTGGATTCTATTTCGGCGACAAATATTTGTCTGTTCTGTGTCGTTGTTACATGTTACCCTATAGTTTTTTCGGTAAGCAACTATTTTTAAATTATTTTAAAAGCGTACCGTAGCGATTCTTGATTCTTTTCCTCTTTAGGGGACCACTACTACGAACCGAGCTTCTAGTTTCTGATGTTTCGTAGTGATCGTGAACTTTATGTTTGTGGATTAGGTTTTTGTAAAATGAGATAACTATCACATTGTAAAGAGAAAGCCTTGCGCCTAAAATACAATTTTCTTTTGATAAAGCAGAGTAAACTGCCATCGGCTGACTTGATTGATTGATTATGTTTACAGTGTAAACAATCAGATTATCTTTTCAACTTGTTCAGAGTTATTTCCGCTAAAATGTGCTGGTTGTCTTCTTCTCGCATCAAAATATCTATAGAACGTAGCCGGACCATGTTTTGCGATTAATATGGAATAACAGTAATAACAGATTGACACTCGTAGAATAGCATTATAGAATATGCCAGTAAGATAGAAGTCCGAATAGTAAACATTACAGTACAATTTATGCCTTAAACAATTACATCCTTCTAAGTGGTGGTATTCAATGTCGAAGTACCTATAGCAAATTGAACCTTATGTACGATCACAAACGACGCCGATGTGTTAATCAGATAAATAAACAGGCACAGCATTAGGTTAGTTGAGCTATTCTGGAGAAAAAATAGTATTTGCAGTCGTAATATAAAACGTATTACATGCTCAAATACTTGTGCAAAATGAACTTACGGACGCAATTTCTTTCCACCATATTTTCGTGAGGTGACCGAGCTGTAAAAAACGTGCAAAGCCTACTCACGAAACATCCAAACACACGCATTTGTCATGTCGTCAGTAGATTGTAATTGGGGTTTCTGGATCAGGTCAGATCCAGAAACACCCAATTACAACCATCATTCATTATTTTTTCAATCATTCATTCGTAAACTTATGATTCAATTTGTAATGTTCGGACTGGTCTGATCTCAAGAGCAACTATGTTTTAATTCGTTTAAAAACTGGCACATATTCTGACCTGATCTAATCTAGTATATGGGTGTGTATTCATAATTCTAACCTGATCTGATCTGTTATCTGAGTGTGTATTTATATTTGTGACCTGATCTTATCTGTTTCCTGAGCTTAATATTTAGCAGGAGAGGAGGTCAGATGTGCATGCTTTTTTGTGCTAACTTTTTTATTCAAAAGGATGATCTAGTGACTCCTATATTTATTTATATATTCATTCAATATGCATTTTTATATGCATTCTATTTTTTATATTGTTAAATTAGTACGTTAATTCAACAACATTTGACACTCGTATCAAATTCGAGCATATACTCGATTCGATACGATAGCCTAACGAAAATGGAATGCGCTCGCTATTGTCAATTGCGCTGCCTTATATAGGCACCCACGTAGTGCAGTAGCTATGAAGTACATTTATAAGAATGAGGAAGCAAGAAAATAAAAATACGTATGTTAATTTCAATTATTTTATTTTAAAGTACAATATACAAGTTTTAATATTTTCATAGTCAATGCCTATTCATTAATATGCCAGATACATAAACTTATATTTTAAAAGATTAAACATTTATTCATACATAGTTATTACACAGTTGATTTTATTGTGTCTATACAATCTATACACAAATCTCTACTCTTACTTACAATCTTATACTCTTGGTTCGATGTCATCCTGAATTTTGGTAATTAATTCTCTCGTACCGGTGTATATATCATCGTATAACATAGTTTTTACGACATGTTGAACGCACACATCAGCCTCACAATTACACATCGGCTGTTCGGATTTTTGAAAACTGTCTATGTCATAGATTTCTATTTTGATTATTTTTACCCCGCGAGTTACAGGCTTCTTTATATATTGAAAGAATGTTTGATCTGTTTTTGATCTCTTGCGAGCAAGACCCAGCGTCTTCTGTCCGGTGGTTTGTTGAACTGATTGATTCATGGGTACGAAATTGAATAGATCCCCCGAGTCCTGAAATAACAATACAATATATAATTAATTATAAGTAGATACACTACAAATGTTAAGATTGGAATAAGGGATTGTGTGGAAATACGTTATGCAGTAATGCTAATAATATCTACAATATTTAAATTGTTAGAGAATAATTATTATATTAAAGTAACACTTACCGACATTCCACAATTATAACACTTCACAATCCGATGCAAAAAATGAAATGAATTTCAATTTGTTATACTCCCCTTATATATTTTTTAATTAATTTTTTTTTTAATACATAGAGTTCAAAATCGTATATTTTATGTCAGATGTTAATATCTACACAAAAATGGTATGGTGAAACTGAAACCTCAGACATTCCGACGCCCATGATTTTAATTGTTTATCATAAATGTATATCGATAAGATAATACTACTGTCCGTGTGTTCATGGTGATCGTTTTCATACATTTTATTCAGTTGATTTGACGGGCAAAATCATGGTATGTTAATAGTATATCAACGTTAACGAATTCGCAACGTAAGTTGAATTCTTTTTAAGGAGACGGATCAAAACAATAATCAATATTGACATACAACTATTTTGGCCTGGTTTTACCTACAATTATTATAAAATATATTTTTTGTTATAGACTATTTTTTTTTAAATAGCTCTATGCTGGAATGAAACACAAGATTTACTTTAATTTAATGTACCTAAGTGAGCATCAGCATGTTTTATGTTTTCAAGCAATATCGTATTGGCTCGGTTAGAAAAAAATGTGTGAAAATGGTTTCATAAAATAACATTATAAAACACATCACCATCCTTTGTTTGATGCAGTCGGGTAAAAAATATCATAGTAAGCTAAATTAGTGTTAGATTACAATATTGAAGACAATGTAAACTATCGTATTTGGGTTGAGTTATCTGACACAGCATTTTTTACACGTGCCCTTTTCTATATTTGGTATACTATGACGTAGATTTATCACTATTTAAGAGGATAGCTGCTGAAGTAAGACCACAAAGCATTTCTTCAAGAGCTACAAGCAAGAGCTGCCCTCATCAGTACCTGGAAGCTTACCAGACCTTCTCTAAGATGTAAGTTATTTTGGTTTACATGTTTATCTAATTCTAATATTCATTCATTCAACTATTCAGTAACTGTTCTATTCAATCATTAAACTTTTCAATAACTCTACTATTCAGTCATTCTATTTTTCAACAATTAAGTTTTTATAAGCAATCTGTTATTTATCTATTATGATATTACTAGTTGCACTTCCATGTCAAACATTCCACTTAAATGTTTTCAACCAATATGTAGCTAGCTTTATCGTTAAGTTACTACTATCACTTAGTTATTAACCTTTATTTTCAGGTCCAAGCAAATGGCTGACCAATTGTTCCCGTCGTCTGATGAATCGATGGTTGACACTTCAATAAAATCGAGCAAGAAGAAGCGAAAGATTCCTGAGAAGACAACAGACAACCAGCCTTCTACTTCAAAGAAGACGAAGGTGAAATCTACGGCGCGAGATCTCTTCGGCACCGATAGCGACGATGATGAACTGGATCATGGCACTGCTGCTGGTAAAAAAATTGCACCTATTTACTCCTACATAACAAGGAGATTAGCGAATGGCTTCTCGCGACAAATAGATGAAGATAAAACTGGGGGTTATTATATTGAATTGAAAATATATAATACCAATGAAATTGAGCGGGTGCCCCCAGTCAATCGATGGCGGCATTCCGTTATAACTATTAAAAATAAAACTAATACGGATACTGAGTCCTGGAAGCTTCTAAATACATTCATAAAGGAAACGAGAAAAGAATTTAAAAATCGCACTCCTACTTTTATAAGCTCGTACCAGTAGAATCTGTACCTAATATTATCTGATGTATTCCCCAGTAAATGTATAATCATACTTTTTTATTTTTTTCCTTTTTATAAAACTAAACTGTATTGAATTAAACCTATATTATCATTTAACTGTATTGATTAAGTACTTAGTTGTGTATGTTAAATGTAGATTATTTTGTTTAATTAAATGTATGCATATTATATCTACTCTTTTTTAATTTTTTTTCTTTTCAGTAAAATCGTCTTCTACCGTTTCACCGTCAACATCTTATATACATTGTGATAAATGTAAAATTGAGATACCTAGACCTGAATACAGATATCATAAACGAACCAATATCCATAAATCGAATTGTTTGATAAAATCAGAGTTTGAACATATTGATATAATAGCTACAGCATTTAAAAACAGAATAATGACTTATCGCTTAAACCCATCCATAGAAGACGAGTACCTCCTACCAGAGGCGTTCTTGGACGGTAAGCGAGATGATGTTTTTAAACTAGTTGAGCTATCATTAATAAAGAATACATGTATTAAAGTTAACTTTGAGCTGTTTGCTTATTTCATTTTACCTAAATCAGGTGAGCAACAGCTTAAGTCTTTTAATACAAAATATGAAGTTATTTATAAAAGTACTGATTTTGATGAAATTTATTTGAATGTAAGAGAGACTTTCAAGATGAAATTAACTGAATTTGAGCACTGTGAATCTGGGTGGTCATTAACATCATTGAGTCATTTAGAAATAAATATAAATAAGTATTCTCCTATGAGAGGTGGATCTTACATAGAATTACCAGAAGTTATTAAGAATACAAAGAGCTGTATTAATATACAAAATAACGATGAATATTGTTTTTTATGGAGCATATTAGCAGCATTATTTCCAGTCAAAAATAATGTCTGTAGGACAAGCTCTTATCCTCATTTTAGTACGATATTTAATATAACAGGGATGTCATTCCCGCCATCACCAAAAGATATCAGATTATTTGAAAGTAATAACAGTGATTTAAGTATTAATATTTACGGATTGGATAAACATTACAATGTAACTGGCCCCTTATATGTGACAAATTTTAGGAGAGATAAACATATTAATTTATTGTTTTACGAAAAAGAGAACAGAGCTCATTATTGTTTAATAAAAAACCTATTACGCTTAGTGAGACGTCAAGTTTCAAAACATAAAGGTCGAATGTATTTATGTGAGACTTGTTTGCAATTTTTTACTAGTGAAACAAAATTCCATTCTCATGCATGTTCTAAAATTATAACTTTATTACCAGATAAAAACAGTACGCTGCAGTTTAAACATTTTGAAAGACAACAAAAAATTAACTTTGTTATATATGCTGATTTTGAAAGCCTATTAAGCAATTTTAATGAAGTGAATACTGATAAAAATACTATAAAAAATAAGTTACACCAGCCTTCATGTTTTGCATACTATGTGTGCTGCTCGCATGACAGTAATTTAAATAAATTTGTTTCTTACCGAGGGCCAGACTGTGTACAAGTTTTTGTTAAAAAAATCATTGAAGAAACTAAATCGATACATGAGATCTTGACTACTGAAAAAACCATGAAACCAATGACTCTAGAACAAATTGATAATTATCGCAGTGCAAGTACATGTCATATTTGTAAAAAAATATTGTTTGATGACAAAGTTCGAGATCATGATCATATTACGTCAGAGTATAGAGGCGCAGCACATTCACACTGTAATTTAATTTATAGAGTTTGTTCATTTATACCAGTCGTTTTTCATAATCTATCCGGTTATGATTCCCATTTGTTTATCAGAGAATTAGCGAAATATGATGGCGAAATAAAAATAATTCCTAAGACAAAAGAAAAATATTTAAGTATTACAAAAATTATTGAAACCAGTAAATATAATAAACCGTTGCAGATTAAATTCATAGATTCCTTTCAGTTTCTTAACACAAGTCTTGATAATTTGAGTAAAAGTTTAGAAAGCAGTGGTTTCTTGAATTTGAGATCAGTTTTCCCCGATGACGAAAAATTTGATTTAATTCGAAGGAAAGGTATATATCCATACGAATATATTGATTCATGGCAGAAATATAATGAGACACAACTTCCCCCGAAACATTGTTTTTACAGTAGTATGCAAAAGAAACATATAACAGATAGCGAGTATGAACGTGCACAAACTATTTGGAGTTGCTTTAATATTAACAGTCTTGGTGAATATACTGATTTATATTTAAAGTGTGATGTTTTATTATTATGTGATATTTTTGAAAATTTTAGAAATATATGTCTACAGCATTATAATCTTGATCCTGCATACTATGTAAGTTCTCCTGGTTTAAGTTGGGACGCTATGCTTCTTTACACGGGTATTCAACTGGAATTGATTCATGATTTAGAAATGTATAATATGATAGAAAAAGGAATTCGCGGTGGATTAGCACAATGCTCTCATCGATATGCTAAAGCCAACAATATTTACCTCCCTCATTTTGATGATTTAAAGCCGTCAACATATTTAGTATATCTTGACTGCAACAATCTTTATGGACATGCAATGACTAGAAAATTACCTATATCAGATTTTAAATTTATGACAAACCAGGAAATAGTAAGTTTCCATCTGTTCGATATTCCTGACGATGCTGAGTACGGTTATATTTTGGAAGTAGATCTAATGTATCCTGAATATTTACATAATTTACATAGTGACCTGCCTTTCGCTCCAGAAAAATTCATACCCATAGGAGGAAAGACAGAAAAGTTAATTGCGAATTTGTATGACAAGTATAACTATGTTATACATTACATTCATTTGAAAGAATGTGTTAAAAATGGCCTTGTGTTGAAAAAAATCCATCGCATACTTCAATTTAAACAAGAAAACTTTTTAAAAAAGTATATAGACTTAAATACTCAATTGCGTCAATCAGCAAATACCTCTTTTGAAAAGGATTTCTTTAAACTTTTGAACAATTCAATATTTGGGAAAACTATAGAAAATAAACGAAAGCAAATTCATGTTAGATTAGTGACTAAATGGAATGATAATAAAAATAGAACAAATAAAACAATAGGCGCAGAGAAACTAATTGCAAAACCAAACTTAAAAAGTATTTGTATTTTTAGTGAAGATTTTCTTGCAATTCAATTGAATCCTGACAAACTTGTTTTAGATAGACCCATCTATGTTGGATTCTCTGTACTAGAATATGCTAAACAACATATGTATAATTTTCATTACGATTTCATTAAGAATAAGTACGGTGAAAATGTTAAACTGTGTTACACTGACACTGACAGTTTATTATACTTAATACATACACAAAACTTTTATAAGGATTTGAATGAAAATATTTTAAAATTTGATACTAGCAATTTTGATTTTAATAATCCTTACAGTATTCCAAAGATAAATAATAAAATTCCTGGCTTGTTTAAAGATGAATTAGGTGGCGATGTAATAAGCGAATTTACGGGTTTAAGAGCAAAACTTTATTGTATTAAATCAATAAAAACACAGATTAACAAAGCTAAAGGAGTATCAAAGCCCATTACAAAAAAATTGAAAATATCTAACTATAAGAGAGTTTTATTTAAGAATATTACATTACAATGTAAGATGAATATGATAAAGTCAAGCAAACATGTTCTGTATTCACAGGAAGTAAATAAAGTAATTTTAAATAGAGTAGATGATAAAAGAATTGTTCAAACTAATCAAATAGACACATTACCATGGGGTCATTTTGACCACATATGTTAGAACGTTAGTATTAAGCTATGATATTTAAACTGCTATATTTTAAGATATACTATTAGTGTTAGTTTAGTTGTACAATTTATAATTATATTACTTATTTTTATAAGCATAATAAAATACATAATATTTTACTCAGAATTTGGCTTTTATTTATAGTCTTATCTGTATCGCCTTTCCTGTTTTTAAAGTAAAATGTAAGACTTTGCGTAGGTATATATTGGTATGTTCAATGGCAATAATATTAATACGTAAGATGAAGTTGATCAAGCAGCCCATAACCTTGAATGTTAATAATATAAATTTTAGTGACTCTCCTCACTATATCAGGCATAGCCCTTTATTACCGAATACAATTCGTTGTATAATATGTGGGCCATCCAACTGTGGTAAAACAAATGTTGTCATCAGTTTACTGCTACATGAAAATGGACTGAAATTTAAAAATTTATATCTTTACTCTAAAACTTCTTTTCAACCAAAATATCGCTTTTTGAGCGAAGTGATAAGAAGGGTGCCACAGATAAAATTCTACGAGTTTAAGAATGATAAAGATGTCATGGCTCCGAGTGAAGCTTTAACAAATTCTGTTTTTATTTTTGATGACGTTGCAACTGAGAATCAAACAAATATCCGTAATTATTTCTGTATGGGACGACATAAACAAATCGATTGTTTTTATTTATCTCAAACCTATTCAAAAATTCCGAAGCAATTGTTACGTGATAACGCTAATTTTCTTATAATATTTAAACAAGATGATGTGAACTTAAAACATATTTATGTGGAACATGTCAGCCCTGATTTAAACTGGAACCAATTTAAAGATATTTGTGTAACAGTTTGGAGTAATCCTTACAGTTTCGTGCTTATTAACAAAGAATGTTCATTAAGTAATGGGAGGTACAGAAAAAATTTCGATATATTTTTTAAATTTAATGAAAGTTGATGATATAATTATGAATAACATACAAAAAAAATTAGTATTCATTCCTCTTTAAGCGAATACGGTCGTTGAACATAAGATGGAGAAAAATATTAAAATTGAATTAATGAAGTCTGTAGACTCCATAAAGAATAAAATAAAACAAATGAAAAACCAGGAACACTCAATGAATTTGTCACTTGATAAAATGTTTAAACCTGTCACAGATCCCCTTAAAACCCTAGTTGATTCGAATAAAACAATAGAAAAAATACAAAATTTTGAAAATACACACTCTAACTTTGAAGACATGGAATTGGATGGCATTGATACCAGCTCATCTACAAAGTTTGAAGAATGCTGCGATCCAGAACTGAATTCTGCAAAAGACTTGGAAGTGTCTTCTAAAAAAGAAAAACCGGATGATCTAGAAATTTCGCTAGAGGGTCGTGATATCCATGATATTTATGATCGTGCAAATCTAAATATACCGTTTGGAATAAGAAGTGTAAACAAAATATTGCTAATGGGTAATTCAGTAGTCTCGTTTTCTAAAATCGATAGTTTGAATGACGACAGTGTCATTTTAATTAAAATCGGTGACAAATCCTATAATTTAACCCCTGGCCTGAAAGAACTTTTACTTCGAAAAAAACCAGATTTAAAATTAATTTCGAGTAAAGATAAACTTGTATATAAAGATATGCTGCACTATACCAATGCTCATAAGAGAGATTTTAATCCTAATGGACAAATAAGAGGTGATAAAGGAATAAAATACCGTGAAATAATCAAACCAATGTTTTCTGAATCTTCAAACGACAATAAACTTGCTTACACTAAGCTTGGAGGAAACTTACCAACGCTAAAAAAATACAAAAACAACACTGACTTGGTATATTGGGATGACCCTAATGAATTAGTTGAGAGATTGAAACTATTAGTTGCGTCAAGAGATGCTGGCAATACAAACCATGACAATGAAATTTTATCTATAATCGAAGAATTAAAAGAAGCTCACATTATTAAAGAATAAATAGTTGTAAAATATGCTTTTCATTCAGTATTATAGATGAATTCAAGACAAATATACTGAATTCTAAAAATGAGCAAAGCTGATGTGGTAAACGAAATACATAAAAATGTGAGAGTGAACTTTCCGCGAAGACGTGTTATTATGAAAGATGTAGATGACCTGTGGCAAGCAGATTTAATTGATATGCAATCAATTTCAAAAGAAAATCAAAATTATAGATTTATTCTTACCGTTATTGATACATTTTCGAAATATGCTTGGGCCTTCCCTCTGAAAAGTAAAACCAGAGATGATGTATGCAAATCTTTCAAAATATTGCTGGCTATGGGGCGTATACCGAAAAATCTTCAAACGGATAATGGAACAGAATTTTATAATAATAAGTTTCAGAAGCTTACGAAATCTAATCATATCAACCACTACTCTACTTACTCAACAAAAAAGGCCTCAATAGTTGAACGATTTATCAGAACATTGAAATCTAAACTGTATAAAGAATTTAGTTTAAAAGGCAACTATAATTGGATAGACAATACCCTTAACGATGTTATTCAAAAATATAATCATACTTACCATCGGACAATTCAAGAAATCCCTGCTAATGTAGATAAGATTAATAAAAAACGTATATTAGAAAGGTATTTAAGTTTGGTAAAAAACGAAAGAATAAGAAGCAAGTATAAAGTTGGCGATTATGTTCGTATCAGTAAGTACAAAGGAACATTTGAAAAAGGATATACCCCCAACTGGTCGACGGAAATATTTAAAATTCGAAAAATACAAAATACAACTCCTATCACCTACCTAATTGAAGATACAATCAGAGGTCAACCTATTTTAGGAGCATTTTACTTACAAGAGCTTCAAAAAACAAAACATCCCGACGTATATCTAGTCGAGAAAGTTCTTAGAAGAAAAGGTAACAGGGTTTTAGTAAAATGGTTAGGTTTGCCTTCAGCTGAATGCAGTTGGATTGATAAAACGAACGTAATTTTATGAATAAAATAACAGTAACTTAATAACCACTCCCATCACATAACTATTTATTAAAGTATTCAACTGGAATCATCAGTCTTATAATGTGTTTCGGAGAGAGTAGTCTTCTCAATTGGTTTATTAATAATTTACCATTTGAATTACACTTACCAGGATATAATTACTGTGGTCCTGGTACTAAATTAATAAACAGACTTACACAAGGAGATAAGGGTGTTAATAAGTTGGACGAATATTGTAAAGATCACGATATTGCATATCACAAGTCATCGAACTTAAAGGATCGACATAAGGCTGATTTAATTTTGTTAAAAATGGCAAAAAGGCGAGCGGTTGCTTCCGATGCCCGTGTAGGTGAAAAACTCGCGGCACGCTTAGTAAGTAAGGCTATGTCGGCAAAAATTAAAACTGGATCTGGTTTGAACAAGCATTCTCCAAAAATTACACCTGGAAAAGGTTTAAAAAGTAAATTGAAATCTGTTATTACAAAAGCAAAAAGACACATAAAAAAATTAAAACCTAAGAGCAAGAAAATGGCTATAGAATTAGCTATTGCCGCTACCAGAGAATTAGCTGATGATTCATCGATTAAGCTCCCTCGTGTCATTCCTATTCCAAAAACTGGAGGAGTACTACCTTTGATTCCTATTTTTGCTGGATTGTCAGCGGCGGGGGCTTTAGCAGGCGGTGCAGCTGGTATTGCTAAAACCATAAATGAATTCAAAATGGCTAAAAAGCTGTATGAGGAATCGAAGAGACATAATGAAAAAATGGAAGCTCTATGTATTGGGAAAGGACTACATCTTAAACCACATAAGGGCGGTCTTGGAATTTTCGTATCAAAAGAAAAAAACTAAGATATCGGCTACCCAAACGGGCCTTAACTAACTTTGATATTTTAAAGTACGGAAATAGAATTCCTTATTTTAGAGGTGTCTATATGAGAGATGAGCTCCCTAAATATCCTAATAAAAAAGAATGTGGAGTTATTAATTTAGATAGTTCTAAAAATTCTGGTTCTCATTGGGTAGCCTATGCAAAATATAATGATTATGTTGAGTATTTCGACAGTTACGGAAATCTTAAACCTCCAAAGGAATTTATAAAATATGTAGGTTCTAACATTCAATATAATTATAAAAATATTCAACGTGATCACCCCTTCAACTGTGGACATCTATGTTTAAATTTCTTAAAGAATTTCTGGCATAATCAAGAAATAAAATAAACAGGATCATTTAAAAGAGTTCAGTATGCAAGTATGTCTGCTACGGTTACCATCTCTGGAAATAAATCAGAACTGGTCTCTTATTTTCAACCACCTCTTCATTTGTCTGATCAATACGAGTGCGGATTACTATACTTTTCAGTATTAAAATCAAGACCGAATGTACCCGTTCATAACAGCAGTTTAACAGCTATCAGAATCGAATGTGATCTTGTGCACGGTTCATATTACAACGGATTACCGACTCATTTTATTCATGAATTTATATGTGATACTGCTTCAAGTCACGGGTACACAGAAATACCGCAGAACGTTATTTACTTCCCGGTGAACAAAAATATAATTTCATCCATATCTGTCAGGGTTGTAGATCAGTTTGGTTCCTGTATTGACTTTGGTGAAGAACATATTCAATTACGTCTTCATTTAAGAAAAGCAAAATGATAGTATATAATAAAAACCCTCCAGTGAAAATAAAACGTCCTATTCCATCAACAACCATTAAGGTGCGCAGACGTAAGAAAAACGTGAAGAAATTGACTAAATCAAATAGAGATTTTCTTAAAGCCTTAGGGTTTAAAGTATGAATATACTACAGATCACTGATTTACCACACTTTGATAGTTCAATCGAAAGCTATGAAGTCCATTCATACAATCCCTACAATAACAGCTTTAGAGAAAACGATGAAATCAGAATCCCCATACACCAACAAGATATTTACGTGCTACCATCAGCCAGTTCAATATACATCGAAGGTCAGGCAAAGCTGTTCGGTAAGGATGGGCATCCGATCAAGAAAACTGTTACGTTCACTAATAACCCTGTTATGTCTTTGTTTCAAGACATCAGATACGAAATGAATGGTATCGAAATAGACCGTATTAAAAATTCAGGAATTACGTCAACAATAAAATCATACATTTCATTAAATGGAGCAGAAAATAAAGTTGCGGGCTTATGGGGCTGGAACTTAGCAGGATTCCAAAGTGATGGACATTTTAGTGCTGTGATACCATTGAATAAGATTTTAGGGTTTGCAGAAGATTACAATAAAATTATCTTAAATTGTAAACACGAACTTATTTTGAGTAGAAGTAACTCTAACTTAAATAGTGTTATTCTTACTGATGATGTTGTTAATTTTCAAATAGACATAGAAAGAGTTCAATGGAGGGTGCCACATATAAAAGTGTCAGATCGAGAACGACTAACACTTTTGAAACATTTAGAAAGAGACAAACCTATTCAGATGGCTTTTAGAAATTGGGATTTATATGAGTATCCCTTGCTACCTAAAACTACAAAGCATTCTTGGTCGGTTAAAACAGCTTCACAATTGGAAAAGCCTAGATATGTTATATTTTGCTTGCAAACTAATAGGAGAAATAATCGGACTAAAGACGGTTCACTATTCGATCATTGTGAAGTAACCAATGTAGCACTCTATTTAAATTCGCAATATTATCCCTACGAACCTTTGAGTTTAAAGTTTTCTGAGAACAAGTACAGTATATTATATGAAATGTATGTGAAATTTCGTCAGTCGTATTACAACAGTCCTGTAGACCCATTGCTGGATCTAACAGATTTTAAAGAAAAGGCCCCCCTTTTCATCTTAGATTGTTCAAGACAAAACGATAGTTTAAAAACCGGTCCAGTGGACGTGCGGTTAGAAGTTGAATGTTCCACACCAATACCAGATAAGACAACTGCGTATTGTTTGATTATAAACGATCGACTTGTTGAATACAAACCTCTCAGCAACATTGTACGCAGGTTATCATGATTGCTGTTGTTGATATTCAAGGATTTAGAACAGAAGCAGGTGAATTTATATTAAAAGAAATCGCTATATTGTGTAACAAAAAATTACAATTGTTTTTAGTTAAGCCACCATTTCCATTTAAAAAATTAACGGAATCTGAAAAGAAGGTAGTTCTTTGGATTCAACGTAACAAAAAAATATACTGGAGTGAAGGATTTGTACCTTATTCCAATTACCAGACTTTGGTTTCCGATATATTAAGAGATAAATGTATTTATGTTAAAGGTTCAGAAAAAGTTTTATGGTTAAAGCATATTTTAGAAAATAGTAATAGTAATATATTTAATTTAGAAGATAAGGGTTGTTCTAGTTTAGTACATTTATATGATCAATATAAACAGTCTGAAGATTTATATAATTGTATTTATCATAATTCTGTATGTGCTTTAAAAAATGTATTATGTTTAAATAAATGGTGCCATGATAATAAAATTTTTATGAAATAAAAAAAGGAACTTGTTTCATTTTTTATAATACCTATCCATACTATTTTTCCCAATCCTGTTCAATCACGTTTATAAATTGCTTGCATCATTAAAGCAATGTCATTCTATGTTAATAATCATTAGCATCAAGAACTAGCAAATAAATACCTAAATAAAATATGTATCAAACTGAATATAAACCTCGATATGATATGTATAATACATACAAAATACGTGAATTATCCTTTAATTGTTATTGGGGGACGTATAATTCGAAGAAAAGATTGGTGATGGAAATGGCTGATGCCGGATTCTTTTATTGCGGGAGTAATCCGTATGATAAAGCGGCATGTTTTTCATGTGGAGGTGTTATAGAAGATTGGGAAATTTATGATGATCCTTGGATGCAGCATGCTATAAATTTTCCACAGTGTTTTTACCTAAACGCTGTGAAAGGGAAGGAATATATCAATAAGTGGCAAAACATCGTCAAGAATTGTGTTAGTGAGAAATCTTTCATGTTGCAATGAAAAACGCATATGAATATACACTCAGATAACAGATCAGATCAGGTTAGAATTATGAATACACACCCATATACTAGATTAGATCAGGTCAGAATATGTGCCAGTTTTTAAACGAATTAAGATCAAAGCTCTTGAGATCAAACCAGTCCGAACATTACAAATTGAATCATAAGTTTACGAATGAATGATTGAAAAAATAATGAATGATGGTTGTAATTGGGTGTTTCTGGATCTGACCTGATCCAGAAACCCCAATTACAATCTACTGTCGTCCTCTCCCCCTTCGAAAAGAAAATGAAACTCCTTTTTTGTGAAACGTTCCTTGTTTATTTTTTTTATCTGGCAACATAAATCTGCTTATGAAAATTACAGAGGCGCGGGCGGACGGCATACAGGCACAAGACATCGTACCCTGCGACCTTTGAATATCTTTTTCATTCTCCTGTCCTAGGCGGTGATTGGTTTTCAATTTGCATGTGTATTTTCACACTTCACAGGTGTTTTGAGTCTCAAATAAGGTCGTGTTACTTTATGTATGACTTGAAATACAGTAAAAGTTAGAAATATTTATAGAGATGTGCATTGTTAGTTTATTTTCTGTAGATGTTCTCGTTTGTGTACTTACCTACGTGCGCTACTGAGATGCGCGGCAGCTGAGGTCCTGAGGTCTATGCATGACTTTTCACGATTTTGTGACATAAAGTAAATGAGAAATTTGATGGAATAGATAAGTTACACTAGAGTCGTACTTACCATACAATAAACTCAAAATATTTCAAATACGCTGTAGGTAAAATACGGAAATCTTGTAATAAGTCGGATTGGATTGCCGCATTATTATTTTTTGTCGTATCCATTCTAATCATAATCGTTTGCCCTCAACACACTCCCCCGACCTCCACCACGCATAAACCGTCGGCCACACTTCATCATGTCCCAAATACCGCTACAACAACAATGGCCGCTGACCGCTGACCCCTTATCGTGTTAATGTTTATTTTTCTTCTTTGTTGCGTTCTTCATCGCGGTTGTTTCTTTTTTCTTAATAAATGGTGGTCAGGTCGTTGGCTTGGCGAGCAAGGGCGATGTTTGATACTGTACTATTTGGTTTATGATTTCATTTTTTGTGTTAGGGATTAGAATTTTGGTGCGTTTTTATTTTATCTAGATGAATTCCTTTGTATTTATGAATGAGAGCTGGTTCTTATAACATTTTCTTTGTTTGTTACTTCCTGAATTTATTCGCTGTGTAGATAAATAGGTGGCCTAATTAGTAATTCCAGTGTGGGAAAGAGACAAAGCTCTACAAGTCGTCTAGCGCCATCTCGTTCCCACAGTGGGATTACTCTCGCTTTAAGGTATACCGCCATGGTAGGTTACCAGGAGTAGGTATTTTATTTGGCCGTGTACCATAGCATTAACAGCACATTGCCATTTTTATTCGCAGTGTGCGCTGCTGCATAAAATTCCCTATGTCACAAAATTTACGCGAATAAAATCGAAGTGTGTTGTCGTCCTTACACTGCACTTTCATATGGAACAGATTATTATTTGACAGACAAATTCAACCTTACAACCAGTCTTACCATGGGGTATCGGGTATTACCCAGTAAGAGGTCCGACAGGCAGTCGCTCCATGTAAAATATTGATATCCAGCTGCATCTGGTTTGACTGGAAGCCGACCCCAAAGGTTAGGCAGATGATGCAGATGATGATGTTTTTTTTTTTATCGTGGTAAAATCATCAAATGAGTCCTCTCACCCAGGGCAGGGCGGGAGGGACTGTCAGACTTGTACTGACTAAAATCCACGGTGTCCTTCAATAGCCCTTTACGTACTAGGGTCACGGTAATCCCTTGGTCCCGCGACCCCAGCAAGCCAGATGATGATGTTACGGAAAAATTCAATGTGGTAGTTCTAGGATGATTTACTTCTTGCAAGACAACATTTTGTCTCATGATGTCCCATACAACCTGCATAACCTACGAATTCCAACCACAAAAACACGTACTTCACAAAACAAAACAAAAACACATTCCAACTGCCAAACCACAACACATGCGGTATAGAAAACTACATCAATTGAACATCTGACTACCTAATCTAAGTTCGTTCGCGACTGCTAACAAGGAAACTTCTAGAAACAATTGTTCGTGTGTATTCGCGGCGGTGGGAGCCTTTAAGCCTAGCAATGTACGGATTGTTCTGCTTGTACCGAAAATAAATATTGGATTGTCTTGAGCCACGCTTATTTTTTTGAAGTGAAAACTTTTTTAGCGGCGTTGTGCACTTTTTTTGGAATGGGTAAAAAATTTTAACTTATACATAAAAATATAAAAAGAAAATATACTTCTCTGCTCTTTTTCGCTTAGGTCGCACATACGGACTGAGCAGTTAAATTCAACTGCTTGTAGCTGACATTAATAACTGCTCCAGTAATTGGTATCAACTGCCCCTAAAGCATTTGGACTGCTGGAGTGGTTCCGTGTACACACATCAAAGAAAGTTTGTGATCACTAGCATTGCCCATTTTTTTTTTATTTTGTGGAAAAACAATTGAACTGTTTTATTGTTATGCATTATAAATCTGTGTTTTTAAATAAATAATCTAAAAAGAAGAAGAAATCAAAATAATTATAATCTGACTGAATTTGACGACAAGGTTGGCGCAGTGGCCGACCTATCGACTGCTGCGCAGTGCGTCGCGGGTTCGATCCCCGCACGTAACAAATATTTGTATGAACTACAAGTAGTTCTTCCGGGTCTGGGTGTTTGTATATGTAAGTTTCTATGCTTGTAAACGCACCCACGATACAGGAAGGAAATTCCTAGTGTGGGGCAAGGTTTTATAAAACAAAAACAAATCTACGGTAACAAAACTGTTTTTGAATTTTCAAAGTGATCGCATCTTTTTCAGATGTGTATATGTAGAAGGCTGTAGTTTGCTATGCAGTCGCAGCTCTAAGCAGTCGAAACTGACTGCTCCGTCCGTATATGGCCGGTGTAAGGTTAAGTTAATATCAATTTTTATAAACAACGATATTACTCGTATATCCTTAGTGTAAATCCAGGTTAAAAACTATCTATATACAGATACCAGCACATCAACCTACCTCATTCTGTCAAACTTTAATAGATTTTCAACCTTATCACAATAGTGGAAGGTTAATGTTCGATTGGTAAAATTTGCAAATTCTGGGTAAGTTAACCTGCTGGCGTCTGTACGTCTGTTTGAAAGAGAAATATAAATCCATCCATCGTCACAAACTTTCCCATTTATAAATATTATTTTATATTTATAGTTACATTATATATTTTGTATCAAAATAGCGATCTTTAGTTACGTTCCTTCACGTAACACGTTTCAGTACTTCAACTAAAAATATTATACATATGAAACGTGTATTGTATATTTATATCATAATACTTTTCATTCAAGGACTGACACAAAACCAAGCGAAGTGCAGAGAATCTATGAACAAACTCATAAAATATTGAAACAAAGAGAAACAAGAATACAGATTCAAATTAATAATACATGAGGAGATAAAAAGGTCAAGTCTTACTTTGGCGCATATATTCAGCATCCCTGAAACACGTAGCGCGTGACGAGTCCTGAAAATGTACTGAAAATGCAACTGAAACTGGAGCTATAACACGACTACTATTTACTCGACCCTTCTACTGCTTGTTGTTGGAAAAAGAAATATTAATCTATTTTACAGCTATCTCTTTCTGTTTTATATCATCTGTTATATCATTTAAGAAGCTTTTTTGATAGCTTCTGACTGCCAAAAGCCTCAAAAGAAAAAATCAAAGTAGTTGGATTCGGCAAGAATAGTCAATCTTGTGGTTAGTATATAAAATAAAACGTGAGTATTTTATAAGCATTACAACATTCCGTTTGTTGCTTATAACATTTTAACGTGAAGTATATGAGGATGGATGAATGAACGGATGATTGGTACTCTTTGACGCAAAAACTGCTGAACGTATTTGGATGAAATTCGGTACACTTATAGTTTTTTTTTTTTTTTTCTATAACTATCACACAACGCCATCTAGTCCCAAGCTAAGCAGAGCTTGTGTTATGGGTACTAGACAACTGATAAACATACTTATATATTTCTAAATACATACATATTATACATAAATTACAACCAGACACAGAACAAATGATCGAGCTCATCACACAAACATTTGTCCTGGGTGGGAATCGAACCCACGACCTCCGGCATAGCAGTCAGGGTCACTAACCACTAGACCAACAGGCCTGTCAAAACCTGATTATAACCTGGTTTCACATAGGATAGTTACACATAGGAATTTTTATCCCGATTTTATGTTCTCGTGGGATCATTTTAGAGTTGTAACAGGTAGAATTACTGGCAACAGCTACTAACATATAAAATACTAGCGATCCATCCCGACTTTGCACGAGTCGATATTATATAGCCTATGTAACTCAGGGTGAATGTAGCTTTCTAATAATAATGGAGAATTTTTTTTTGAAATCGGCACAGCAGCTTTTGAGTTTATTTATTACAAACATACACAGACACAAATAAACAAATCTTGGCTCTTTATAATATTAGTGTAGATGCAGAAAAATAATACAACAGAAACAAAATCACACAAGGCCCGGTTTTACAGCTGTCTCACTATATCAGGTAATGCATAAAACGTAGTTGTAGCGAGCTTATCCCCGCATACCTCTCAACCCCCCCGGGTTGTCTCTGTCTCTCCTTCTCCACCAAAACTAGTACTATCACAGCCAGATACTTCTGAACATTTTTTTTCCTCTTCAATCTTGCTACGGCGAGCGCCCCCAGATCATAATATAATAGGGTAGTTTGAAAACAGGAATACATTTCTTGTTTTTCGTTCATCTTTTCACCCTGGAACGTAAAGAGGAGCTATTGAAGGACACCGTGGATTTTCAAACTCAAACTCAAACATTTATTGCATTCATGTGGTGTTACAAGATGTTGAACAATTTTTCCAGAACCTGTCATGAACCCTGCAAGGGCACAGCAACTTCAAAATGAATATAGAAGTTATAACAACTTACAAAGTATTGAATATTTAAACAATAAACATAAACATTTGTACCTAATTATTATAATCAATAGGTAATATTAATATGAATAGGAACTATAGGCACTTTATTTATAAGATTGATAAATAATATAGGAGTACAGTTTTAGTCAGTACAAGTGGGTGGGACGACTCATTTGATGATTTTACCACGTAAAAAAAAGATCAACGGGGTTGGGGGATAGAGCGCTTCAATTTTATAATTTCAAGAAAAAGTGATCGTAGTAATGGTCAGGCGTAAATGTCCGCGATAGTACAGACGCCAGCAGGTCAACCTACCCCAATTTTTCAAATTTTACCAATCGAACATTAATCATCCACTATTCTGATAAGGTTAAAAATGTATTAAAGAAATTTAACAGATTGAGGAAGGTCGATGTGCTGGCGTCTGTACATTCACGTTTCACCCAGTTTACAAAATCCTCGAAACAGGGCGAAACGAAGACTGCTTTCTTAATTTACATAAAGGAACTTAGTTTAAAACGTGGCAGCTCTACAGTTCTACATTTAGCTAGACTTTTTTTTTTTTTTTTGCGTGGTAAAATCATCAAATGAGTCCTCCCACCCAGGGCAGGGCGGGAGGGACTGTCAGACTTGTACTGACTAAAATCCACGGTGTCCTTCACTAGCCCTTTACGTACCGGGGTCACGGTAATCCCTTGGTCCCGCGACCCCGGCAGGCTTTGGCCCTCTACAGGCCCCGTCAATATGCTGACACTCTTTGAGGCGCGCGTGGAACACAACGCGCCGTCGACCCGGGCATGGTCCATGGTCGGACAGCAAGTCGCCCATTACTCGCTGCCCGCATGCCCGCGCCTACGGTGGCCGGAGATCGTCCTGCGACGTCCGACGCCGTGGGCGTCTACCACTGCGGCTGGGGTGGAGGGAGGACGCTGTCCTCTCCCTCAGGCGGCCCGCCTCCTCTTTCATGAGCATTACTGCTTCGCAGAAGGAGGCGACCGCCTCCCACTCCGTCTCGCCCCGCAGCATGGCCTCGACCAATGCCGGGCACATTTAGCTAGACTGGTACAAATATTTCTTCTTGGCACCAACTCTGCCAACGCTGAATTTATTATGGTAAGCCTGTATTTATAAGCGACTATACTACGCTATTTATGTGTAGAAATAACTCGTAGAATTTTATGAGTATCCTAAATAGTGTCTAAGAGAGGGTTCCAGAGGATTTTAGAGGGTTCCAGAGAGTATCTTTTTGGACACAGAACACGCCAATCCATTTGTGAAACTTCTACATTAGGAGGTGTCTAAATATTGACTAGCTGTCAACGAATATTGATAGATTGTTAATGTACTGTAAGTACAATTCTACGAAACCCTTTGGAGATTACAGGCTTAATGGTAGGTATATTTGTCTATTTTGTGAATTCCTAAATTTAAAAAATCCTATCCTAATATCCAAAGGTTGTAAAATTTATACTGTAATTCTAAACGGCACGGTACGGTTAGCGCAGTGGCTAAAATTAAATTTATAAATTATAAATTTGACTGCTGCGCTGCGGGTCGCGGGTTCGATTCCCGCGAGGAAAAAATATTTGTATGACTTACTAGTAGGTTCCGGGTCTGGGTGTTTGTGTATGTGAGTTTCTATGTTTGTAAACGCATTCACGACACAGGAAAAAATCCTAGTGTGAGGCCACGTTATAAAAAAAAAACATAACTGTACTGTATTTGGTTGGTCACACCGCCGGCCATTATGAACAAATAAATACCTACATATTTTTTGGGAGTTAAAATCGTCAAATGTGTCATCAGGCGGACTGGGACTGTCAGACTCTTATTAACTAAAAGTAATCCTTGTTTCTTCTTTTGTCCTTGCGTTCATGTTTGACGGTGCTCTTTTAAAACTGTCCTGCGTCCTGCGGAACTTATATCCTTACATCGTATGATTGCGTCCTCAATTCCACAACGATGGCCCTTCAATAAAATAAACTGGGTTACACAATTTTATTCCTTATAGCAAGACGTAAAAAGAACACATTTACAACTATGACGTCCCTATCTCATAAAACACATACATATCCCTAAAAACATATTCGTTGGGGCACTTGGGTGCTAGTGATAAATGGAGAAGGTCACAGCTCAATGTAACGGTGGACCCTAATGTTTATGTTTAAAGGACGCTTTTATGTGCCACAAAACTCACGATAATGTGCGAGGGTCCTCGTAAACTTGGTGCTAGCAACCACAGCCGGTGGCTGGGTAACAGGCAGCCTTCAGGAAACTAGAACGGCTACACTAGTCATGCAGTAATTCCACTAGAAAAGAATGGAAGTTTAAGGGTATGAGGAACAGGGTGTGAAGATTTTTGATACTCAGCTGTTAAGGAGGGATCGCCGAGTTCAAGTTTTGTGTTTGGTAGCCTTCTGCCCAGAAATGGTATCGAATTTTTCTTAATAAACAGTAGGGGGCATGCGAACCCGGGGGCAACAGCTAGTGTTCTATTTTTTATGGTCTTAGTGAGAACGTAGATAGCATAATACAGGACTTTATATCTTTGGACTTTACTCCATACAGTGTTATTTTTGTTGATGACTTAGTTATGGTCGCTACTGAAGGAATCAAGGCACCCACGTAAAAAATGTTAACTCGAAGTTCAAGTAGGTAACTATAACTAGGCACGTAAAGGGCTATTGAAGGACACCGTGGATTTTAGTCAGTAGTCTGACAGTCCCTTCCGCTCTGCTCTGGGTGTGAAGACTCATTTGATGATTAACCACGTTAAAAAAAAGTAGGTAACTATGCTTCAAGCAACGAGCTATTTGTAAGTCAGTATCTTGCCATCGAAAGAAATACACTCGTTTCATTTATACAACATTATTTTTTGTTTATGCGAAACCCCATACACCTGTCTAGTATTTTTGGGTAAAGAATCTATGTACAAAATTTTAAAGCCGTATCATAAAAAATCACAAGGTTATAAGTTTGTATATTACCAGGTTGTCCGTTCAAAAACATGCTCATTTCGTGGTACACCCGCGTAAACCGCGTCTCCTGTGTTAAACACTCGTGATAAAGTTTAGTTAATTAAATACGAGGATAATAAACATTAAAAAATGCTCATGTGATGGGCACATAAACTGCATATCATCAAATGCCTAGACAGATCTTCATATATTACAGTCGCAATTATAATCGATCACGTCGCTTTGATTCCAAAAAAAAAAAACATAAACAGACACATAAATACATGGAAGAAGGACAATACTAATTTAAGGGAACGACGAGGGTTAAAAAGGACCCAGTTGGTTTACTGATGATCTTTATACTGTGACATTACTGTCCTTGTGATGGCTGCAACTTCATTCAGACGGGTTCATTTTAAAATGTAAGCGAATCGCGTTGTTTATTCTTTACTTACGTCGGTCTTGAAGTTTTATTACTTTATTTATTCCGTTCTTCGAGAATGTTCGAGTCTGCATTTCTACGTTATATTCCTTCGGTAAGTCTGAAATGTTTCTGTTAGTAATTTCGGAAAATGAGCAACATTCGTTCATTTTATGACTTGCCAACATCTTCAACTTTGCGAATATATTTAATGGCTTCGCAAATAAACATACAAAATAAATGTGTATTAGGACAAGAATTTGAAGTACACAACTGACTATTTCCTCTTACTTTTATGTCAACAACTATTTTGCAATATTGCTGATTCTATGGTTATCCCTAAAGCTTTTGTAGCATTACTTCAGTACAGACGGCAGCAGGTCACGCCACCCCAATCTGTCAAATTTTACCAATAGAACATTAACCTTCCACTATTTATGATATGGTTGTCAATTTATTCAAGAAAATTACATTATTGAGGTAGGTTGATGAACTGGTGTCTGTACAAAAAAGTATGTTCTATCTATCTTACAATGACCCCTTGAAGATTTCTTCTATGAAAAACTAAGATTGAAAATAAAGTCCAAACGGCAATAAAATTTCTCAACTTTCCACTTCAGTCCTCATCATCAAAATTAAAATTAATATCAAATGTTTTTATTTCACATAGGCCCATGAGGGCACTTATAAAAGGTCGACAGCAGTTGCTCGGTTCGGGTTGGGCGATTCCATGGAGAAGTACCGGCAAGAAACTCCATGGTTCATCATTTCATTCATCGTCGTATTCATTCTGTTCAGTAGCCAACATTTCAGCTGGAAATTCGAAATTCATTCGAAAAAGACAAATCATTAACATTTCGCGTTTCCAAAGCCCTCAGTGGAGTGCTCCACGTTTTTCTAAAGCGTCTCCAGAGGGACAAATTAGCTGAAAATAAGGAGGTTTCCCTCCTCCGGTGTACGTGATGAAACTCTCGAATGGTGCCGGGACCAAGTGCGTTCACATCTACCTCTGTTGAGGTCCCGGAGTAAAATGGATTGTGTTCCCTAATCAGAGCTTTGTTTAGAAAAAACTCGTTTAATTAAAAAAGTAACGTTGCTCACATTTGGAATTTATCTTGTTTCTTGAGATACAAACAGTTAGACTTGGACAACTACTTGTAGATAATATAGATATGTTTTGTTTACGGAAATCGTACCTGCGACTCGCAATGCAACAGCCAATTGCTCAGCCACTTTGCTCTCCGTGCAATATTTGTTAGTATATTAGCCAAAGGAGTATCACACTAACCCTCTTGAGAAGAAAGCGTAAGTGTGTAGTGTCACATTATTTTCACAAATTTTCTATCGATTATATAGGTATAGAGTATAGGGCCAACTGAACTGAAATAACCTGCCCGACTTTTTTTCGAACCCCTGTCAATAATACGTTTTTTTTAAGATCAAATAAAAAGAATATTTTATTTCAAAAAAAATCTACGTATATTATAAATCTACGGATATTTGCTTATTCTTCCCTTCGTATATTCTGAGTAAATTCGTTTATAAATTAAATAAATAGACATGTGTACGCTGTTCCACAAATACCCTGCGATGTTATAATAAAGACGGTACACGTAGTATGTGCTCGTGTGAGTGATGGAGGCGCCGCGCCGTGTCGCGTGTATATACTGAAAATATATGTGTGTGCTGAAATCTTGAATGTCACGCGCTTCTGTTTACATAGTCCAGGCATTACAGAAGCATGTTACAATACAAGGTTGTTTGTGGTACAAGTACATTGTTGAGCATGTGGGGGGGGGGGTAATTTGTTTTGACTGTGTTTTGGTTTAGAGGTTGTCAGGTCTCGACTTCGATTTCCACGGGGTCTCAAAAGGTCATTTCTTCAAAATCATAATGTGTATGATGATAAAAATCGTAAAGTAAGTATTATTTTAAAGAATAAATTAAAATAGATAATAGATAAAAGTATTATTTTATCCCAATTAGAAGGTGTAATGATTCTGCTCGTTCTGGCGTTTTTAGACCCCCTAGTTCTGGTTGTGTTTACAGTGTGGGTTTCATGAAGTATGGGGTAGTGAGTTCGATTTTTAGGTCAGACCAGTATGTTTTTGGGTACAGTATGAATTTCTTAGAAGTAGTCCAGACCCAGAATTTATGCCTAGATAACAGTAGTCTTGACCATCATTACATCTTGACCCTGCTTACATCGAATTTAATCATAACTGGTATATATGTGGTATAGTTACACCTCTACTTTTCCATTGGGGAATCAGGCGTGACGCTATTATTTGGTATTCTAGAGCAAACAGTACAAAATAAAACAAGTATTTTGTACTCTATTAAAAGTTCGAACATATTTAATAATAAAGTTTCGATTCTCTACTAAATAACAAAAAAACTAGAGTGAATTTTGTCTCTTTTCTAAATATTTCTCTCTTTCCTTTTCTTCATTTAAACTAATGAGCGTACAAGTAATCCGTTTAGAAGCCTGACTAGCTACAAATTGAGAACAAGCAGACTTTGCTCTACGTTTTAGTCTTAACTAGATACCTACGCCTCTCTCAACTAAAAAATAACCTCCCAGTCTCTTTTACATGTTTTCTTGAGTTTGTTAAGAAAGAAAATCAGGTTTGTTAGTAAAAAAAAATGTACGTACAAAAAAATTACATAAATTAAGCATAAAATGTTGGTCCCTCTACACTTACTAACAAGACAAGTCGAACAAAAGCTTGTAATGTTCTAATTAAAACATTAGTAATGATAACAAGCATTACGCAGAATCTTAGTTAACAATAGTACAGAAATCGTACGAGTTACCCCTCCCCACAATAACTGAACTCAACAAAACTAAAGATTCGGGTACACCATCCACGTAGGAACCCGAAGTATTAAGACATAACCACTATCTCCCGGTACGTACAGGGCGATCTACCGGCGATAAGCGCGGCCTAATGTGCCAACTTCACGAGCACGGGACGACGCCCCGGGATCCCGTGACTTTCGTGATGCGGGATGCGGGACTAATCCGCCGGGATCCGCGCAATCGCTTATCGACAAATCGACGGCTCGAGCTTCTTTGCGGAAGGAGATTGAAAGGTATGTGATTTATAAATGGGGTGGATTTAAGAGATTTTATTCGTTTGAAACATGAAGTATTTTTGTACTTCCTTCTGTATCTAACGATGTTTTACGCGATTACAACAGACACCATTCGTCCGCGCGGTCTGGCGGTGAAGCGGACCTCACGTAGTTGATGTATAAACACATGAACACCGCGCGACCGCGCGTACCAGAGCTACCTTGTGAAAATCGCGTTTACAGAAAATCTATGTTAACGATCCAGCACACATAAAATACTTTCTTTTTTTCTTTCAAATTAATACAATACTCAAGAATACTACAACTTATATAGTTACTTATTACAAAACACCGACTAAAAAGACTATGACAACACCATCAAAGATTTATTACACTCAAACATTCATTATCATCAGAAATAATGACCAATAAAACGATACTAAATTAATTAGCGCCATAATCATATAACACTCCCAATAAATAACCTAATAGCTCCTTTATAAGCTATTAAAGTTCGTTACATTGACCCCACGGGGAGGCAGGTGACCCTCATCCCCGGGTGAGGATCAAAGCCATCATCTGCATAGCGGATGAGGCACGGGCGCTGGCTAATGAGATCAGCTCAGTTCGACGCTCTCGACAGAGCATCGTGACGAAATTCAGTGCTAAAGCTAAATAGTTATGGTAAATAGTACTGTAAATGTGTTTTGTTTTAAAATTGCAAATAAATTGCGTGTGAAAGAACACAATAAATAATTTTGGTTTTAGCTGTAATTAAGGAAGATTATAATCGAAAGGAGTATGTAAGGATCGTAGCAGGCGCTCTGTAGTTTCTGCCTACTGCCATGGGAAAAAGCAGTGAGTTATGTTATAGTAATAATTACAATCGACTTTTATTACGTCTATGGCTGAGCTCCATATTCCTTTTATTTTTGTAGAAGTCAATGGTATATAGGTACATGCTTGTATATAATTTTTTTTCCGTAGGATAAGTATCAAGGTACACGCTGTCAGCAACTAGTAGTAGGGGAACAGTGTATAAGACGGGGACGCGAGGTATAATGAGGACATACACTCTTTAGGCATACTTAACACAACACTAACGTAGCGCAAGCGCCATCAGCACGTCATTTGCAAGCGGCCATTAACAAATGGCCGCCTGTCAACTCCTGTTAGCGCAAATCCAGGTATCTAAGTTTGCCTTAAGTGTGTAATTTCCCATCATACCTCGCGTCCCTGTCTTATACACTGTTCCCCTACAGCCTTCAAAGAACATTAATGTTGTTATACGTATATAACTTTTAAGCAGAAACATTGCAGCGAATGTGCATAGCAACCAACTCACACCCACTCGCCAAAGATATACTATGCTTACCATCTTAAAACCACAACCAGTTTAATAATCGTATAAGTTACATTATTTATAAACATGTGTTACTGTGCAACTTTAACAAGCACTAGTAAATAGAACCCCGCTTTGTGGAAAGGTCGGTAAACAAGGTATTTGTAAAACAGATAGTTGGTCTAGGGGTACTGGGATTTCACACTTCCTTCCTGCGGAACTAAGGGTGAGATCATTTATAAAATGAAAAGTTTTCATATCACTACATAGTATAAAACAAAGTCGCTCGCCGCTGTCTGTCTGTCCCTATGTATGCTTAGATGTTTAAAACTCCGCAACGGATTTTGATGCGGTTCTCCTTAATAGATAGAGTGATTGAAGAGGAAGTTTTATATGTATAGAAAATACATAATATAGTAAGGATTGTCGTGCGGAGCAGGGGCGGGACGCTAGTTATTACTATGTTTGAATTGACTCGGTGTAGTGATCACAAGTTCGAATGCTGAACAAGAAGTCCTTGTCTTTTTTTTCGTGTGGACAGTCATCTGATGAGTCCTCTCTCACGCTGACTAGAGCGAACCACACTGTCGGACTTGACTGACTTAAAATCACCCTGCCTTCTTCTGATTCAGTTGTTCTTAGCGCCAAGAACGAGTGGTGTTGAGTTCTATTTCCAGGTCGGGTGAAATGTATTATTATTGAGAATGTATTTATTGAAATTTTCTTTGGGACTTCCTTTTTAAGCATGATTTACAACAATATGCATGCTCCCTATTACATAAGACAAACATAATTGACGCATATAGGAGTCTGGCTTGAGGCCTGTTGGCATCATCTGAACAGTGATCCAGACCCAATGACAGCTATGATCTGATGAACGAACAACAATACGGCACGGTTGGTGTAGTGGCTGAGCGATGGGATTGCTGCGCTGCGTGTCGCGGGTTCGATTCCCGTACAGAGCAAATATTTGAATGATCTACTACTACTCTAGTTGTTCCGGGTCTGGGTGTTTGTGTATGTAAGTTTATGTGTTTGTAAACGCACCCACGACACAGGCGAAATTAATAGTGTGGGGCAACGTTTTTTTTTTAAAAAAAACAACACTTTGCCTGACCTGAGAATCAAAACCAGGTCCTCACGCGTATAACACTTGCAACCACTAGACCGAGGCAATCATTATTATAAAGTAGACAAAAATAAACTTCTACTATTATTTCTTTCTTTAACATAGCTAAACGGAGAATAATAAAAAGTAAAAATAGGCCCTAAAACTTTCGAGGCCTTCAAATAATAAATTTCAGTCGTGTTCAACAGGGTTTATTATCCTTGAAGAAACCTTTTAAAAGAAGTATTTTCTTTTCGTTTCTAACAAGAACATCAGAATATGTAGTCCCAGGAGACTAAACATCAATAAAGTAAGTACACAAGGTCAACAAATAAGACTGGTACAGTGTAATGATAAACAGTATGTAAACTTTAAACCGTGAATCGTAAAGCTTTCGTTGCGGAAAGAAAAGAATCAGCAATATTTTGCAATATTATCAGCATAGAATCAGCAATATTTTGCAATATTGCTGATTCTATGGTTATCCCTAAAGCTTTTGTAGCATTACTTCAGTACAGACGGCAGCAGGTCACGCCACCCCAATCTGTCAAATTTTACCAATAGAACATTAACCTTCCACTATTTATGATATGGTTGTCAATTTATTCAAGAAAATTACATTATTGAGGTAGGTTGATGAACTGGTGTCTGTACAAAAAAGTATGTTCTATCTATCTTACAATGACCCCTTGAAGATTTCTTCTATGAAAAACTAAGATTGAAAATAAAGTCCAAACGGCAATAAAATTTCTCAACTTTCCACTTCAGTCCTCATCATCAAAATTAAAATTAATATCAAATGTTTTTATTTCACATAGGCCCATGAGGGCACTTATAAAAGGTCGACAGCAGTTGCTCGGTTCGGGTTGGGCGATTCCATGGAGAAGTACCGGCAAGAAACTCCATGGTTCATCATTTCATTCATCGTCGTATTCATTCTGTTCAGTAGCCAACATTTCAGCTGGAAATTCGAAATTCATTCGAAAAAGACAAATCATTAACATTTCGCGTTTCCAAAGCCCTCAGTGGAGTGCTCCACGTTTTTCTAAAGCGTCTCCAGAGGGACAAATTAGCTGAAAATAAGGAGGTTTCCCTCCTCCGGTGTACGTGATGAAACTCTCGAATGGTGCCGGGACCAAGTGCGTTCACATCTACCTCTGTTGAGGTCCCGGAGTAAAATGGATTGTGTTCCCTAATCAGAGCTTTGTTTAGAAAAAACTCGTTTAATTAAAAAAGTAACGTTGCTCACATTTGGAATTTATCTTGTTTCTTGAGATACAAACAGTTAGACTTGGACAACTACTTGTAGATAATATAGATATGTTTTGTTTACGGAAATCGTACCTGCGACTCGCAATGCAACAGCCAATTGCTCAGCCACTTTGCTCTCCGTGCAGTATTTGTTAGTATATTAGCCAAAGGAGTATCACACTAACCCTCTTGAGAAGAAAGCGTAAGTGTGTAGTGTCACATTATTTTCACAAATTTTCTATCGATTGTATAGCTATAGAGTATGGGGCCAACTGAACTGAAATAACCTGCCCGACTTTTTTTCGAACCCCTGTCAATAATACGTTTTTTTAAGATCAAATAAAATGAATATTTTACTTCAAAAAAAAATCTACGTACATTATAAATCTACGGATATTTGGTTATTCTTCCCTTCGTATATTCTGAGCAAATTCGTTTATAAATTAAATAAATAGACATGTGTACGCTGTTCCACAAATACCCTGCGATGTTATAATAAAGACGGTACACGTAGTATGTGCTCGTGTGAGTGATGGAGGCGCCGCGCCGTGTCGCGTGTATATACTGCAAATATGTGTGTGTGCTGAAATCTTGAATGTCACGCGCTTCTGTTTACATATTCCGGACATTACAGAAGCATGTTACAATACAAGGTTGTTTGTGGTACAAGTACATTGTTGAGCATGTGGAGGGTGGTAATTTGTTTTGGCTTAGTTCTGGTTTAGAGGTTGTCAGGTCTCGACTTCGATTTCCACGGGGTCTAAAAAGGTAATTTCTTCAAAATCATAATGTGTATGATGATAAAAATCGTAAAGGGAGTATTATTTTAAATACTCCCTTTACGATTAATAATAGATAATAGATAAAAGTATTATTTTATCCCAATTAGCAGGTGTAATGAATCTGCTCATTCTGGCGTTTTTAGACCCCCTAGTTCTGGTTGTGTTTACAGTGTGGGTTTCATGAAGTATGGGGTAGTGAGTTCGATTTTTTGGTCGGACCAGTATGTTTTTGGGTTTCTACATTATGAATTTCTTAGAAGTAGTCCAGACCCAGAATTTATGCCCAGATAACAGTAGTCTTGACCATCATTACATCTTGACCCTGCTTACATCGAATTTAATCATAACTGGTATATATGTGGTATAGTTACACCTCTACTTTTCCATTGGGGAATCAGGCGTGACGCTATTATTTGGTATTCTAGAGCAAACAGTACAAAATAAAACCAAGTATTTTGTACTCTATTAAAAGTTCGAACATATTTAATAATAAAGTTTCGATTCTCTACTAAATAACAAAAAAACTAGAGTGAATTTTGTCTCTTTTCTAAATATTTCTCTCTTTCCTTTTCTTCATTTAAACTAATGAGCGTACAAGTAATCCGTTTAGAAGCCTGACTAGCTACAAATTGAGAACAAGCAGACTTTGCTCAAGGTTTTAGTCTATTTAACTAGATACGCCTCTCTCAACTAAAAAATAACCTCCCAGTTTCTTTTACATGTTTTCTTGAGTTTGTTAAGAAAGAAAAACAGGTTTGTTAGTCAGAAAAAATATACGTACAAAAAAAATACATAAATTAAGCTTAAAATGTTGGTCCCTCTACATACTTACTAACAAGGCAAGTAGAATAAAAGCTTGTAATGTTGTAATTAAAACATTAGTAATGATAACAAGCATTATGCAGAATCATAGTTATCAAAAGTACAGAAATCTTACGAGTTACCCCTCCCCACAATAACTAAACTCAACAAAACTAAAGATTCGGGTACACCATCCACGTAGGAACCCGAAGTATTAAGACATAACCACTATCTCCCGGTACGTACAGGGCGATCTACCGGCGATAAGCGCGGCCTAATGTGCCGACTACACGAGCACGGGACGACGCCCCGGGATCCCGTGACTTTCGTGATGCGGGATGCGGGACTAATCCGCCGGGATCCGCGCAATCGCTTATCGACAAATCGACGGCTCGAGCTTCTTTGCGGAAGGAGATTGAAAGGTATGTGATTTATAAATGGGGTGGATTTAAGAGATTTTATTCGTTTGAAACATGAAGTATTTTTGTACTTCCTTCTGTATCTAACGATGTTTTACGCGATTACAACAGACACCATTCGTCCGCGCGGTCTGGCGGTGAAGCGGACCTCACGTAGTTGATGTATAAACACATGAACACCGCGCGACCGCGCGTACCAGAGCTACCTTGTGAAAATCGCGTTTACAGAAAATCTATGTTAACGATCCAGCACACATAAAATACTTTCTTTTTTTCTTTCAAATTAATACAATACTCAAGAATACTACAACTTATATAGTTACTTATTACAAAACACCGACTAAAAAGACTATGACAACACCATCAAAGATTTATTTCACTCAAACATCCATTATCATCAAAAATAATGACCAATAAAACGATACTAAATTAATTAGCGCCATAATCATATAACACTCCCAATAAATAACCTAATAGCTCCTTTATAAGCTATCAAAGTTCGTTACATTGACCCCACGGAGTGGCAGGTGACCCCCATCCCCGGATGAGGATCAAAGCCATCATCTGCATAGCGGATGAGGCACGGGCGCTGGCTAATGAGATCAGCTCAGTTCGACGCTCTCGACAGAGCATCGTGACGAAATTCAGTGCTAAAGCTAAATAGTTATGGTAAATAGTACTTTAAATGTGTTGTTTTAAGATTGTCAATAACGAGTAAAAGGGTCAAAAGTCAAAGTCAAAGTCAAAGCGTTTATTTGCGAAGGGAACAATAAATATTTTTTTAAAGCTTTAGTTTTAAGTATTATGGACAATTTTTTACAATTGAAACGAGTATTTAAAGATCCTTACCTTATTGCTATTCCACCAATTCACACTTAGCGTTTCCAAACGAGAGTGGAGTGGAACTCTCACATTGTGTTAAGTTTACCTTAAGTGTGTAATTTCCCATCATACCTCGCGTCCCAGTCTTATGCACTGTTCCCCTACAGCCTTCAAAGAACATTAATGTTGTTATACATATATAACTTTTAAGTAGAAACATTTCAGCGAATGTGCACAGCAACCAACTCACACCTACTCGCCAAAGATATACTGTGCTAACCATCTTAAAACCACATCCATTTCAATATTCGTATAAGTTACATCACCAATAAACATGTGTTACTGTGCAACTTTAACAAGCACTAGTAAATAGAACCCCGCTTTGTGGCAAGGTCGGTAAACATGGTATTTGTAAAACAGACAGTTGGGCTAGGGGTACTGGGATTTCACACTTCCTTCCTGCGCAGAACTGAGGGTGAGATCATTTATAAAATGAAAAGCTTTTCATATCACTACATACGTAGTATAAAACAAAGTCGCTCGCCGCTGTCTGTCCCTATGTATGCTTAGATGTTTAAAACTCCGCAACGGATTTCGATGCGGTTTTCTTTAACAAATAGAGTGATTGAAGAGGAAGTTTTATATGTTTATAACATGCATAATATAGTAGAGATTGAATGAGAAGAAGGCAGGGTGATTATTTGTCAGTTAAGTCCGACAGTGTGGTTCGCTCCAGTCAGCGCGACGGAGGAGTCATCTGATGAATCTCCACACGAAAAAAAAAGATAAAGACCCCTGGTTCAGCATTCAACTGCAACAACTTGTGATCACTAGACCGAGGCTTTCATTATTATAAAGTAGACAAAAATAAACTTCTACTATTATTTTGTTCTTTTAACATAACTAAACAGAGAACAATAAAAAGTAAATTAGGCCCTAAAACTTTCGAGGCCTTCGAATAATAAACTTCAGTCGTGTTCAACAGGGTTTATTATCCTTGAAGAAACCTTTTAAAAGAAGTATTTTCTTTTCGTTTCTAACAAGAACATCAGAATATGTAGTCCCTGGAGAGTAAACATCAATAAAGTAAGTACCAAGGTCAACAAATAACACTGGTACAGTGTAATGATAAACAGTATGTAGACTTTAAATCGCGAATCTTAAAGATTTCGTTGCGGAAAGAAAAGCTCCGCGAGCAGGACTGCAATTACCTAGTTGCTAAGGCGTCTGGATCATCTATTCAGAAGGACGCAAGTTCGATTCCTGTTCGCAATTAAAGTTTTCTTTAAGCAAAAAAGTAAACAAAGTCAGTCTCGAAAAATGCAATCGTTAGAGTTCTTGACATCGGCCGGTGTGGCGAGTAACGGTGACACTGGAACGTAAAGGGCTATTGAAATTCACCTTGAATTTTAGTCAGTACAAGACTGACAGTCCCTCTCATACCGCCCTGGACGGGAGAACTCATTTGATGATTTTACCACGATAAAAAAAAAATAGGGTGTCGCTATCGATCTACCCAGATTTATTTAAATAAATAACGTACTTATGCTAGATTATAATAGTACTTGCTGATTGTATAGGATTGTACAAGACAATTTCAGGTAACTTGAAGCACCAAAGACTACAGTTGTTTGGAATTATGCCTTTGTCAAACAGACAGGCGAAAGCGAAGCGAGTCCAGGCGATACCGACCCGAAGCGAGACGTCAGACCGATAGTTCTGTCACGCTATCGGATCGCTTTCGCTTTTCTATGTGACTGGATTCAAACATTTCCATACATTACAAATAAAAATGTCACGCTTCGCATTCGCCACGCCAGTCTGTTTGACAAACGCTTAAAAGTTACATCGTAACACTATATCGGTGAAAACAAATGGAATATTATTGTCCTGTCCGTCACCAGTGGTGACAATGAGGATAGAAGGCTTATTACCATTGGTCGCGGGACTTACCCATTACCGTGACCCCGGTACGTAAAGGGCTAGTGAAGGACACCGTGGATTTTAGTCAGTATAAGTCTGACAGTCCCTCCTGCCCTGCCCTGGGTGGGAGGACTCATTTGATGATTTCACCACGATAAAAAAAAAAAAAAACATTATCCTGTCACGAATCCAGAATCTAGTGTACATACGTAAAAGAAAACCTAATAAACGCTGAGCTTGAAAAGAGAACCAATCCCAGAACTTCAAGGGTCGACGACGCGGCGTGTTCCACGCGACCATCAAAGAGCTGCCAGCAGTATGACGGGGCCCCTTAAAAGGTCAAAGTTTGCCGGGGTCGCCAGACCGGTACTGTCTTACCACGTATCTGTGACCTTAAAACGTAAAGGGCTATTGAAGGACACCGTGGATTTTAGTCAGTACAAGTCTGACAGTGCCTCCCCTGCCCTGAGTGGAAGGACTCATAAAAAAAACCCGTAACTTCATACTCAACAGAAGAACATGCTACCAGTAGACCAGAAAAGCACCAATTTATCTCTAGCTGCAATGTAGTCCGGGGTCGCGGGACCAAGGGATTACCGTGACCCCGGTACGTAAAGGGCTATTGAAGGACACCGTGGATTTTAGTCAGTACAAGTCTGACAGTCCCTCCCGCCCTGCCCTGGGTGGGAGGACTCATTTGATGATTTTACCACGATAAAAAAATAAAAAAAAGCTGCAATACAGTATGTTAATACTGACAAGTCTACTATGTCAGTGGTCCTCTGAGACACGTTGGAGGCTGACGCTCCGGAGTGGTCGAGTGATGTCTGATTCAATCATACGAGTGCTGATGTGACCATGGGAGCACTAATTGTAGCTTTATTGTTGTTACTAGGTTGTACTTCGCTGGGAATTGATAGCATATTGTAGTAAGATGTAACGGGTTACTTGAGTTCAATTAATGTTTGTACGAGTACTAGATATTTACTATAGATCATTTAAAAAAAAACAGTAGAAAAAAATAAGAGTGGCACTCGGGGACTGCCGCGGTAAAGCTATTGCATATCATTTGACAGGCCTGTTGGTCTAGTGGTTAGTTGCCCTGACTGCTACGGAGGTCGTGGATTCGATTCCCACCCAGGACAAATGTTTGTGTGATGAGCACGATGATTTGTTCTGTGTCTGGGTGTAATTTATCTATAATATGTATGTATTTAGAAATATATAAGTATGTTTATCAGTTGTCTAGTACCCATAACACAAGCTCTGCTTAGCTTGGGACTAGATGGCGTTGTGTGATAGTTGTGGAATATTTATTATTATTTATTTTATCAACTTATGCAATTATGATTATCTGTTTATTTTATATATGAAAAAAAAAATATCGCCTAACGTGAAAATTTAACGACAATATCATCCTTTTTTTTTATCGTGGTAAAATCATCAAATGAGTCCTCCCACCCAGGGCAGGGCGGGAGGGACTGTCAGACTTGTACTGACTAAAATCCACGGTGTCCTTCACTAGCCCTTTACGTACCGGGGTCACGGTAATCCCTTGGTCCCGCGACCCCGGCGAGAATATCATCCTACCGTTGCTCTATGGGAAGTTACTCTACTAATAGGATATGGTCAGCCACGTCAATCAAGTGAAACGTCAAGAAAAAAATTCATTCATTCAAATTTTATTCATTCACGTTGACATGACAGATGTGACAGTGACAGTGTTAGGTTTATTTTCGTTACGGAATTTCTTATTCTTGATGCTTTGGCAAAGAACGCTTTTTTACTTTACAAGTATTTTTTTCCATTACAATTTCCACATATTATTTCAGAAATCACCCTCGTGTCAAATAAACCAAATATCCTAGTCAATTACACAGAAAACAAAATGTTTTCAATAAACAAACTCCTTTGAAATCAATCATAAAACCGAAGCACCATAAATCAAAACTGGTATTAAATAATAATACGAGCTAGTGTAGAAAGGTACGATATACGCCCATTGTGTACACGTCCTATAAAATAATGACTCAACCAACAATACCTAATTTCGTATTCGAAACCCGTTTTATATTCGCGTCTACGATCTCGTAGACGTGCTACGAGTTGCTACGAGGCCTCTACGAGTTTATGCTACGTCAATACGGAGTATTATTTGCTTCTAAATAAATTCGTTGCAGACATAAATATTTGAGTTGTATGCATGTTTAAATATTTTAGTACTCTATTTGTTCTTGAATATAAAGTGATTTAGTGTTTAGTCATACTTGTTTTGTTAAGCGATTATTAATAATAATAATATATAATAATAATCATTTTATTATCAGGCAACTAAGACCCATAGAAAAAATACACAAAATAATATTTAACAACAATAATATACTAATACATATTTTAATAGACTAAAAACTATACACGCAACGTTGTCGGCGTCGTGTTTCGCTGCGTGGTGTCGCGTAACCGTCCTCGGAAACGTCGATATACGACACCCTTCGGCCAAAAGTCCTCCTTCAAGCAGGTCTGAAGATGGTGGGTTGGAATTCGTACCACGAATGACTTGAAGTTGATGTTGTGGCGCGATTCCAACCTTTCGACCCTCAGAGTCCAGTCAGTCTTCACTTTCAAATACTGCACCACTTCCTCAGTTGTCGTGGAGTGGTGCAGACGTGAAACGTACAGCTGCGTCGTAGGCACAGCAGGACGCAGCAGCATGTTGGGTCCACTCGGTGCGGTTCCACACAGGTTACGAGAACAGGGCTTCTTCTTCCTCCTTTCTACTTTAATGAAGCCCTCCTCATCAACTTGGCTCGTTCTTGGCACGGAGCTACGGACCGCAGCCAGGGCTGGTTGAGCACCCACATTCAATTTTTCCCCTTTCCTGGTTTGTCGCTTAGGCTGCGACGCATCAGTTTTACCGCTGGTGACAATAGCAGCATAGGCACGTTTAGGGGTCGACGTACCTACGCGTGACGTATCCGCAGCCGGTGTAGTGGCGCGGGCGACGACGGCGGCGGCGGCGAGCGGCGCTTGCTCAGCGCTATCGGCAGCTGGTGACGCACTTGTGTTCGCCGATTCAAAACTGCCGATGGTTGCATTTTGCGCCCCTCGACGTGTTCACCTTTGAGGCCTCAGGTGACCCAATTACCGAACCGAATTATTATTTAATATTGAATTTGCCTGTTCAAATGGTGTTAAGGAAAATATATTATGCAGTCTTACTCAAATGTTTATTGATTTAACAATCATTAAAGCTAAGGGACTTAAAACAAAACTAAAACATCTTTATTCCTTTATTCGCACTTAGTGTATTCAATGGAATGGCAGCATGTAAAAGAAAAGAATGGAACTTACTACCTGCGTCTGTGTTCCCGAACGCATACACCTATGTCACCTCTGACATTTTTTTTTATCGTGGTAAAATGAGTCCTCCCATCAAGGGCAGGGCGGGAGGGACTGTCAGACTTGTACTGACTCAAATCCACGGTGTCCTTCACTAGCCCTTTACATACCAGGGTCACTGTAATTCGTTAGTCCCGCGACCCCGGCAGGCTTTAGCCCTCTACAGGCCCCGTCAGTGTCACCTCTGACCTAGACTAAAGTCAACAGTACACCTACACACATAAATTTCTTTTACATCGTGGGTACGTTTACAAATTACTTGTAGATTATACAGCAATGCTCCGTGCGGGAATCGAACCCGCGACACGCAGCGCAGCAGTCCAATCGCTTAGCCACTGCGCCAACCGCGCCGCCAATATAGATTTTACATAAAAATTTTATAGTGGTACCTTCCCAATCGATTAATAATCATAATGTACCAGACAGCAGGTACATCGACTAGTATGTAACACGACGGGATCATATATCACCGTCAGCCAGTGAATACTACCTCAAATTATGTGCCGCCTCGTAATTTATCATTTTAACCAAAATAGACACTAACCTTCAACGCATCGAATAATATGATGGCGTACTACTATCTTAGCGCGAAACCCGTAACTTCGGCCAAAGTTTCGGACGATTTCTACACTTTGTCACTTACGGATATGAGATTAGTTAGGGATATAAACTAAAAGCTAATTTTCAACATGATTGGACGGTTGTCCTTACTTCCGATGTGTTATTATAATTCAATACTAATACGGAGTAGAGTTCACTTTAAAGTTTCGACTTACATTCGTACGGCCCCATATCTTCGTTGACGGTCTAAAATAGTAGACCCCCAGACACGATTACATTCATATTTTTTTATTAAAGTGTGTTGGATTTATGTAGACATTCCATTTAATTAACTCGGAGATTAGTTTGCACATGAAAGTTAGGACAGAAAATATATTTTATTGTATAAGGCCTTAGTACAGCTATTTTTTTTTCTCTAAAAGTTAACATACTAAGTCGAATTAAAGTTCAAGTCAATATATTAACCGTGAGATCCTGAGTCCAATTCCTAGATCTAGCAAGCTCTTATTTGGTTTATATAAACCTAATAAGAGATATAAACCTAATAAGGCCCTTTTTTAACCGTCCATATATATGGACGGTTAAAAAAGGGCCTTAAAAGACGATATTTTAAGACAATAGGTTCGCCCTCAATTGCTACTCGGCAGGTGCACTATATTTACACCTGCTCTGAATCTTCGGGGATTACAAAAACGATATTATGTTAAACTAAAGACAAAAGTTCCTTTATAATACAAAAACAAGCGCAAGGGAAAAACATTATTATTTTAACTTACGTAATTATTAATATCCCTCGGGGATTTCCAAAGTAGCAATAAATACTACGTGGCGCACCCCTGGTACATACAAATGCGCAAAAACTTAAAGCATTTCCAGTGAAATGAAATGACAGACACACACAGCAAAACCCAGCACACACACACGTACATGTGCACTCGTAACGATAAGTTGTGCATGTTTCGGGGGGAAAGGTGTGGTGGTGTAACGAACGCATTTTTATTTCACATAGTCCTGCTTATGGTAGGTTCATATTGGTTCTTATGGGGGTCATTAATTCTGATGTGGTGACATTTTACAATATAGAGTTATCTTTGTTATTCACACAAAAATCATACATTTTATGGACATATCATAGCTTTTAGAGAAAAATCCTCTAAGTAATGGTAACAACACAATGTCACCACTGCGAGGATCGTCCGGAGGACACGATGGAGCATACGGTGCAGAACTGCCCCGCTTGAGCAGAGTACCGCCGTGTCCTCACGACGGATATAGGCGGAGACCTCTCACGCCCGGCATTGGTCGAGGCCATGCTGCGGGGCGAGACGGAGTGGGAAGCGGTCGCCACCTTCTGCAAAGCAGTCATGCTCGTGAAGGAGGAGGCGGGCCGCCTGAGGGAGAGGACAGCGTCCTCCCTCCACCCCAGCCGCAGTGGTAGACGCCCACGGTGTCGGACGTCGCAAGACGATCTCCGGCCACCGTAGGAGCGGGCATGCGGGCAGCGAGTAATGGGCGACTCGCTGTCCGACCATGGACCATGCCCGGGTCGACGGCGCGTTGTGTTACACGCGCGCCTCAAAGAGTTTCAGCATAGTGACGGGGTCTGTAGAGGGCCAAAGCCTGCCGGGGTCGTGGGACCAAGGGATTACCGTGACCCCGGTACGTAAAGGGCTATTGAAGGACACCGTGGATTTTAGTCAGTACAAGTCTGACAGTAATGGGTGGGAGGACTGATGATTTTACCACGATAAAAAAAAGTAATGGTAACACTCTGAGTATTTTGCGTAGATCAGAGCGATCGCAAAGGCATTTAGAAGGTGTCGCAACATACTATGAGTAAATAATAAAATCCACATGAGTAAAAATTCAAGGGTTATTTTGTATAAACTAAAATCTATCCATCCAATTAAGAAAGCTGAAGCTGTCTCTTCATCCGGAAATTAACCTTATAATAAATAAATAACGTACTTATTCCTGTATATCTGTGATCAAATGTATAATACGAATACAACAAAAAAGGTTGACTTTCGAATTTCTACAAACTGAGCAAGCAAAACACACCCTTTACATCGTGAAATATTTTATTCAGATTGTGGTTTAATCATAATGTTCATGTTACTTTTCTACCACTACCACTCCCCATGGGATTAGTGTCCCCACACTAGTTCTAACACCACTGCGTGTACTTTGTGTGAATAATGAAAGAGGTGGGCAGAGCGTGTCAGCTTGATTCACGACGTACACGCAGGTAGACACACATGTAACAGCGTGATTTTATATTCCGTCTTTACGTGGTGTAAGAAAGTGTCAGGTAATAGTTTTATGATACAACCATGTACGGTGCTGTAGTACAAAGGGTCTTAACAGCCTGCTCTTAGCGGTGAGCAGTGCGGGAGACAGATATTAACAACTTTGAAGTTCACGGATTCGCCACTGACGGGGCGTCGTGGCATCTTTCAAACCTTTGATTTTACCGCTCATAGCGGCAAGGTCGTGAACGGCCTTGCCGCTATGAGCGGCCTTTGTCAAACAGACAGGCGGGACGAATGCGAAGCGTGACGTTTTTATTTTTAATGCATGAAATTGTTTGAATCCAGTCACATAGAAAAGCGAAAGCGATCAGATAGCGTGACAGAAGTATCGGACTGACGTCTCGCTTCAGTTCGGTATCGCTTCGGAAACATTTCTCTTTCGCCTGTCTGTTTAACAAAGGCAGTCTTCAGAATGAGCTACAGGTTGAGGCGAAATAAACAAGTGAACAACGCGCGTGTCGTTGTCGCAGATATGGCTTTGCAAAAAGCGAGCTTGGCGTGGCGCGACACTAGCATAGCGTGTCCTTGGCGTGCTTAATTATTATGACAATAGGTATATGTCAGTCGTCACATAAAACTTGTCACGCTAGTGTCGGCGTTACACAGGACGATGCACGCCAAGGACATGCCATGACATATCACTTTTTGGCAAAGTCTGTCAGTCTTGAGACTTTCGTGATACAACCATTTATCATACCAGAGATAAAGCTTGTTAAGGTACACGAATGTATTATTTTATGAGCAAAAAACTATCCGTCGACAGTCGTCTTGTAAATCTTCTTTGATTACGTCAACTGAAAGGTTCCTGAAATTAAGATTCATGGCTACTAAATCAAAGCACAAAATGTACAAATTGCGACATAGATCACTTTGATTCTCAGCAACAGTGCCGACACGCATGCTTACTGCCATGTAAATGAGTTGGTTCCCGTGATGAATCGCTGCCATTCGTGTCGCCTGCTCACGGATTTATCAAAGTACATAAAAAGAAAACAAATATACTAAGAACATTTTTTAAAGGGAATAAATTGTAGGGACGGGTTTCCGAAGATCCCACTTTATTCTTGCGGAGACAGAAATATCGTTCTCATAAATATTCCGATCGGATCTAAAAATGTGACTTTATTAGTATGAATAAAGTATGCAGACTGAATTTTATTTTAGTAAAATATCGAAGTTCCAACAAGTTTATGTCTCCATCAGTTTATAGCTAAACATTTCTTTCACATGGCTTTCGGTACTTATAACTTGGCTACTTAGGTAAGTAACGAAACACAATAAATACGTTTATTTAAATTGAGTAAATATAAATACGTTAAAAATATGTGCACTTTTAAGTCTCAACTTTATGCGACAAATTTTATAACAAGACAGGCAAACTTTCCTTTATTATAATGTGCGGGGTAAATATCTAATGCGGGCACATTTCCCGGGAGGACGCCGACAATCGCGGGCCATCGCGCAAATCCCGGAAACCGGGATCAAGGAACGTCCCTTTTAGGGCCTTGCAAACTTACGTGTGTATGCGTGACTTGCGTACATTCGTGATGTGTGTGTGTGTGTGTTTCGATCCTGCTCGTCTCCAGGGAAGCTAAATTCCGGCGATAGTGACTCGCATGTCGCGTTGCGGTATTATAAGTTCGTTGGGGAAATATTAACGAATACCGAAAGTAATTGGTTCAAGGGAAAATTGTGGAAATGTTGGGACAATGTTTTTTTTTATAGAAGGAGGCATATTAATACGCCAGTCTAGATCAAACGAAAGAAGGTATATTATATAGATAGAAGTACGAAAGTGTGATATTAAATTCATACATAGTAGTTATACGCGCTGTTGTAATAAAATTCTCAAAAATACTCAGAATATTTAGAAACATTTACCTTTTGTCCAAACTATAGGTTAAGCTAAAAGGGCTAACCTTACATTTTAAAAGCACTCGACATTTTTAACGTTCCAGCACATTTTTCTAAAACACTGTGCATAATAAGTCAAATTCCCTGTTACTACTCCTACTCGGCTCCCCAGCTTTACAAAAGAAATTAAACGTTAGTTTTACAGATATAACCTCGAGATAAGACAAAAGTTTGTCGAGTCCCGCTTGCAACTTTTCTTTTGTCGCAAATCATTTTCCTTGGAGCGATGTCGTGTCGGAAGGCATAACTGTGCGCTCGATTATCACGCAAGGTTCGTGCAAACATCGCAGACCCGCGCAAACCCGCACCGACGCGCACGGACCCGCCCGGACCCGCACATACCCGCGCACTACTCGTAAAAACATTACAGAGTTATAGCAACACTTCGATTTTATGAACGTCGATTCTCCCTTATTTATAAAGCAAGAAATAAATTCCTTTTACACGGTAAACAACGCTGTTTGCCTCGCTGCTTTAATATTAAATGGCAGATTTCTGGGATCGCAAATACGGCGGTCGTAAATTGTGTACATGCAAACAATTGGTGGATGACGTCAATCGCTGCTGCAAATAGGAATTTTGATCACTCGATTCGACATTACAAAAGATCCGCATCGAAATGACATCTTAGCGTATTTGCTTCTTTTTTAATAATAACCGACGTAATCCCCAATCTTGAAACAAAAGGAATAATGTAGCATAACTCATTTTACAATTCATGACCGTAATATAAAATTGCTAGATTGCGCTCCTTATTGTACAGATTGAATCATTTATCACTCACTGAATCACTTCATCCACTGAATCGATTGACATTCAATCGTCATGTGCCTGAATAATACATCAGCTTGCAGCGCGGCCCCACAGCACATGAGCTCAGGTGTCGTGCTGCTAATTGGAAATCTATTGAAAAATCCATCGTATCGGGCTGTCGGCTTTAAACTCGACGTCGCGTGCAGAACACGCTAATTTTCCTCAACATGCGACAAAGCTTAACACTGTGTAGAATGCCGGATTATTTGAATGAGCACAGCACAATGTTTCAAATATTTATGTTGTGTACTTCAACCACCGCCAACTTCGGAACTTTAAGTTCTATTACTTTCGAAGTATAACTGATTTTAATGGAATTTGTAACTAAGAAAACCTCCGGGAGCTTAGCCTGGCTTCTTCGAAGATTATATCCGCTTGTTGTTGTAGTTTATTAAACAGAACGGAGGGAAAATATGCAAGAAAACTTGAATATTAATAAGGTTTACCGGTGTACCTGTTTGTTAGTTCGCCATACCATACTTCACAGATTTGTGTTTTAGTAGCTGGTCTGGTGAGCAATGTAGCCTTTTTTTTTTTTATCGTGGTAAAATCATCAAATGAGTCCTCCCACCCAGGGCAGGGCGGGAGGGACTGTCAATCCACGGTGTCCTTCAATAGCCTTTTACGTACCGGGGTCACGGTAATCCCTTGGTCCCGCGACCCCGGCAGGCTTTGACCCTCTACAGGCCCCGTCGCTATGCTGACACTCTTTGAGGCGCGCGTGGAACACAACGCGCCGTCGACCCGGGCATGGTCCATGGTCGGACAGCGAGTCGCCCATTACTCGTTGCCCGCATGCCCGCGCCTACGGTGGCCGGAGATCGTCTTGCGACGTCCGACGCCGTGGGCGTCTACCACTGCGGCTGGGGTGGAGGGAGGACGCTGTCCTCTCGCTCAGGCGGCCCGCCTCCTCCTTCACGAGCATGACTGCTTCGTAGAAGGAGGCGACCGCCCCCCACTCCGTCTCGCCCCCCACTCCGTCTCGCCCCGCAGCATGGCCTCGACCAATGCCGGGCGCGAGAGGTCTCCGCCTATCGCCGTCGTGAGGACACGGCGGTGCTCTGCCCAAGCGGGGCAGTCCTGCACCGTATGCTCCACCGTGTCCTCCGGACGATCCTCGCAGTGGTGACACCCAGGCGTTTCTTCCCTCCCTATCAGACACAGGAACCTCCCGAAACTTCCGTGTCCGGTGAGGACCTGCGTCATGCGGTAGGTCAAGACGCCGTGACGCCTATCCAGCCACTCCTCAAAGAGGGGTCTTACCGCCGCGATTGCGGCGTGCCCGGACCTCGGTTGCGACAGTCGCTCCCTCCATACTGCCCTGAGATCACGCCGGAGCTCTTCCCGCCGCGCCTCGACTTGTCGAGGCAGCGGGGATTCGCCCCGACGCTGCGCCTGCACGCGCCACTCATAGACGCGCTGGAGGGCAGTCGCCTCCAGATCCCAGGGCAGCACTCCGGCAAGGATGTTGGCCGATTCGCCGGCGATCGTGCGGTATCCCCGGATCATCCGGATGGCCATGACCCTCTGGCATGCGACCAGCTTGAGTGGTCGCGTCCGGATGCTTAGGGCCCACACGGGGGCCCCGTAGAGGGCCATGGACCGCACGACACCGGCGTACAGCCTCCGGCAGGAGGCATTTGGCCCGCCGAGATTGGGCAGGAGTCGCTTGAGAGCGGCTGCTGCCCGGTTCAGCCTTGGGGCTAAATGCAGGAAGTGCTCCCTGAAGTTCCACCGGCTGTCGAGGACGAGTCCCAGGTACTTCATCGTCCTCCCGACGCCGATGCGAACCCCCTCCACCGTAATGTGGGACTCTGAACGTGGCGCATTCAGACGGCCATGAAAACACATGGCCTCCGTCTTGTGCAGCGCCACCTCGAGTCCCAACTGCCGGATCCTATTAGCGACTGTCGCTACCGCGAGCAATATAGCCTAGATTCCTTCAACCATGGCGGCTTTTTGTCGCATCTCATTATTTTGTACTACATAAAACATTTGTACTGTTATGAAAATTCTTGGTATGCGGGTTGTGACGTCGACGAAAATTCTAAAGTTGTGCAAAATGTGGTCTAAAAATAGTTCAGTGGGGTTAGGAAGGTGGTTCGTATTTAAATCGTGATGAATGTTATGAGATTTGAAATGGTCGTGTAGTGTTCATAAAGAGTATGACAAATGACGAGAGCAGCACGCTAGTGTGGCCGGGTGTCCCGCCTGGTCGTACCGCGTCATGTCATGTTGAAGTTGCGTGCCGCTTGTCTCGGAGGATTTGCTCGAACTCGCCCAATGACAATTTTTTTAGTCTTCTGTAAAGCACGCAATTCTAACGAGTTTTTTGTTCGCAATAAGGAAAATATATCGCTCATTTATTTTGCCTAAATATTCCTGTTATTTCAAGTTTTGTTAGAATGTTGTTTCATAGGATTTCTTTTGGCAAACTTTTCGTATTGTTCTTTTATCCTCGAATGTAGGGTCGGCTGTATTTTTCTTTACATCTCTTTTGTAAGAAAATATATTTGGCTTCATACATGTTTTTCTTTTAATTGTTCTACAATTCTCTAATACAATAAAACAAACAAAACTCCTATGCTAAAAATTCATCGGTAACAAATTCCCTATTCACAGTTGATTGATGATTTTTACTATAGATCACGATTCATGAATCTTGTCATAATAAGCTGAAAATGCTCATAAAATAAAAAAGTACAGAACCAAACTTAATTTAAAAAAAATATGGGACCAGATGGCAGATATACTGCATCGAACAAAAAAAGAATCATCGAAATCGGACCAGAAACCTCGGAGTAATAGGTGTAGACAATGTTGAGGTTTTTTTTGATAAAATATATATATATATAAACATCCGAATTGAGAACCTCTTCCTTTTGAAGTCGGTTAAAAACGACAATTAAGCTATCGTTTTAATAATAGAGACCGGATTTTCTTTAGTACCTACCAAAAATTAAGCCTAAGGTAAGGTACTACGGCGACGGACGTCGCCAGACGATCTCCGGCCACCGTAGGCGCGGGCATGCGGGCAGCGAGTAATGGGCGACTCGCTGCCCGACCATGGACCATGCCCGGGTCGACGGCGCGTTGTGTTCCACGCGCGCCTCAAGGAGTGTCAGCAAACTGACGGGGCCTGTAGAGGGCCAGAGCCTGCCGGGGTCGCGGGTCTTACCCATCACCGTAACCCCGGTACGTAAAGGGCTCGTGAAGGACACCGTGGATTTTAGTCAGTACAAGTCTGACAGTCCCTCCCGCCCTGCCCTGGTCGGGAGGACTCATTTGATGATTTTACCACGCAAAAAAAAAAAAAAAAAAGGTAAGGTACTAAAAGAGCTCAAACAAACTTCATTTTATAGTTAAGTTATCATATGTTATAAATTGGCATAGAAAGGAGACGATTGATTACGTGTAAAAGACGGGTATAGAAGAAGATATGCTGCGCACCAAATTTATACTTAAAGACTCACTTTTGAACATCGAATATTAAAAGTAAAGGAAATGGGATGGGATGGGATTGATTCTACACATTCGCAAGGGTAGGTTTGTATGAAGAAGAATGGACAAGGAACTCCATAATCTATCTATCTATATGTTTCTTATTATAATACGAACCTTAAGGCCTGTGTCATTCGAGTATATCTATTTACTTAAAAAAGCAGTTTTCAAACAAACATCTGAGAGTCACAGCCGAAGAGTTCCGAACTGCCCAGTCGTCCTGAGACCCGCTGCCGACCTCAACCGAACAACCTTCTCTCTGAAGCTATTATCTTGCACAACTGTGAATTACTTAATAAATGGAACTTATTTTTGTTTAGAGATCCATGTTTGTCTATTCCCATGGCCATTACAAATTTTATGTAAAAACAAAAATGATTTCTGCACTCTTTCTCAATATTGAAACTGTACTCACACTCTTATGACGTCTCAATTTTGTGTGTTCCTCTTTCACACGTGTGGTGCCATTGATATGATTGAATTTTTTTTTTTATCGTAGTAAAATCATCAAAAGAGAGCCCAGGGCAGGGCGGGAGGGACTGTCAGACTTGTACTGACTAAAATCCACGGTGTCCTTCAATAGCCCTTTATTTTCCGGGGTCACGGTAATTCGTACAGTCCCGCGACCGATATGATTGAATCTGGCATTAGTTTGAAAAAGGGGACAAAGTGTGACACACTATGACAAACCATGATTAAACCGTGAATAAATATTTTAATAGAATACTAAAAATATGATTGGACCATGTTTTAGTTGATTTTCTGAAAAGTAACAGAAGTAGTTTGATTGTTGTAAAATGTCAATTTAGAATACAACAATAAAATATTACGTACTTTTGAGAGTACTACAAGTAACTTTCTGCCGAACCCTTTAAGGATCCTAGGCGTGATAATATGATGAATACTAAAACAGATGTATCCGTATCAAATGTTTTATTAATGACCTAATTTACGTTTAATATCTGTAAAGATCCATTAGCCCGCCTTTCAGTGTTACATTTATTATTTAAAAGAATAATGTTGTAGAAAATGAACTGATAAAATCTGTTATCATATTAAATGTAGCTGTAACTCGCGAGATCAAAGAACAAACTTCGTAGCTTTAATGAATATTTTTACATATTGTTACGACTTCAAAGACAAAAATCTTATAGTCTCAGACGGCGAAGTTGTTTTACATGCTTCTGTGACAAAATAATTCGCTTTGTATGGCATTTTTTTAAGTGATGCCTTATTACAGCATCTATCATGGTATGTCAACGAGTTACGTCATCACTAGACAAAATAACAGTTTATCGAGCAGATATTACTACAACACAAGTATAACTGACAACAGTCGCAGTTCATTCCGTTTTATTTTACGAGCGAGCACATCCCAGAAAGAAATGAAGCAATTATTACTACGCACCCATCCATTCAGCCGTAGCGACGTACAACGCTCGTCTACCAACAATAAATCAATAGTTTGACAAAAGAAACGCGGCTATGGACGTCGCTCAAAAGGAAAAATTGCAATGAAAATTGTAGTGAGTGGTAGGAGAGGCGGCACCGCACGTGGCCCGCGAGCGCGATCGATACTACGTGCGACAACTGTTGCGCTAGCTCGCGTCCCTCTCCCACGCAGCGGAAAAGCTATGGGAAAACGAGAAGGGGTGAAGGACTCCAGAACAAGCTCATAGCGCAAAACTCACGCACCACATCACCCGTTTCACGTGCTCAGCGCATTATGCCACACGTGTAAGAGAGAGGGAAGATGCGGCATCGCATGCTCCTAAAACGTCACAAAGGAGGTCGCCCGATGAATAACAATGCGGACTGCGGAATGATGTCCTTATAGAGGAGCGGCCGGCGGCACGGCACGGCCCCGGCACGGCTCCGACACGTGCTCGACTCCACGTAAACGTTCCGTTTCCGATAATGTCGGCGTTTATTTATAAACTTAATTTTATCGGTTCCGCTGTGGGACGGAGGAAAATATGGACACGAACTTACAAAGCAGCCAGAATTTACTGAACAATGGAACTTAGCCCCGGATGGATATTGATTTACGAAAAGCAAACTTTTAAGTAGGTTATAAGAGTTAAATTAGGGTAATTCCAAGCTAAAAGAAAAGTTAAAGTAAATTATCGAGTTTGGAAAGTCCACTAAAAGATAGAGGATCTTGCTTTTACTGAAACTAGATTACAAGACAGACGACATTCACAAAGCCAGTCATTCTTTTCAGGTGGTGATCATTATTTAGCGTGGCTTGTATTCAAACGGATACCAGCAACGATTTAGCTCTACATTTCATTTAACTACCCTAATGTTAATCGATGACGATCTGATCATGTTCGCGGGACAGACATGGCCAGAAATTGCCCAAAATAGAGTGGTTTGGAAGGAAAAAGGGGAGGCCTTTGCCCAGCAGTGGGACACAAATTAGGCTATTAAAAAAAAAAAAAAAAAAAAAATGTTAATCGGTTTTGATTTCATAGACCTTGAGAGATATTATAGAAGAACACCTATATGGAAAGTAAAAAATCTTTAGACCCTCGCCTTCGCAAACTAAAGTTGCCGCTTCTATATTTGCCGCTCTAACCTGTCTTTGTAACCGTAAACTTAAGTAAGAAGCAGCTTAAAGCCTATTACGTAAACAGGTAACAAAAGAAGCCATTGTTACAAAAACAACTACATTTACTGACAAATAAAACGTCTAACACCTAACCACAATACAGTAGTTTCTATCCTCAAAACTATCGTTCGGAAACTCCAGGCAGTATCCAGACAATTGTGTGAGACTTCGTTAATTGTCCTGTGTGTCGTCGACTACGGTTAACGACTGTTTGACGGTCAATTACCGGCCGCTTGCTCCCGCGCCGCTCTACTAACGGACGGTTAGTGTAGTGGAGCCCGCCGGTAAAGAAGAAGTAGGTGAAACCTCTAATTACGAGGTTTTCTTGCTTTTAATTAAACTTCGTAATGTTGCTTTAGGGAATTGGATTATCTTGGTGTGTTTTTATTAGTCTTATTTACAGTAGGAGAAATGTGTTAATTAGTGGAGAAATGTTCCATTTTCGTGATAATGAAACTAAAATCAGTTATTTTATTTTAATTATTACGTTAAGAGCACGTTTCACTCCCAATTCTTGATTCTGTTTTATACTTTCCACATCAAACTCTAAACGAAACGTTTGTATAAAAATCTATTCCAGAATAAAATGGTTTCGCAAACAGCGCCGAGGGAGCGTTCCCCAATTCAATATACCAACATTACAGTAAAAAGAAATTCCTTTTTCAAATTAAAAACGTTGGCAAAATGGCGGCGGACTAACGGACTAACAAAGGGGTATTTGTGCATAAATTAGAAGTCATTGGAAGCAATTGTATAATGACAGGCGTCGGCCACGCACCCTGCATATTAAAAGGCTTTCGCCATCAACTTAGCATACACACCGTGCTTTTTAATGGCAACGAACATTTAACAGGGTGATTATTATCTTGGTAATTAACTATGCTTTGGACATCAGAAAAATGGCCAGTTTTAATTTAAAAAAGGCTCTAATACACGCTATGCGTTAAACAAACTTGTCTTTGTACATATAACAGTCTATTATATTCCCACTTCTGGGAAAAAGGTCTCATCTGTATAAGAGTGCGTTTGTAATCCAGCACGTGGACTCATTGTCGATTAAATGAAGGTAAATGTCACAGTTTTACCACAAAACATCTAAACAACTTCTACACATTGCGATGTAGAAAACAATCGAAGATGTCTACAAAATTCGACATTCAAGAAACCTTATCAAGATATCTCCCACATGCAATCACACAATGACGTCACCTAATGTGCCTCCAACTACCCACCATCACAACGTATACGTATATTTATGTGAAGTAATAAATAAGACGTACAGCGCCGCCTGGCGGGCATCAGAAGTAAATCTTCGTTACCACCATCTTTATTTTAACTTACGACGTCCAACTGACGATGAAATACCGCGCTTTTGTTTTGACCAATTTATAAAAACTTCGTAGATTCAGAGCCTTATCTTGTCGAAAGTAAAGGAACTTTTACTCAGCACATAGAATAAACACTAACTTTGATGTATAATAGTTTGAGACTGCCTAAAACAACGTCGTGGATATTATATTATCATTGGAGAAGCTCTATTGTTGTCTTTGGAAACTCAGTGAATTTCAATGTTAGGCGAGAGGATCTTTGCAATATCCGGCATTAAAGCTGGCCAGAATAAATCCTTGACACAGAAGAGATGAATACTATATACGAAGGAACAATTCCAAAAAAACTAACATTTTTTTCTCGTCTTTGTTGGAATCGGCTTTCAGTCTAACAGTATGCTGTTGACAACCGGCATGTTACATGGAGCGACTGCCTATTTGACCTCCGCAAACCAGTTATAGGCAGATAGTCTGAATCCTTTCAGCTGCAGTCGAGGCTCAACGACAGTCAAATATTTACAAATCTTATGGTCAAAAGAGTCAATACAACTTAAAATGGTTATTTAAACACGATCCTGTCAGTGTAGACTAAAAAAAGGTAAAAAAATATAATAAAAAAGTGACATGAACAAAAGTGTTTAAAAATAAAAGCCTTTTACATTTAAGCAGTGTCCCATTTCCCGGCAGGAAGTGTTCTCTCATGCTGCTGCATGTATTATTGAGCTGGCCGGCATGACGGCACTGCTAACAGATTTACTGAATATTTAAATGGACACTACTCGCGCACGTTACTAGTTTCGGTGCAAAAGTTAAATTGCTCGCGTTAAATAAACTGTCGAGTTGTGTGATTGTGTGCGCTCGGACTTATTTGTACACTCACCACCACCATTTTTTATACATCCAATATAATTCGGCTCAGAATAAAATATAATCTTTTCCAGAAATGATTATCTTATAGATTATAGACGATATGCTGCATCAATACCACCAGGATGAGGCCGGAATACAGCTGTTTGCCGTGAATGTAGTAATGCCTTTACCTTTCTGCAGGACTATCCTCTAAAGAGACAACCTCGTGCGCAGCGCTGCCCCAGTGTCGAAACTACATTTTGGAATTCACTAAGCTACTGACAGCAACGTGTCGTCACTCAAAGCTCTCTCTCGATGATAAACTCGACTTTTAGAGAACAGCACAGTTTATCTGTTAAGCCTTTGTCAAACTGACAGGCGATAGCGAACTGAAGCGATAACGAACCGATACGAGACAGTTGTATTAGCTGACTTTTTATGAACGACGTCAAACAGAGCAAACACGCCTTCGCCAAGTCTTCGCATCGGTTCGGTCACGCTATCGGATCGCTTTCGTTTTTCTATGTGACTGGATTCAAACAATTCCATACCATTACAAATAAAAACGCCTCGCTTCGTATTCGCCTTGCCTGTCTGTTTGACAAAGGCTTTACAGTCGCGACGTCAACCATTATTGCGACATTCCTCTTGAGTGATGGTTATTAGCCAGAGTCACTCTTATCAGATCATCATTCGTAGTAACTTTATAAAAAACAGAACAAGGCAATTGCTATACTCGTATCTCATATTATTTACTCGTACTTTTAAAAGTAATTCTCCTACTGTATTGATTGCCTTTTCATGTTATTACGAACATAGACGTATGCTTATATCAGGGACCTTAATTCATAGGTTACATTTGTTATTCCTCGAAAGAAACTCGCTTTTGGATTTAGTCACGTCACGACGTGTGTTCGTGACTGTACAACACTCAGTCGCAATCGTGTCGAGATAAAACACAGCTAATTTAAATGCATGTGAAATAATTCCGGCTGGGAAAGCTAATTCAATTGTGTTCCCAGATTTCACGGATTTACACGGAATTGTCCTCTGTGGTTTTAGAATCCGTTGTATTTGTGGGTAGCACAACCCACACTTACAATTTTTTGGGAAAACTTTTTCTTGTAGAATTTTATTGAGCGTGTGGGACGAGACTGTCTCCGCCCACGACATTGTTTTGTTTTTAGTAAAAATTTATATAATTTTCGATTAATCTTCAGCTATTATGAAAATTACTGAAATCAACTAGTTAATGGAATAACTAATAGCACTATAAATCGGTCAAGGTTACGTTGGTTATGAATACTAGTTTTATTGTTTCTCATGAACCTTACTTAACCTTGTCGTAAATTAATGGCGACCGATCAAGCACACCTTGTAGGTCCCAGCACTTCCATGTACCTGCCACTGCTGCAATATATCCGCAATATATTTATCTATAATACAGGTCTACCGAACATCGCCATTTTCTCAAATATTCCACGGCACGCAACTCGGTAGTTACGCAAATTCTCCCAGACGCTAGAACGCATTATCAAAATACCGCAGCTTTCCCTTCAAGGACAAATTACTTGCTAACAGTTAATTTAATGAAACCCCTGTCTGTTTGTATTAAAGGAAACGCAAAAAAAGGGATTTGTGAACAAACCCCTAGTTTGTATATGTGTGTGTGTGTGAATGCGGATCTGATTCAGATGTCGTTGTACTCTTTATGAGATTGTGGAGCACTTTGAAGCTAGCGACAAGTCTTGTGCGATGCGCTGGCTTCTCGCTGAGTGTGTAATTAGAGTGACGCAATGTCTGAGGAGAATAAAACGTGAATGAATTAGTCGTAATGAATGCACTTGCGCTTACATCTTTTGTGTCTTCGTGTAGGATGATTATCAACCATACACACAAGACACGGAGATGAGTGTCTACAGTAGAAAGTACCAAAATATCCATAGAAAATTCAATGGACAGTTCTTTGATTGTTGATTTGACATAAAGCCAAACAGAAGACTTAAGGCGAGGTTTTCCTGAGCACCGCAGGCATTCAACGCTTACCGCAGCGCCTGCAAGGACTAGCGGATACGTAATGAATTACGATGCGCGATGACACGCGCGCCAAAACTTGCGAAGTCTAGGTAGTAGTTACAGAGTAGAGCAAAGCAGTAAATATATTTCGGACCAATATTTATTTTTGAAGTGAAAACTGAACATATTATATACAGACTATAAATAAAAACTTACTAGTAATATGTACACAAAAATAAATAAAACAAAAAATAAAACATTCAAAGGGCGTCAAAGAATACGTCCACATCGCTGTCAACAGGAACAGTGCCCAGAACGCTGGCAGCATTGCCACGTTGTATGGCAATGCTGATTCGTTGACCTAGGAATAGGCCAGCCCTCTGGTCACCTGAAGAGTCGACTAATCGCCTAGCGATGTCCTTAAAAACGTTGTGAGCACTCGGACCCCATGGCCCCAGAGTTTCAACCCCAAACGGCTCAAATACATTGCTACTAGCTAAGCCAATGTATTTGCGCCGTTTAGAGTTTTCAGCACCTGCAGCAGCAGCACCAGCACAACACGCTGAACTAGGAAGATGGGATGGCGCAAGGGTGTCGACACATGTTGCATCCCACACCAAAGGCCTACCCAGCTTCCATGGCATTATGGTCATACCATCTGGTCTCTTCCCATCGTCGCGTGCCAAGCCACTGGGTTCTAAGACGGCTGGCACCCCGGCGGTGACAAGAGCACGACGGATTATGTCATTTAAGCTAGCGTGTCGTGCTAACCGACCTGCACTCCTACTGCAGGAAAGGCCATGGTGCCCGAGGCAGTCGACTGCTTCACCACATTGACAACGGTGTGGAGCACCACAAGGAGCACCCAAACGTAGGCAAGTAGCTATCCGGAAAGTTGAATCACCCAGCATAGTACCTATGTTGGGTGAAGGTAGCGCCTGAAGCCAAAGGCCCGACTCCCACTCACCCACAGCCAGCAGGCGGGCACGATCCGCAGTATTGGTGGACGTATTAATGAGATTATTCCGTACCAACCTGCAGAGCGGCTCATCCCACTGTCTCTGAGAAAACGGGTTCACGGGCCGATCCGTATCTGGGCAAGCCACTTTCCAGGCGTCCTCGGCATCGGTCAAACACGGCACTTCGGAGTCGACCAGGGAGGAAGATAAAATTCTCTTGGTCAGCTTTTCAGTGCTGTGGACAGAGGACAGGAACGCCGGTAAGCGAACACTGGAAATTTTGCGGATACCGAGCCCACCAAAACGAATTGGAAGGGTTGCTTGAAGCCACGCTCGGTCATCCAGGGCCACATTAAGAATCGATGTCAATGTGTTACGAATAATTTTGTCAATTTTGTCCAAGAGTTGTGGATGTTTGAAGAGGGGGGATGAACGAAGAAAATACATGAAATTTGGACCAAAACAACAATATCTAATTAGGGTGAAAGCCGAATGTAAACTAATTTGGGAGAGTCTTTCCGAAATATCATCAAAATGTTTAATTTTGTTATCAATAAATGATGGGAAACTTTCTGCCAAAATAGGGGAACCAAGGAGGTGCAGGGAACTTTTATTTAAGATGGTGATATTTGGAGCTATTTCATTAAATTTATCTAATGTCGATTGTCTGTCGGTAGCGTCAGTAACAAAAATTTCACATTTGGATGAGTTTAATTGAAGACCTATTAATTTAAATTCATCTTTCAGGAGTTGTAGGTCAGCTAGAACGGTACTTACGTCACCTCCTAAGGTTCCATCGTCTAAGTACCACACGTTAAATTTTGAATTTAATTTTTGGAAAGCAAGCAAGCAGTAAATCAACTTGAATTGATAACTATAGGCACGTTTGTATGTATATTTTTTTTTTTGTTGCGGTATTATTTTGAAATCAAATGATGTCAAGGGCAATTTTGTTCAAAATGAAATACTTATGACGATTAACGTATTTATTTGGAAATATGGATTAATATAATTTAAAACTACCTTCGCATATATTGCATTATTTTTGAACATACAGAATAATTTAGTTGGAAATATGATGTTTACAATCTTAAAATGTTACAATGTTAAAAAGTAAAAAAAAATCAGGACCTTTGGACCATTAGATAAATGCCGTTTGTATTCGACTATCATTATATTAAGTTGGTGATATGTTCGTATCGCAAATAATTTTGGTATTACGTTTGAATGGAGAAATTACTTGGCGCCGGAACCTTAATCAAATAGAAGCTAATGAAAGCTAATATTATTTTTTCTCTAAAAAGTAACGGATATCATCAGTAGAATTGTTTTCATTAAGTACATTATAGTCACATACTCCTCAGTTTTAGGATTATTCAAATGAACAAGTTGTAAAGTAATTAACGGAGACACCTTACGCCCTTCCGTATGCTCTATTCACCTATAATACAAATGTTGATTTTGATTAGTTCGTAATAATTACCACTAAATACTTTTTTAATTAAATAAAAAAGTGGAGTAAATGACTCACTCGTTATCCCCTGAATCATTAGTCGATATATGCGCACTGCGCTTGGCCTGCAGCTGCATTGCTCTAAAATATAAAAAATCTAGGTAATTTTAAAGCGTGGAGGTGAATTAGGGGTCACGGCAGTTAATAACTAATATTTTTGTAGGAAATTATCATACTGTGTACACTTCCACACTATGACCACTACCTATTTCACATTTGGAGACAGTAAACCATTATAATAAGTGCGTTCACGGTGACTTTATGAACTCTGACATAGGGTCTAAATTTAACTGTCTTAAATATTTGATGCGGTTGGTAAATCCGCTAGAAAAATAAACCATTATATTATATTCTGTGGTTATAGTCTAGGAGCCACTGAAACATCCCACCCGTTCTCCACAAAGCTAGATTTTTTAAAATTGTATTATTGAAAAGTAACGTTGTAGCAGGCATCTATGTGGTTGCATTATCATTCCTCAAAACGGAGACAAAGTTATTTTGTTTTTGCTCTCACAGTATGACTATAATTTTAAATTCTAACTTTGTGGAAAACAGGTAAGTCGGATGGTTCAGTAGCTCTCCTACTATTAGTAAAGAGAAATAAATATACAAAGGAGGTTTTAATAATTTTTCCAATGCATCCTTACCTTTTTTGTTTATTCAGCCTTCGAAGAGCCAGCGATGACAACTTCTTACTTTTTCTGCCCATTTGTTTACAAAATTATAACCTTATAAAATGAACAATATTACAAGTATTTTGAAAATTAATATATATACAGGTATTATTATTTAAAATAAATGTTTGTCTCTGTCAGTAATAGAACTAAGCGTGGTGGTGGGTTTGCAAAAAAATTGACGTACATCCGACCTCCGACACGGTCCAAGACCGACTAAATGCCACGGGTCGAGTGTATGAAAAGATGAAATCACCTAATTCTGGACTTACTGGTATGGTTTCTCATCCTTTTACAATAATACTGCTAAATTCTATCTCATTTTTTATGCTCTTTAAGATGGTATAAGTTTTATTATTCAAAGCCTAGTATAACTCAAATAAAATGGTATCCAAAGCATGAGTTGGACCTGTTTTTGCGATTTAATTGAATGCAGTAAAGTGCAAGCAATCGTGTATCGAAGAGCAGAAACCTGTAGACCGAAGACTGAAATATGTACTATATTTTTTTCAAAATTTAAATCCCTTTTATTAAGGAATAATACACAATACAAAATGACGGTTTTGCGTCTCACATCGCCCTCATCCACCCAGTCTTACCATGGGTTATCGTATTACCCAGTTACTGGGTTGTGGAGGTCCGACAAGCAGTCGCTCCATGTAAAATACTGATATCCAGCTGCATCTGGTTTGGCTGGAAGCCGACCCCAATATAGTTGGGAAAAGGCAGGCAGATGATGACTCTCATCCATTCACCAATCCTTCATGTGACATAAAAAATAGTAATACCGATATATTATTTGATAAGGGTATGCTCAAGTCAAAAATTCTATTCATAGTCCTAGGTTACTACATCCTCTGGGGTCCAAGGGATTACCGTGACCCTAGTACGTAAAGGGCTATTGAAGGACACCGTGGATTTTAGTCAGTACAAGTCTGACAGTCCCTCCCGCCCTGCCCTGGGTGGGAGGACTCATTTGATGATTTTACCACGATAAAAAAAAAAAAAAAGGTTACTACATCCAGACAAAAGTTCATATTCTGAAGCTAAAATCACATCTCCTTGAACCCTTACCTGCCATACAATTGACATCTCCGTTCAATGTATCGCTTAGCATATAACAAGACTATGACAGCCTATAATCTACATCATTCATGGACGATCCGGAATTAATGATATCGATTGTGCTCAACTGCTCAGGTGCTCGGGTGTCTCCGAGTCGTAACGCCTAGGACAAGGGCAGACGGATAAATTGTGTTACTTGAGGGTTAAATAGTAAATAGAACTTTATTTCTGTAATTAAATCATTTATTTGCAACGAATGTTACACTCAAATACAGGTGGTGAAAATAACCGTAGATAGGAGTGGTATTCCAATGCTGTGTTACAAAATTCAATGTGACTGTGAATCAACCTCTCTGGCTGTTTGTACCATATAATCAAAAAGCACCTACGATAAGCATCAGAGAAAACTCACCCCCCTTTGTAAGTGACTTCACAGCCAAAGGATGAGTTTTCTCTGATGCTGAATGTACATAGAGCAACTTGCTATCTGAATCTATTTATCTCTTTTGATGATCGTGCATTTTGCCTTGAAACAGGCAGTGAAAAATTATAAAAATCTTATAGTTTCACTAAAGAGATTGTGGTTTTAACTTCACGATACAGAAGCATTAGTATTGAATGTACAGGAAAATAAAAGCACCAGCTTCGTTTGAAAGATCTCAGTAGTACGCAACAAGAGCCCGCTTGTGAGCACAGAACAAAAAGCATAGTGCACACGACGCAGTGCCAACAACATCTACATCCAGACAAAGGCCTGGCAATTAAGAAAAAAACTGTTTGGCAAATGTGCGCACAGAGGCTGCCAGGGGCGGCCGCCAACCGGCCTATTATGCCAAGTGCCACGCAGATTCTGGCTTCATTTTAGGGGCCAAAGTTACTGCTTTATATTCCGGTAATGTTAAAGATATAGGTTATGTGAAGAGAAAAGATGTGATAGTTTTAATTACATTGGCAGATGACATTTTGATGTGACTTTTGTCCTTTCGTGATATTATCTAAGCAGGTTAACAATGACAATGGAACGTAAAAGGCAACTGAGTCTAACAATGCCTTCCGTTTCTCTTAGGGCTCGGACTCGTTTGATAATAAGTATTACCACCTAAAAAAAACCTTACCACCTAAAACCCTCAAACCCTTCTTGTTCTAAATGTCACTGATAATGCAAATTGATTCGTCATAAAACTAGGCCATGAATTTGTTGCCTCCGCAGTTCCCGGAATGAATACTTGACAAGACATGCAGGACACGACAAAGTGTCACATCATATGTAGATATGACCCGTTCACATGACTATATATTTTTGATACGCTGAAAAATACTTAATTGTGCTATTTGACTTGCAAGCGGTTTCTTGCTGAAACTTTTACCAGACTGAAAATCGATAAAGCAAGCAAATATAAGTTTCAACAAGTAATAGAACTGAGACAAGTCTCGATGTTTCTTGAAAAAATTAATATAATTTAATTTATATGACATTTTATTGTCGCGCGACATGTTTGTCTATTTTCTTTAATTTAGTTAATGGACAGGTGACATACTGACTTTATTGATGACTGTCATTTGAAAAGGTCACGAATATGAAGAGTAACACTTATGATGTTCCGTTATATAGTGTTTACTTGAGTATCCTACATCTAAATTACGATATATTAATAAATAAATATTCCACAACTATCACACAACGCCAACTAGTCCCAAGCTAAGCAGAGCTTGTATTATGGGTTCTAGACAACTGATAAACATACTTATACATTTCTAAATACATACATATTTTAGATAAATTACACCCAGACACAGAACCAATGATCGTGCTCATCACACAAATATTTGTCCTGGGTGGGAATCGAACTCACGACCTCCAGCATAGCAGTCAGGGTCACTAACCACTAGACCAACAGGCCTGTCAAGTCAATCAATTAATGTGACATGTCAAAAAATAGAATACAAATACGTTATTCAAAATTAAAAATTAGCAATATTAATAAGTAAAACATTAATCTTCGAAAACATGTGTGTGTATTTATAATTTTTGATGCTTGTATTAAATCAAGTCGGTATCTATATATCTAAAAGGAGAACTGACTGACTGACATATCAACGTACAGCCGATACTACTGGGGCTAGGAATGTGAAATTTTGCACACGGCTTCCTGTTATAATGTAGGGGAGCACTAAGAAGGGGTTTTTGGAAATTTAACCTTTAAGGGGGTGAAAAGGGGGAATTAAGAAAGTACGTAACCCACGCGGACGAAGTCGCGGGCAAAGTGCTAGTCACTGATATATGTGTTTTAATACTACTTAGGCATATATGACATCAGAAAAAAAGTTGAATAGTTAGCTACATGATTTTATTGTTTCCAAATACCTTTTTTTTTATCGTGGTAAAATCATCAAATAAGTCCTCCCACCCAGGGCAGGGCGGGAGGGACTGTTGGACTTGTACTGACTAAAATCCACGGTGTCCTTCACTAGCCCTTTACGTACCGGGGTCACGGTAATGGCTAAGTCCCGCGACCCCGGCAGGCTTTGGCCCTCTTGTTAGAAGTGCATTGCATCACCTCTACAGGCCCCGTCACAAAACAAAAAAAATACCCAATCGGTCTGACAAAAGGGTATGCAACTTTTAGTATGGACCTTGGCATCAATTTGCGCAATTAGACTACCACCTAAGAAGTCCATAGAAATAAAAATTAAGTTTCTAAACCGTAACCAACCAGAGATATGACGGTTTTTATTTTGTTCTAATCGGGAGTTATTTTTTGTAGGATTTCATTTACTCCTGATTAGGACAAAATAAAATCCGTTATATCTCTGGTTGGTTACGGTTTAGAATTTTTTTATTATTTTTTAAGAAGTTCTTAGGTTACGGTCTACTTATGACCAACATTTCATTACTGGCGAAAAAAAAAAAATCGATTCCAAAAAGTTGCATACCCTTTTAAGTAGGAGGCAATTTAGTTACCTCGTTGAACACAAGGAGAGAAATATTCTAAAGGCATGAAATGTATTATATACCTCCACTGAGCACAATTTGCATGTGTGAGTCTAGTTTGAGGCCACGAAGCCTTTGAAATGTTTAGTAACAAGTACCAGTCAATCTTGAACCTTCACAGTGGCGCTGGTAGCTGAGACCTAACATATCAAATCTAGTTCATTTATTTTTAGTTCGGAATTTTTCCGTATTTCTTCATATACTGGACATGTTTTAATGTGTAGAGGCTAAGTTTAGAGTTGCCTTTATTTAGAATAATGTTTTAAACGCGATTATACACTCAAATAGCTTGGAAGGTACAGTTTTATGCAAGATTGAGTACCAAACACATATTGTGCCTTCATTTTTATGAGGCTTCATCTGGGCAACCTGTCGTGGTAGAGAAGTGACCTTTCATTGTAATGTTGTATTCTCTAACCTACCTACTTACTTATAGTATGTATATTGTCAAAGTCGCACATAATTCAAATACGTGGCCTAACATGCCACAACAAGACATAAAAATGACTTAAATTGCTGGTTGTACCACATTATAACTAACTAAATGCGGTTTTGGTAAAATCGTTTTAAGACGCACAAATCTAAACTCCATGGCTACTACCGAGAAAGTACTAAAGAGCAGGCGAATCCGGTGGCAAAAGCTAGTCAGTAATAAATACACACTGATTCCACCAAAGCTTGCAAATACATAAAAATCATACATACTTCCTTTATGTTATATTGTAGCCTTTTCCGTCAGAAGCGCAATAATTCTCCGCGGACAATTTTATCCGCTAACCTTGCCATTGTGTAACAGCCACTATTAGCTTCGATTGTTCGGCGTTTCTGTGAAACTCGGCCCCTTTCCTGTTGGCTACTGTTGGCTATCGGGACGGAAATAGCTACCGGTAAAATACTGTAGACAGCAGTGGTTTTTTTTTGTAAGTTTGTGTTTTTTGGTGAGTTAGGTTACTTTTATCAGGGTGTGATTAATCTGCTGACTATTCTAATGATATCTTTTCTTCAAACTGTTTTTGCCTTTGTTTTTTTTTTGTTTAAACTTACTCGCTCCATAATTATTTTCTTGTCAGTTTACTTTGAACTCGTGATTGCGTTGGCTGTCTGTAATAAAAATTGAGAAGTAATTTCCATACATTTCAACCACGCCTGAACAATTATTTTCAGTAATAACTCTATGAGCATAGATTTTTATTTTACATTCTCGTACGGTTTTAGGAACGTTATACAATGTTATTGCTCAAAAAGTTTATTATGGCATACTAGGTATCGAAGTGGTGAATGCTCGAGCGAATCCCTCACCGACATAAGATGGTTGAGGATACCGTGTCAGTCTAGTCAGTCGAGTCTGTCACATCATTCCCAACCGTCTCCGGGCGGAGGAATTGTATGAGAACACGATTTACATTATATATACATTTTTATGGGGACATGGGTAACCCCACATCCTCGTGACCCCGGAAAGGAAGGTTTGTAAACGCATCCACGACACAGGAGAAATTCCTAGTGTGGGACAACGTTTAAAAAAAAGGAGAAAGAAAGAAAAGAAAGCTCAAGACTGGGCTCAGTGGCGTATATTAGGAGAGGCCTATGTCCAGCAGTGGACAAATACAATATTCTACATCTCTGCTTAACCCTTTGAGGCTTTCAGCGTAATATTATGTTAATATAATTAGTGGACATGAAGTAGACACGATTACGTAATGTCCGCCGGACGCAAGTTTGGTCAATGTCATGCTGATGGCGGTGCATTTTATGTCTACAATATAAATCAACTCTTTATCGTCTGCCTGGTATACAAGGTATTTGTTTATTTGGTGCGGATATTATTTTCTGCATTTCTATGTCAGTAATAGAACACATTTCCATAAGTAAGGTGCTACTTTTTTTGGAAAATCGTCAAACAAGCCTTCCTACCCTGGTTGGAGCAGAAGGGACTTGACTGTCCAAAAAACCAATCTGTGCCTTCAGTAGCCGTTTACATCTGGGGGCACGGCAGTGCCCCAGCCAAGTCTCGAGCAAAACGGGCACGGCCGTACCATCTTTTCTCGATGCGATTCGCGGCTGTTTCGCCCCCCCTATATCTTCGACGTGGACAAAGCTAGGAGTTTAGGTTTTCGGTGAATAATAGTAGGCATTAGAACAAGCTTAAGTTCGAAATTACATGCCAATTGAATTAATAGTTTAGGAGTTACGGTCGATCAAAGTTACACCATTTTGTCACTCACTCACTGACTCACTGACCGATCATCAAAAATCTGAGGTACTTCTAGCAGACTTAGAAACTTCAAATTTTGCACCAAGATAGGTCATTAGCCACATATAAAGGAAAAATTATAAAAACATTAAAAAATAATATACCATAGAAAACAATTTTATATTTGCGGTTTGGCAAGAACATTATGTATGGATTTTGACTGCATTGTTAACTTTGTTCGTTGTTTAAGTATTCAATTGGATGAATAAATACATGGAATAGAAAAGAATAATAAAAATGTAATACATAGACTATAATTAATTGATACATAAAGTTCATAATTCATTAAATTAATAAAGCTAAAACTCCATTGTATTGCGATAAATTTCGATTGTATGCGCGCTCGATAGATGGCCTTGTACCTGTCTGAATCGCGCTATGGTTTCGTTACCGAGCGCAGTATAAGTAGTAATTTAAAATATTTCGATAATTTTCATTTGATAGCGCCACCTACCTATGAAAAACCATTTCGAAACTAAAAAAATATTGTAGCTATATTCGGAGAACTTAAGTTAGCCGGATTAGATAGTAGATTTATTATTGTTACTGAAACAGTTATTTAGGCGAATAGTTTATTAATATAACATAGACATAGGTAGTTACAATATCTAGTTGTTTACGTGTTATTTAGTTTAGTTATATTTATTTTGTAAGTTAGTAGATTTATGTTTATTTAGCTCGTTGAAAAGAAACAAAAGAGATAGAGAATGGGTTCTAAGCAAAGCAGTAGCTGAAGTCCAAGAAATTATGAGGTCACCTAAAAAAAAAGAAAGAAATACACTTACAAAAAATAAATGAGATCCCACCAAAAACATTAAAATAATGTAAAAAAATGCCAAGTCTCTCGATGCAGTCTTTCCATCGTAAAAAGTTTTGAGATCTCATAGAAGCCAAGTCCTATTCAAATTATTTTGTAGTTATAAATCAACATTTAGTAATTGTATCAATAGTTTTCTTTATATTATAATTATAGTGACTTGGCAATGAGCACAAGAAGAAACAAAACGGCATATTTGGAGTTGAAAGTCACACACCGCATGCGTAAACATTAATATCACAAAATTAATTTTCTTTTGGTTTATCCGTGTCGTCCCAACCGAATTTCGGCAACGGCAGTCAGTCTCATCCAAGACTAGTAAACTGCGCAGGACATAAATTATAATGCACAATTGCACAAGTGTGTACGCAAACACTAGTGTTAGTGTACTCTCGGTTCATTTACTTTCATAAAGCGATGGCCCGTAAGGTACTTATTTTTTATTATTGCATTGGAGCATGTAGTCGGTAGTGATCTGATCACAGGTCTCGTCAGTAACATTTGCACATAATTCCAGGCAGCAAGCAGCTTTTAATTGGTGCTCATTGCCAAGTCACTATAATTATAATATAAAGAAAACTATTGATACAATTACTAAATGTTGATTTATAACTACAAAATAATTTGAATAGGACTTGGCTTCTATGAGATCTCAAAACTTTTTACGATGGAAAGACTGCATCGAGAGACTTGGCATTTTTTTACATTATTTTAATGTTTTTGGTGGGATTTATTATTACATGTTTGCTCTGTCAATTCTTGTCAGGTGCATTCGGGGTGTCAAGTGTCATGATTGTGTCTCCAGACATACAAATATTAACGTATGCATAAACTATCTTCTCTATTCCTCTTCGTAGTCTGTGATAAAAAACGATAACAGAGATAGTTGACAGAGATCTCTTATTATTTTTTAGGAGCACTCCTATCGCGGCTACTTCGCAGTTATCGACTACAGTGTGATCCGCCTCTTCGGGAGTAGACATATGTACATGTATACGCAGAATCCGGTTGAACAGAACGTGAATGAAAACACCACTTGCATCGAGTGGTGGACGATGTCTTTATGTTTTCTCGATTCCGTATCGATAAATGTTGTCATTCCCCTGTATGTACTAATATTAAAAAAAAAAAAAACAATTCTATTTCAGGCCAGTAGGAATGAAAAGTGTTTTTTGCTGAAAGAAATCCTCTAAATTCAATTAGAGTGAAACAAAAGCCGGGACGTGAACACAATATGTTTGGTAACCGGACACTCGACCCACTGCGCATAGGGCGCTAACTGATCGAGTTATCCCAAACTTTCCCCGGATCACATTACCTACTAACAACCAGTTTCTCTCGACCTGAATTGAATGATCTTCTACCAAACAGGGAGTATGAAACGAATACATTAGCTGTAAGTTAGAGAATGAATAGTTAATAATGCTGAACATGAGTCAGAAAAACGTAGATGGAGTATTTACTGTAATGCCTGCTTACAGTTGCCGGGCGGAGGTCGGGCGCATGCGCGTAGGCGGTCTCGCCGGAGGGAGGAGGGGCACGGGGTAGGAAGGAAGGCGATAATAAAATAAGGAGCACCGTCGCCGCCGCCGCCCCCTCCTCCCGTGCCCTGCTCGTGTTCCCCCGTCCCCGCTAGTACCCGCGCCACACCCGTGAATCAGATACTACACGTCTTACTAATCATGGATCTTGTAATTTCAAAATTTAGGGCCGATCGTGACTTCGGCATCGACGCTTCGAGCACACTTCCCCGTGGAGACCCCGGCCTTCATTGTTTGATCGTTACATTGTCTCTACGGCCCCCTTACAAAGAAGACGGCGAGTTACCTACCCACGCGGCAAGCTAAACTCGGCTTAGAACAAAAATGGAGCCTATTTTATGTAAACCTACTTAACATAGCCTTCGACCCGGAATAACAGGATTATCGGCCGTCGACCTAATTACCGAGTAAGCTCATCTGAATCACGGCCCAACCGAAAATTATTTTAAAAAATAACTTTTAAATACGGCAAGGTTAACCCCAGTTAGCCTTTGTGTGGTATCAATTTGTTTAGCATTGTACGGCGACCGGTGAAAGGAAACATTAATTAGGAATGTTCGCTGCGATTACGGCTCACTGGAGCGCTTTCATCCTCATCGACGGAACTGGCAACTGTGGATCGTAATTTTAATACATTGTTCAAGTTTGCAGGACTTTTATTTAATCTCGAAAAAGCACTGCGTTAGGGACATGATTACGCACTCAAAATGCCAATTTTTGATTAGTTTTTGCGGGACTGTCTTAAAAGGACACCGTGGACCTGGAACGCAAAGGGCAATTCAAGGAACAAGGTCGATTTTTTTCGGTAGAACTCATTCAATTAGTTTACCTGCTACTGTGTGAACAGTGCGACGATTATGTGCGACTATTTTCTTTTTTTATCGTGGTAAAATCATCAAATGAGTAAAGGGAGTGTGAGTGAGAAACCCACCCAGGGCAGGGCGGAAGGGACTGTCAGACTTGTACTGACTAAAATCCACGGTGTCCTTCACTAGCCCTTTACGTACCGGGGTCACGGTAATCCCTTGGTCCCGCGACCCCGGCAGGCTTTGGCCCTCTACAGGCCCCGGCGACGAACTATATTAATAAAAGTTTGTAGTGAATTCCCTTATTCTACCCGATGTGTATACTTGTGTATGTGGAAATCAAGAAATAACATATTATTATTAATTTAACAAAATAACACAATTCACAGATTATTCCCATAATGTTTTGAAGGAAGTCAGGTGTAAGGGAGGTATTAAATATTTAAGGTTTCATTTAAGTAAATGGTAGGCTATGCCTCAGATGAAACAAATAGATACAAGTTGGAACGGACATCGACACACAATCGGCTAATATAAATTTAAGACACGATTTCAAAAAAAAACATGTTGAATACTATTCCAGAATTGTTTACTAGCTGTACCTATGTTATTTAAAACTTGCACGTGAGTTGGATGCAACTTTGACTACATTGCAGACTATTAATGGACATGAATTCAATTGATCTAACAAATGCCTCATTGTAGTCAAAATTGCATGTAACTCGCATGCAGTTTCTTGCATCGTGTAAATGGGCTTTAGCGGTAAAAAACTCAAAAAAGACAAAATGTTTCCTTTGCAAAGTTTTTCGAAGTCAATATCAGCCCTCAAGGACTCCGCCAATCCTCCCTCTGAATATTAAAACAGTCTTCATAAAGAAGTAAAGAATCCCCGGATTTTAGCTCGAAAATTCATTGGATTTGGAAATAAAAGTCCATTTCAATTTTGGTCTCACGTAAGAATTACAGTTGGTATTTCTTTTTTTTTATCGTGGAAAATAATATTCAAATGAGTCCTCCTACCCAGGCCGGGCGGGAGGGACTGTCAGGCTTGTACTGACTAAAATCAATAGCCCTTTACGTTCCAGGGTCACGGTTACCTGATGAGACAGTCCCGCGATGATATTTCTATTTAAGCTTTAGTTAGTTTTAAAAAAAAACGACGGGTTGCACTCTGGGAGTGCCGGCTGAAGTGAAAACTTGAATAGTAATAAACACGCACTAACATTCGCGCAAGCGCCCTGCGCCGTCTTACGAATTTTCAATCAGGGTCACGTGTCCTGACGCGAGTTTAACATTTTTTACCCATTCCAAAAAAAGTGCACAACGCCGCTAAAGAAGTTTTCACTTCAAAAAAAGAATGCGTTGCACCACACTAGGAATTTCTCCTGTATCGCGGGTGCGGAAACTCACATACACAAACACCCAGACCCGGAACTTCTACGTGCAGATCATATTTGTTCTGTGCGGGGATGGAGCCAGCGAAACGTGAAAGTCTGTCGCTCAGCCACTGCGCCAACTGTGCCATCGTTTATGTTTGACGAAATACACTGGATCTGAGAAGAATAAGAGCGGTCGATAGTGTTACGCTGGGGAGAGGCCTATGTCCAGCAGTGAAGTGAACCATATGTATGGGATTATGAACTTATTTACTTACATAACCAGTGTAATAATTAAGTTTGGCTTAGTCACCCATCTTCACAACCCTCGAACCCACGACACGCATCGCAACAGGCAATGGCGGAGCCACCACACCAACCGTAAAAAAAAAATATCTCTTCTAAAAAAAGATAAACAAGAACCAGCCCATCCGTCATTGTTTTTCACAAAGACGTAACTCAATGAAAAGTTGGTGAAGTAAACAAGATTAGGGATGCATCAGCGAGCCTCACAGCCAGCCCAGCGCGGCGAGGCTTAACAGGAAACGCGCTTACAGGGGTTCCCAAAGTGTTCACCATGGGGACTTCAAGTGTTAGCACTTGACGTGTAAAGTAGGTACATAATCGTACTTCGAATTTAACATTGAAAAAACTCGTTTCTCATCTAACATTTACTCAAACTAAATAAATCTGACAAGATTCATTTATATCTTCGAGGAATACTGATTGGTCTTAACATAAATTCGACATAAATGGTAAATCGTATTTTCGCCGATATTTTTTTTTAAATATCGGCGTGTTATGCGTTTCGGTCACGAACTCATTCTGTCACCTCTAATCATTCTCCGGATCTACATCGATCGGGAAATCTTCTTATGCACAAGATCCACCAGAAAGAAGAGAGTCGAATTTAATTATCTTGTAGTTTTGACACCAGATCCACGTGTCCCGATTTGGTGGAGATTTCAAGCAAGTATTATTGTCACCTACTAGCTAGCTCCAATATAAAAAAAACTAAAACCGCAAATGCGTCATGAGTTGGAAAACTTGGGAACCTCTGCGCTAAACTAATTTGATGTTGGAAAATATGTTGGGAAATAGAGTGAGCCGCCCGCTACCGACTAGTTGTTCAGGAAAACAACCTCCCAAGATTTCACGGAAATAAGAAGAAAGGTTGAATTTGTAAAGGTCGTCTTGTTATTACTGATTTATGTACTTAAGTGAATTCACTAGGTTTAGTTTCTAAGAAATGCTTTCTGAAAAGATTATGATAATTTTCATTTATTATAAGGTAAGATAAAAAAAGGAATGGAGGAATAAGAGAGGGAGATTTTTGTTCAACAGGAGTTTTAATACTACTTGCTTTAAAAAAAATATCAGGTTTCTGTGTAGAACTTAGATACAAAATCACTCTCCTCTCAAGGCTGACTAAGCAGGATACTACGGCCCTGGAATGCAAAGAGAATTTGGAGGAACAGGGTGGATTATTATTAGTCGGTAATAATCGGCAGACTGATCCGCTCCACCCAAGGCGAGAGGACTCATTTGATTCCCAAAAAGAAAAGGTACCAAAACTCAAGGCTGGTCATACACACACGCACATAAATACTAAGACAATCTCCACAAAAATATCAAAGAAGTGTTTTTTTAAGAAAGCAACAGATACTTACTAAATATTCAGTCGCTAACAATCTTACAATTTCCAAGATGACGTGCCAATCGTCGTCCTGAGAGCGCGCTACAGAATATCAGAAACAACTTACTATAATGGGTGCTCCCGAATAGCTGCGATGTTGCTATTACTGAATTGAATAACATTTTCATGTAACTTCAAAAATGTCTGGTGATGACCGGTTCATTACTAATGGTGGGTGGTACGAAAAGGAAATAGGAAGGTTTTTTATTTACTAGTTATTATATTATATGTTATAAGTAGTCACTTGTACCAGAATACTGGTTATATCATGGCAAAGCAGTGTGCAGTCTTTTTCATGTCATATTTATTTAAATACAATATTTCATTACAATTATTTTCAATATTTCCATTGATTTATGTCAAAGATTCAAGCTATGATCTAGATCATTTAATCCGCTCTCCTGTAAAGTTGTGTTTTTGCACTTCTACTAGTATACGAGTCATAGGACCCATCGATTGTATGGTTAATATAAAAAAAGGTATTTAAGCAAGCGAAGTTCCCAGAATTGTTGAGAAAAATACATTTTAACTTCATCATATAACTTAGTATTATTAAAAAAACGGCCTGAGCAAGCGAGAGGAGTCTCGAAGCTAATATATTCTTGAAAAAGGCAAAAAAGAACTACTTAACCTTTACAATCCTTTTTAAGTTTAAACCAAAATCTGCTTCAAAACCTGCCCGTATAAATGTTTTAAAAGCGGCGCTGTCAAGAAAAATAGGACAGAAAGTTTTTTTATAAAAGCGTAAAATATTTTGCTTGAACCGTTTTCACAAAATATTTTAGGTTTAAAAATATCTAAAATACAACTCTTCACAAGCCGACGCTTTTAACTCAAACCATTACATCGTTAAGTATCGAAGGCCACACATTCATTACGTTACCCAGAGTCTGATGCCTTGCATACCTTATCATACATTGCTTCTGGTTTCTACCAACAGAACTCTTCTCCTTTCAAACCCGTCAATGTATGTTACATGGAGTTGTAAATCTACAAGTACTGCAGACGCCATAGTTAAGGGAGCTAAGCAAACCGGGATGACTGCTAAATCTGTGCATTTAATGCTTTTACTTCAGTGGGGATTCGAGCGGAATTCAAAGTAGGCACTCGGCGGTGGAAGTAAGGGGTAAAAATGAATTATTGCGCCAGAAATGAATATTTGAATTTCAACACGAAACTTTTGGTCTAGAAAATATTTTGTGAAGGTATATTTTTCTTTTAGTTTTAATGTTATGGTTGGTTATACAAGAAAGTCGAGGCAATAAAGACTGCTCTAAAACACGCTATCTTCTATATTAACTTACAAACCACGTTATTTAATAAGAAAACTGGTTAAAACGAAAACTCCATTACAATGTCAAGGACATATCAATGTCAGACTTTGAAGGATTAAGAAACGCTTATTGATAGATGAAAGAGGAATTCTGCCTTTCTCTTGAAACAAGGACCTTTTTCCCGGAATGTTTATTCCAAGGAAAATACGTAGGAAATGAACGCAGTCATGTGTAAATAGATAAAGATAAATGTTCCAGGGAAATTGTGTAATTTGGCAGTCATCATTTAATATAGAGCTATTACTATCTCGACGGGCACGCCGCAATCGCGGCGGTAAGACCCCTCCTTGAGGAGTGGCTGGATAGGCGTCACGGCGTCCTTACCTACCGCATGACGCAGGTCCTCACCGGACACGGATGTTTCGGGAGGTTCCTGTGTCTGATAAGGAGGGAGGAAACGCCTGGGTGTCACCACTGCGAAGATCGTCCGGAGGACACGGTGGAGCATACGGTGCAGGACTGCCCCGCTTGGGCAGAGCACCGCCGTGTCCTCACGACGGCGATTGGCGGAGACCTCTCGCGCCCAGCATTGGTCGAGGCCATGCTGCGGGGCGAGACGGAGTGGGAAGCGGTCGCCTCCTTCTGCGAAGCAGTCATGCTCGCGAAGGAGGAAGCGAGCCGCGTGAGGGGGAGGACAGCGACCTCCCTCCACCCCAGCCGCAGTGGTGGACGCCCACGGCGTCGGACGTCGCAAGACGATCTCCGGCCACCGTAGGCGCGGGCATGCGGGCGGCGAGTAATGGGCGACTCGCTGTCCGACCATGGACCATGCCCGGGTCGACGGCGCGTTGTGTTCCACGCGCACCTCAAGGAGTGTCAGCATAGTGACGGGGCCTGTAGAGGGCCATAGCCTGCCGGGGTCGCGGGACTTTCCCATTACCGTAACCCCGGTACGTAAAGGGCTAGTGAAGGACACCGTGGATTTTAGTCAGTACAAGTCTGACAGTCCCTCCCGTCCTGCCCTGGGTGGGAGGACTCATTTGATGATTTTACCACGATAAAAAAAAAATACTATCTCGAAGATTACTGTTTAAACTGTAACAGCTGGGAAGAGTCTTACTAACTTAATTCTTTAAGAGTCTTATCCCTGTCAGAGAAAGAAGGAGAGGAACTGTCAACCTGTCAGAATCTGACAGATCCATCCGTTTCACCCAGGTTGGGACAACTCTTTTAAGCCTTTGTCAAACAGACAGGCGTGACAAATGCGAGGCGAGGCGTTTTTATTTGTAATGTATGGAATTGTTTGAATCCAGCCATATTGAAAAGCCAAAGCGATCCGATAGCGTGACCAAACTATCGGACTGACGTCTCGTATCGGATCGTTATCGCTTCGGACTCGCCTGTCTGTTTGACAAAGGCCTTAATGACTTAATTACACCAAAAAGATCACAAGGAAAGATACATTTTTTCAGGCATAAGGTTGCTGCTGAGCACAGACTGACTGATGTACACTATATGGATAAACGATCATTTTGTGTTGCAATGCCCGAATATGTGGAGAAAAGAAAACTAAAATCTCTATCTATCACTTGGTACTGTAGACGTCCACCTGTACCATAAATTATATGGCCTGTTTCAAATGCAAGCATGCCACACTTCTTTCTATGCCTGAATAGTGTTGTGTGGCGTCTGTATTTGATGGGAACACAAGGCAGGCACGTGACCGTGTCAGGAGAGTCTAGACGCGTGACAATCGATGTTGCGTCGCTATACATGTGTTTGTTACACTGCATTTGTTCAGAGGTTCATGGGCAAACTTAATACCTAGTTTGTTGGAGTGTGAAGAGTGTAGAACTTAAAAGATATCTGATGTTTGATTTGTGCGTGAAAACTAACCAAAAAGAACGATTATAATGAGATAAAAAATTGTGACTAATATAGTTGTGGATATGAATGCATGGAGTAGGATATGAAGGCAAAAGAAATCTGAAAGAAAAACTAGTAAATAATGACGTGACGTCGGACAGGAAATAATGGAAGAAAATAACTGATTTAGGAGTTACTTTCGCATTCTTCCTCATACTAGCACAAGGACAGTAATAAATTCATTCCCAATTTTTGTATTTGAAATTATAATCAAAACCGCCTAAGTTAAAAAAATGGTTTAAATTCGTCAAAACAGTCACCAAATATGAATACCTCTTCATGATAAATACAAGACTGAAAATGTGAATTCTAAAACAGCACTAACGAACAGCCAGCGACGTGAATCACGTCCATATTTTAAGCATAATTCAGTTTAATCAAAAACGCAATGCCGCGCACCACCGCCGCCCCGTGCCTCTCCCAAAAACTCATTCCGACAATTTAGTTACATGTTATATGAAAATAATTTATATTCACCGCTTTGCTGCAATTACTGCGGTATTAGCATACGTATCATATCAGTTAACGTGTACTGGAAGTAGACAAAGTGGACAACGGACACTCGGACACTGTTCATGTACAATTTAATTAATTTAGTGGACTCATTTGTATGATGCATATATGTAGGTTTTTTTAAATACACGCTGGGGTTTATAATTTTGGAATATATAGGATTTTCTTCAAACAACTTTCTTTTATTAATCTTGTAGATAAGTAAAAATTCACAAAGTCCAATTTCATAAACGATAAAATCAAAAAATCCAAAACAAATGAAGGGAATACCTAAGCATATTTCTAGAATACAGTCCTTAAAGTTCATAGCACTTAAGTACTTGGAATCTTACAACGAAATAATGAGGTGAACTTTTCTTCCCTGCCTCACTGCAGCTTATTAAAACTACTAAGCAGCAATAAATATGCCAAACTCCAGCCTTAAATTATGCCATAAAATACGGCCTAATCTCAGTATAATGCGCGCTGGCTTATTTATAGTTTTTAATTACAACAGCAGACAAGGGCAGGCATCCATTTAGTGCACTACAGCATTAACAGTACCTGGTTTTCGTGGATAAATTACCGCTTGAAACGCGAACCGCTAATTAGAATATAATTAAAACAAAGAAGGGAATTTTCATATTAATTATAACTGCATAAAATTACCGTAGCAAGCGGTACCAACCTACCACCAAACGGTTATCGCTGTCGGATTTACAAAGGGTTCTATCGATATTTGATGAACGAAATATTATCTCGGGACCTTCGATTCTAGTAACAGTAAGTACTTTGTTTAACTGTTGATTGTTTTAAACTCCTTAGTACCTATCTTAAACGCAAACTGAAGATGTAAAGTTTAGTTAGACCATATTATTAAACAAAGACAAGATTTAAACTAGATATTAACCAGAGATTATTTCTAAAGAAGATTAAAAGTTAAAGAACTCGTGACTAATCTGAAAGCAGTCATGCTAGAATTGTTATTTTCTTCATACAAATTATACATTCTCGGATTTATGGATTAGAGATTGTTGTATTATTTTTTTATCTTCAAATAACAGTTGACCATCTACAACAATGAATATCTAAATTTATTTCATCGCCACTGCTCTCATACATAATTAACACAAGGAAACCGATAACTGGCAGTTGTGGCAGTCAAAAGCTAGCTGCTAGGCCGACCCACGAAGCACCTCATCACTAGTAGTTCGAAGCTTATTTAATTAGTTCAAAACAATTCTAGCTAACAAAAACCATAAGCCCCTTTATAATCCGCGTGAGGGAGAGGACAGCGTCCTCCCTCCACCGCAGCCGCAGTGGTATACGCCCACGGCGTCGGACGTCGCCAGACGATTTCCGGCCGCCGTAGGCGCGGGCATGCGGGCGGCGAGTAATAGGTGACTCGCTGTCCTACCATGGACCATGCCCGGGTCGACGGCGCGTTGTGTTCCACGCGCGCCTCAAGGAGTGTCAGCATAGTGACGGGGCCTGTAGAGGGACTCACAAATTACCGTGACCCCGGTACGTAAAGGGCTATTGAAGGAAACCGTGGATTTTAGTCAGTCAAGTCTGACAGTATGGATGGGAGGACTCATTTGATGATTTTACCACGATAAAAAAGCCCCTTTATAATATGCATAACAAGATAAAAAACAAACTTCTAACAGGTTAGTATAAAGTTAATTAGTAGTTTTAACAATTCATTAGCAATAAAATGGGATAGGTCATTACAGTCGGCTTACTGCCCTCGCTAATGTAGTGTATTCCTCCGGGGACAGTGACTGGGCCGCGTACCTTGTTGTATCGAGTGGATCGCATTAATGTTGGACGATAATCGGGCACCTTCAAACAGAGTTAGGTGCTCCCGAATAAAGTTCGGGACTTAGTATTTTACTCTGTTAATTAAATTTGCATATGTAGAAACCAAAATATAACAGTTTAGGTGTGGTCATAGTTCAAAACATTATAATTATGTTCGTTTAGAGCCCAAGTTATCGGACTTCAAATTGTTGCAAAGAGCTCCATTTCGAGGAATACCAGTAAGTCCGTTTATTTAGAAACTCAAAGGATTGTATTTAACCTTTTCGCTGTGTATTAGTAGATATAAGTACATAAGTACTTACTTCAATAGACAATTAAAAATAAAGTTTATATTTTAACTTAGTGGGCTCACGTTTGACTGCTATCTCGCCTGATGGTAAGTGAAGATGTGGTCGACGATGAAGCACGCTTGCCTCGAAGTATTCTATTCATTCTTGATTTGAAGAATTAAAAAAATACTCGTTTTGTAATATTTAGTTTAAACTTGATTATTATTGAAAATAACATAGCAGTGTTACAAAACAAAATCTACTAAAACATACAAATGTAGTGAAACGGAAAGTTTTTGAAAAGTTTCACCACATACAGATAAGCCTATTCGATTGATAACGTTAAACTTCCGTTATCTGGAGCTTAAAGGATCTAGATAACCTTTCATTTAACAATCAACGTGCGGAATTGATTTTATTTCAACATTATCTGAAAATCAATCTAGCTCCCATATTTGTGACGGGGCCCCCCTCTAGAGGGCCAAAGCCTGCCGGGGTTGCGGGCCTGTACGAATTACCGTGACCCCGGAACGTTCAGTACAAGTCTGACAGTCCCTCCCGCTCTGCCCTGGGTGAGAGGACTCATAAAATGATTTTACCAAGTAAAAAAAAAAGCTCCCATATTTCATCATCTGTCTGCATTTTCCCAATTACGTTCAGGGTAGGCTTCCAGTCTGACCGAATGCAGCTGAATATTAATATTTTACATGGAGCTATTACTTATCTGATCCCAGTAACTGGGTAATACGACAACCCTTGGTGGAACTGGTTGTCAGTTGTCACACATTCGGGTTTCTGACTAAGATCTACAAATGACAGCTGAAGTCAAGGGATTTACATGCTTAGACGCAGAAGAAATTCATAGACTAACCTCGGCTAATGCAATTTAACTGCGAAGACCGTCATCAAAAAAGTTTGTAATCGTTTTAAAAATCGAAATCTTTTTTGTTACCGTAGTTTTTATTATGATTTCTTCTTCTTTTTACATTATTATTACAGGGTATTTCTATCTAAAGAAAACACACAACAAATATTTTTTTCTTGATAAAGTTCAATAAAAAAATATCAACTTATGCTAGAGATCACAAACTTTTTTTGATGTATGTGAATTATAGTTATGTTCCCTTACTCTCTTTGTGGAATACATCTACATATAATACAGGTATGACGTTATTTATTCAATTAATGACCACTCTATCCTCATTAACGGCTAAATCCGGAGTCCTACGTCAATGCTCAGTTGATTTCCTCACACTCAGTTCTTAGCACCACTAACACGAGTAGGTACGAGTGGGTGCGAGTTCTGAGAAGCGAGTATTTAGCTTAATTGTCGCGAGCAGCTCGTGTTTACTATCGCGCGCTGTATGCTAATGCGCTTACATTGCGCCTGCGCTCCATTCAGCTTGGTAGGTAGACTGCTGATGGTAAGGGAGAGGAATATTGAAGTGCTGGCTTGTGATAGTTTATTATTTGTTTTGGATATCCGTATATTACGGCATTCTTCTTTGGCACTTCAGTTCATACGTCATCATAGTTCATACAGTAAAGCAAAGAAAACTGTAAATTACAAGGAAATAAAACATGCATTTACATTACACATTTTTATTACATTTCAGATTACGACACCAAATCACAGGACTTTTAACTAGACATAGAAGGCAAATGTAGAAAATAAATGAGAACACTAAATCCAACGTTTCCACAAAAGTTTTTATTCAATTTGCCTAATATTCTTCACTTCATAAATACAACCCTATCGTTAAAGGCGGTCGCACGCCAAAGTATTACTCTCGTATTTTTCTTTCACGCCGCTCAAAATGAATTCTGTTTTAATAAGTCATTTATTATGGAAATAACCCAGGCTTTCCGTGTCGACCGAACTTTTCCGAAGTATTCCGAAACACTCCGAAGTACTCCACCACATTCTACCCTTTCATACAATTTATATGAGGAAGCCTTCACAGATTTTATAATAGATATAGGAAAGTGAAATTGGGAACGTTTGGAAGTGGCACAAGTGGTCGAAAGCCCCGGGGAGGTAAGTATGTGTGTCGTTCACTCGACCTGGCCGGAATTGAGACAAGATGCAGCCGCCTTTGTGGCAAGAGTATTGACTTTACCTAGAACTGAAGCTGAGTTTAAACGAGGCACGAACAAAGAGAGCTATAAAATAAAATTCGATCTTGTTCTTTTTCTCTTTTTAGTTTTTTCGTGAGAGTTACCGCTGGTTCTGCAGTTAACGAGGAGTTTTTAGAAAATACTACTGGCTCAATATTGGAAGTTACATTCTTTAAGCTCTGACAGCGATACAAAATAGGCCTGAAAAAGCTTATGCCTATCAAAAATATGCTGATAGTTGTAGAAATAATACATTTAAAAAAAAGAACACATTGTCTAACTTGCACCCTCATGTTTTCATCTTTGATTCTAAGGCACACGTAGTGCGCGCGCCTCGTTCGCTGCAGCACATGGGGTGCGCATTTCCGTTTATTGTATCGCCACTATACAAATACGTACGCTCTGAGCCAATAAACACACAATCGCAAGTATCAGACGCGCCTGTAGCGCCCTCTTACATTCACCAAACTTATAAACCTTGATAATAAAAAGGCAATCACAAAGATAAGCTTACATTTTCCTTTCCAAAATCATAAAATTATATTCAGTATGCATCCCATTTTTACAGCTGCCTGATTGAGGCTATACTGTCACCCCCCTTCCGTTCAGCATTGCGATCACGGCGGCCATACTTTATAGGCAAATCAAGCGTTATTGGTGTATGGTAATGCCGATAAATTGATCTTTATGCTGTCATTAGGCGAGGAGACGTGATGCGCCTGTATTGAAGTTAAGTTATGTAAGAAATTGTAATACATTCGTTCATGTCGTTGGATTGGGGAATCTTTGCCAAGTATTTTTTGTTTTAAATCTCACCACTCTATTCTCAAACCACTGCAACTCTTGAGAGCGAGATTCACCCGTGACAACCACCAGAAAAGCGCCAAACACTGAAGATCGAAGAAGCCCTCAAGAATAAATCTTGATATGATGACAGCAAAATATGTTTGTGATACTGTAACTTAAACTTACCTGAATTTCAGTTACTAGAGACATGTACTATTAGATACCTCGGACTCCTTCGAGATTGCAGGCAAGATGTTATGCAAATATACTGTCACTGTGGAATTACTAATGAATAAATAAAAAGTAATAACAAAAGTCCATCATATGAAGAGAGTACCCCGAGATCTGTTCCAGGCTCAAAAAACTCTCTGTTTGAATAAAGAGGAGGAGGACTTATGTCACATATCGTACATGTTATTAGAAGCGTCGGCCATGCTGCTGAATATCCCAAGGAAGGAGACAGGTTGTTGTCCTACATTCTATCTCCTTCCATAGCACAAACAGGCATGGCAAACTTTCAAGATGAAATGACATGACTGATACCAAACATTTAAAAGTCACTGCAAAAATCAGCCTCTTCATTATTCCATCAACACCAAAACGAGGTCCACATAACAAGAGCGACCACTAATTGAAACCATACGCAGATAACAATAAAGTCCACTTCATACATAAGCACACAAGTTATGTACGTAGTAATTTGGCGCCGCGTCGCGAGGGGGCGCCGCCGTCGCCGGTGCCAAGCGCTGCTCTTGCCAGACACATCACATATTCTACACAGACTGGACTGTGTCAATTTTTTACGAACGGGTTTAGGGAGGCAGTAATTGAGTTCAGATTAGAGATGCGTAGGGTACTTAAGGCTCTTTTTTTTAGCGTGGTAAAATCATCAAATGAGTCCTAGTCCGATTGACTAAAATCCACGGTGTTCTTCATAAGCCCTTTACGTTCCGGAACTAACGAGATCGAAGAATTTTTAACACACAATTATTATAAATTGATAATCGAATAAATACACGACTAATTGACACACCGCGTAGAATAAGACGCCTCCTGATGGGAGAGGCCTATGTCCACCAGTGGACTGCAGAATATAATGATGACACATCGCGTTAAACTTGACTCCTATATAGTGTTTTTGTATGTGACTTTAATTGTTTGAAAAAGTAACCACGATGCAGGAGAAACTAGTAATCTTTTTTTTTTTTTTATCGTGGTAAAATCATCAAATGAGTCCTCCCACCCAGGGCAGGGCGGGAGGGACTGTCAGACTTGTACTGAGTAAAATCCACGGTATCCTTCAATAGCCCTTTACGTACTAGGGTCACGGTAATCCCTTGGTCCCGCGACCCCAGCAGGCTTTGGCCCTCTACTGGCCCCGTCACTATGCTGACACTCTTTGAGGCGCGCGTGGAACACAACGCGCCGTCGACCCGGGCATGGTCCAATTACTCGCTGCCCGCATGCCCAAACTAGTAATCATAGTAAAAAAACGAAGTTATTTCACCTTAATGCTCTGACAAACAGCGAGCTCGACGGTAGCGTGGCGCTGACGCGACGCGATTTCGTCGCGTCGGCGCTAGCGTGGTGTATTATGTGACGACTTACTTATATTTTCATAGTAAGTAAGCACGCCAAGCGCACGCCACGATAACGACGCGCCACAGCCGAGCTTCCTGTTTGGCAAAGCCTTTACACTTAACATTGAGCCTAAAGATCGAGCTCTCATCAGGATTTTTGGTAATGAGGAGTCGTTAGAAAAATCTTTTTTGATTAACTAGTTTTTTTTTTTCGAAAAATAAACTATATTAGTTGTGAACAAAAGAGTCAAACTTTTATCTTAATCTTTTATGCGTTACACTTTGTTCACTTAATTAATGTTCCTATTTACATAAATCTCATAAATATAATTTACATACAGAACATTTAATCCAGACTCGCTTATACAAGGTCAGCGCGGGCGGATATGACGCGTAATTTCCGCCCATCGGCTATTTACGTAATTGCCTACGCCGTAGCTGATGCTACGGATGCTACGGCGTAGCACTGTAGCGATGTAGCAGCTACGAGCGGAATACGAATTCTGTAGAGGGGGATAACTTTTAACTTATGTAACTTTATTTTGTAAATAGGTCCGTATAAGTCAATTCCTTTTATGACGATATTAATTTCAATTCTCGGTTTTCTTTTAATAACTTGCAGTTTTTTTTTTATCTCCATAAGAAGTGTGGGGCTGAAAGTAAACCTACTGTCTAACGTTGCGAGAGTTCTTTAAAAAAAATGTAGGTAAACGCCACTCCAGAAATTATTCGTGTCATGGATGCATTTTATAAACATTTAACTTCTGGGCGCCGTCACTCAATTAAAAAAGGGATGTCATTATGTCACGTTTTCTATTCTCCCGACAGGTGCAATTGTGTGCTTATATTGAGAACCTATCCAGGCCTAAATTGAAAATAAGAAAAAACCAATTACCTACCTAACCAAAAGTACTACTAAGAAACCTATTCAGCCAGTTCGTTCAGGGACATGTCTGAACATGATGGATGCGCGGGGCGTGCTCATCGTTTAATTAGCACTTAGCACATTAAGCACGGGGTCGCGGGACTGTACGCGGTGTCGCGAGGCTGTACGAATTACCGTGACCCCGGAACATAAAGGGCTATTGAAGGACACCGTGGATTTTAGTCAATACGAGTCTGACAGTCCCTCCCACTCTGCTCTGGGTGGGAGGACGCACATTGAGCACATCGAGCACCGCTGTCTGCGACTGTCCACTGATTTAGGCTAGCTTGTAACGTAAGTACTGGTAGCGACAAAAGTAAGGACAATAAGGCCTATGCCTTTTTTTTTATCGTGGTAAAATCATCAAATGAGTCCTCCCACCCAGGGCAGAGCGGGAGGGACTGTCAGACTCGTAGTGACTAAAATCCACGGTGTCCTTCAATAGCCCTTTACGTTCCGGGGTCACGTTAATTCGCACAGTCCCGCGACCCCGGCAAAGGCCTATGCCTTAGGAATTTTACGTATTTGACCGTACTTCGTACTTGAAGTATTAGAGTAGAATAGATTTTCAAGTGTTGACACACCCAACAGAAATCATAAAGATATTCAGAATATAAAGATAGTTAAACAAAAAACAAAACGATGGTAAAAAAAACAACTAAAAAAATTGCTGAGCATGTCCACACTGAAAAGGTTACCAACACAGAGTTTGCTGGGTGGAAGACAGAGACACCCAGCGACAGTGACACACCGACGACGGTAGGCAAATGAAATAAATAAATACGAGTAAAGTAGGTAAATAGTGAAAATGAAATTAAGTAAATTGTATGGAAAATAAAAAGATTCTCTAGTTTACGAACAAGGTACACGTTCGTAACTAGATTTTATCCAAAAATAAATTCAAAGTCCTTTTTTTAGGTGGCATAATTATTAAATGAGTCCTCTCGCCCTGGATGGAGCAGAAGGGACTGTCAGACTTGCACTCACTAAAATTCACCATCAATTGCACTACGTTCCATTGTCACGTAATCTACTTAGACAGCCCGCGTCCCCATCAGGAAGAATTTTAGGCCTCAAGTGATCAAAATGGTATTTACTAAAACTAAGGGCACCTAAATTAAAGACAATGTAAACAGTCACTGAATTAAAACTCAACAGCGCAACAGTAAGAATTCAATATTTATTAGAAATGTTTTTGTTTAACGTGGTTAAATCATCAAATGAGTCCTCCCACCGAGGGCAGAGCGGGAGGGACTGTCAGACTCGTACTGACTAAAATCCACGGTATCCTTCAATAGCCCTTTACGTACCGGGGCCACGGTAAATCATAAGTCCCGCGACCATAAGAAATGACTAAGCGAATAAGTAATTTCTAAAATTAACACAAAAAATATCCTCAAGCAACAAACTCAGACCACTAGGTAATTAAGAAAACAATTCCCAGTAATAATCAAAAAATCTTCAGTATAAATTTACGAAACGCAAAAGAATAATAAATACCTCAAAGTTATATCTTAAAGAAAACCTTAGAAAAACACACTTAAGAATTCTGAATATTGTTCAAAAAATATTAGTAGATAAAAGATTGAAGAAAAGTTTCTTTTAAACATAAATATTTAGTACATAAAGAAACGGTTATTATTTCTAGGCGAGGAGGTTCATAATAATAATAATCTCTTGATAATACGGTAAAGGACCTGTGCATTAAGCAATAACTTTATTTACTACGGAACCAGGGTCTTTCTGCCATGTGATACCTATTGGTCGTGGGACTTACGAATTACCGTGACCCCGGAACGTAAAGGGCTATTGAAAAACACGGTGAATTTTAGTACGAGTCTGACAGTCCCTCCCGCTCTGGACTCATTTGATGATTTTACCACGCTAAAAAAAAGTAATACCTATTGAAATCTGTAACAGTTACACAGTTAAATTTATGTAACAGTTTTCTTTGTCTGCATGTTTCTGTTTTTTATTCCTTTATGAAAAAACATTATCCCATGCAATTATATAGATATTTCTCGTGTATCGTGGATGCATTTACAAACATTAAAACTTACACACACGAACCCCCACACCCAACACAACTACCTACGTCTGAACAGAACTAAATACAATTTGGCACGCAAGCAGTTTATATACAAATATGACACATAGGATACCTTTTATGCCAATATTATGTACTCGTGAGATAATTTTCACGTAGACGCTATAAATTGGAATAGCTTATTTTACTAAAATCACAAAACGTTATTCGGTCGTAATTGCGTTGTTGTTTTGCCACAAAATTCCAAAATTAATACCCCACGAAAAACCCGTTTAATTTTACAGCAGTTATGACGTCAGAAGCCCCACTTCCGAATGTAGAAGCGTTTTATCTTTTAAATGAATGATTATCCAAAAAAAAAACGTATTTTTCAGTTTATTTATACAGTTAACTACCTAAAAGTAAACAAAACTCAGATTTAAGATTGACACGCATGTCCATCCAAAGTGCCAGACGATTCTAAAGAGTGACAAACTTCCACCATCCATCCATCCTCACAACTTTTGACATTCATAATAGTAGTAAGATATAGTCTGGGATACGGAAAACCACAAAAAATCCACGCTGATGAATTTCCTACCTGGTATCTTATAAACCTACCATGATCGTAGTAAGGCGAAGGCACGACCTTTCAAAGATCGTAACAAGTTGCTACGATTTAGCACTACACAAAGAAACTGTCGTATTGCTACTGCGAAAACCTAGTTTCAAAGGTCAAACTACAGTTGCCCTGCGAACGAACATGTTCAATTACTTTCAACACTATACAGATTCCCGAGAGAAAATGCTAAAATATTAATTCGGGATAAGTAGGTATGTACATATAATTATTATAATTAATAAGGTATTATTACCCACCAGTCCTATATAGGTTGAAGAACAATCTGCTAGTATTTTTTCTTCTAGAACATCGGTAGGTAACTATACTGACCTCAATTGTGTTGCCTGTTGCACTTTTTCACTTCACGACAGAAAACTTGAACAGTCGTAACTCAATATATTTGAAGCAGCATGTTCTCTGTAGTTGTAGGAGGTGATAAGAGATGAATTAAGGCTAAAAGCACAATCCAAATCCATATGTTCTATTTGATATCTTATAGCTATTCCATGTTGTGACGATCCGGGGTCGCGGGACCAAGGGATTACCGTGACCCCGGTACGTAAAGGGCTATTGAAGGACACCGTGGATTTTAGTCAGTACAAGTCTGACAGTCCCTCCCGCCCTGCCCTGGGTGGGAGGACTCATTTGATGATTTTACCACGATAAAAAAAAAAAAAATGTTGTGACGATATTAGAAAGTTTTTGATAGTACAGTCGCTAAAAATAAAAATAAAACTCTTTACTTAATAGAATTGTATCTTAAGCCGAAATAAAGAAACATAAAAGTAGGCTCCCGCGCACGTGTTACAATAATCGTTCCAAACTTTCAACATCATTACTTTTATACGATAAACTTTTCTTATCAAACGCTTTATAAGGTGCCGCGAACCCATCCGAATCAATTCAACGCTTCCAAGTTTAACATGTTATTACTTTACGGTTTATTTGCATCTTTTCAACACAGCCGCGAGTTTCAGTAACCAAGTTAATGAATTGATTATCAGGTGGGATGGAAAAAGATAAATTATCACTTTCTCAAGAGATTTTGAGATAAAAGCTGCGAAACTTTTTCAGAATTAAATTGGTTTTTTTTCAGAGGATCTTAATAAATTCTTCAGAATTTATCAGGTTGACTGATGTATTTTATGATTTCCATCAAGGTGAAACTTACTGATGAGATTCTTCAAAATGGTCAGGGATGTAGTAATGTAGATCCGGCAATAGGAGTATGTAAAGATGTAAAAATCAAATCAAATCATTTATTTCAAGTAGGCCAGTTACAGGCACTTTTGAATTGTCAAGAGACAAAAGTAAAATAAAATAGTTTTATAATAGTTACGGTGTTACAGTCCTAGTCAAGACATAAAAACTTGTGAAAGTACTGTAGGTGCCCATTCTAAAGCGTAGATCTCTATGGAGAAGAACGGGCAAGAAACAACTAGCATTCCCTGGTTTCTGTCTACTTTTGCCATTTGTGGACAGTTGTGGTCAAAATCATCAAATAAGTCCTCCCGCCGTGGCTGGAGCAGAAAATATGTCTGTCAAACGCGTACTAAAATTCACCGTACTCCTTCGATTGCCCTTTACGTTACAAGGTCACGGTTTGGACAGTTTTGCGATCTTATTTATGTCCAATAAGCAGGGCAGGAGGGACTTGTACTAACTCAAATTCACGGTGTCTTTCAATAGTCCTTTACGTTCCGAGGTCACGGTAGCTCGTTAGTCCCGTGACCTTAGGCTTTGGCCCACTAGGGGGCCCCGTCATTGTGCTGACAGCTCTTTGAGGCGGGCCTGGAATACGACGCGCCGTCGACTAGGTCATGATTCCCAATCGGACGGCGAGCTACCCATTACTCGCCGTCCACATACCCGCGGTCACCCTTACACGCTTACAAAGGATGGCTTTGCATTACCAAGAACCTCACCTATAGGTACAGACGCCAGCAGGTTAACCTACCCGAATCCGTAAAATTTTACCAATCGACTATGATACCTTCCACTATTGTGACAAGTTTCAAATTCTATTGAAGAAATCTGACAGATTGAGGTAGATTGATGTGCTGGCGCCTGTACTAAACAAACCAATCACTAATTGAGACTTGATCTTACAAAAACATAGGACACCAATCACGAACAGTTCAATCGAAAAGTACACAAACATGGCAACACAACACACCCAACTTAATCTAAAACCATCACCGTAATGTGTACAAAAAAAAACTTTCGACAAAGTCCAATTCAGTTATCGGCGTAATCAACGTAATCTAGAACGTAAACGCAATTAGGTGATGATCGCACTCGGCCGGCAATGGGGCCCGGGGCCCGGCCAGCAACAGGGCCGGCTACCAATGGGGCCCGGTCAGCGATGGCTTGGCCGCGCCTCGCTAATTACTTGAAAACCTAATACTTTTATCGCTTAGCATACGTACTTGCTTACCTTGTTTTTGTGGACATTTGTTTACGGTTGACTTGCTGTGTAGGTAGGTGTGTGTAGCAGATATGGATAGATATTTGGGGTATGTTAGAAAACAACATTACACAAAAATCGTGTATCAATTTAAACAATTTTCCAGCCTTCTAAGAACATTCTTCTCTTTGGCCTGGCAACTACAATCCATTCACAGTTATAATAATACTAGCTTTTGCCCGCGGCTTCGCTCGCGTAGAATTTGGTCTGCCTCATTAAGTTACGTGACATTTTTTTAATACTTATATTTTTAGGGTTCCGTAGTTAACTAGGAACCCTTATAGTTTCGCCATGTCTGTCTGTCTGTCCGTCCTCGCTTAATCTCTGTGACCGTTAGCACTAGAAAGCTGAAATTTGGTACCAATATGTATATCAATCACGCCGACAAAGTGCAAAAATAAAAATTGGAAAAAAATGTTTTTTTAGGGTAGCCCCCCTATATGTAAAATAGAAAGTGATTTTTTTTTTAATTTCAACCCTAACGTGTGATATATCGTTGGATAGGTATTTAAAAATGAATAGGGGTTTACTAAGATCATTTTTTGATGATGTCAATAGTTTCGGAAATAATCGCTCCTAAAGTCAAAAACAATGTGTCCCCCCCCCTCTAACTTTTGAACCATAAGTTTAGAAAATATGAAAAAAATCTGGAAAGTAGAACTTTATAAGGACTTTCTAGGAAAATTATTTTGAACTTGATGGAAAGAACAGTTTTTGTGCAAAAAAAACAAGAAGGTGGTACAAAATTCCTGGACTAAGTTTGTAGTATAATCAATTTATTTAAGTTTAAAAAAAGGCTATTTGTTAACACTTATTGTAACGGACGGGAAACTACGGAACCCTACACTGAGCGTGGCCTGACACGCTCTTGGCCGGTTTTTATTTTTATGTAACTTCACATCGTACATCCCAGATTTCTAACTTCAAAATTAGTTTCCATACAATCTTTGAACACCTATACCTAATATTTAGAGGGAATCTCTTGAGGTTGGAATTATTTGAATTCCTTTCTAAGTGCTCATTATTTTAGAGGGCCAAAGCCTGCCAGGGTCGCGGGACTTACGAATTACCGTGACCTCGGTACGTAAACCGTAGCACTGGTAATAACATCCCTCATGTACACAATAAGCTACTAAAATTCGTTATCTCAAAAACTACTGAACCGATTTTGATGAAACTTGCAGTATTCCCTAAGTTGAACGATACCTTTTTTTTATCGTGGTAAAATCATCAAATGAGTCCTCCCACCCAGGGCAGGGCGGGAGGGACTATCAGACTTGTACTGACTAAAATCCACGGTGTCCTTCACGAGCCCTTTACGTACCGGGGTCACGGTAATCCCTTGGTCCCGCGACCCCGGCAGGCTTTGGCCCTCTACAGGCCCCGTCACTAAGTTGAACGATACCTAGCACAAAAAAAATAATTAAATCGGACGTGAAGTTCCTGAGATATGCGAACAATGAATCAGTCGATGCCTACTCCTTACTGTTAAGGAGTTGTACCTTCCATCATGAGCTCAGCTACTTAAGATGATGATTACCATACGCAAGTACTTAAATTACTTCATAAGATTTACGAAAAACGATGCGTGGGCCTATAAAATTTGAGGGTTGCCCTCGATTTCTCTAAGATCCAATCATCAGAACCTGATTTGGTGACAATGGTGGTCCCATGGGAAGCACCAGCTTTCAAACAAAAAAAGAATCATGAAAATCGGTTCACCCGGTCGTAATGCGGTAACAAACATAAAATTGATAACCTCCTCCTTTTTTTGAAGTCGGTTAAAAACTATCCTATGTCCTTTCTCAAGTTCCAAACTATGTCTGTACCAAATTTCACACAAATCGGTTCAGTAGTTTAGGCGTGAAGAAAAGACAGACAGACAGACAGACAGACAGAGTTACTTTCGCATTTATAATATTAGTTTGGATTATTACTATAACTTCTCTTAGACACGGCACGCATTGTGAGGAGGTTCCTCTCTCAAGATCCATAACCACCGGCACTTTGGAAAATATAACATACCTAATATTAAATTATTTTTAGGTCATGTCATATAATGTCTTTAGCGGGCCTGTTTAAAGAATTTGTCGATTTAAAAGTGCCTGCAACTATGTCGACAATTTCCATGTTCAGTTAGCATCGATTGCAATCTACATGTTCAAACTGAAATCCCAAGCATTAACTGCAAATCAATCCTACTAATATTATAAATGCGAAAGTTTGTGAGGATGTTTGTTACTCTTTCACACAAAAACTACTGAACGGATTTGGATGAAATTTGGTACACAGATAGTTTATCATCTGGTTTAACACATAAGATATTTTCCCGTGGGATAGTTTTCAAGTTGTAGCGGGTGAAACCGCTGGCAACAGCTAGTTTGAAATAAATGCGACTTTCTTGTTTACATTGCCCCTTAGAACAGTCACAGACAGATAGACTGTTTTTAGAACGTAGTAATGGCTGCCGACAATTCTGATTTTGATTTTCAAGTTTTGTTTAGAATGCTCGGTACCTGATGCAAAATTATGTATATAATTGTATGTAGATAATTACGTATTTTTTCAAATTAACAGTAGTGACTCAGTCAATGTTGTTATTGAATGCTTATCTGTTAATACTTCCTATGGTAATAAGGTAGGTAATTAAACTAAAAGAAACGTAATCTCTGAAGAGATAAAGTCTACATCAGATATAAATTAATTGATATTAATGGATATTTAATTAGTCTGCCATTGTAACATTGTCAATTCTAGCAGAAACTTTATAACTAGTATTCAGCGTATCTAGTTAGACTGGAAGCCGACCGGCCGAGTAAAGGCTAGACAAATTACAATAGTTTTTTGAAACCGATAAAAATACCCTCTTCGTAGAAACGCCTAAAAAAAAAAGTTTTTATCTCATGGAAAAACAATTGAACTGTTTTATTGTTTTAAATTGTAAATCTATATTTTTAAATAAAGAATCTAAAAAGAAGAAGAAATCATAATATAATCAAGGAGGGACACAAGACGATAGAAAATGCCTGGAAAACAATAAGTACTTAAAATAATATTTAAATAATAACCCAACAAAATACAAAATAATAAAAGGTAAATAAGAAAATAATAGCATCTTTATAGGGTTCCCGAAACTTTTCCTTCCAACTCCAGTAAGTAACATCATCTGGCAAACTCAATTTTATGTCACAGAACTCGTCAAAGTAAAGAAAAGTATTCCCTTCAGTATAAACAAGTTTCAGTTCTCTTCTGAAAATACTGAAATCAGGAGGTATGGACAAAACAAAATTATCCACCGACTCTTTTGAAATACACTTAGGCCCGTATTTCAGAACGTCACTCAATACTCAAGCATTACTTAAAAGTAGATTCAAGACATTTGATTGGTTGAAACTAGTTTTAAGTAACACTTGAGTTTTGATGTGCGTTCTGTAATACGGGCCTTAAAGCCTTTTTGACTACATATCTACTAGCTGTTCCCCGCAGCGTCACTCGCTTCTCCGTCCCCATATAATTACTTGAGACAGTATCTAGATAGCATCATCTCTGTACCAAAACTGATTAAAATCGGTTTAGTCATTATGACGTGAAAACATAACGGTTTTTTAACTAATATTTTTTTATTGAATCGATTAACTTGCATTTACAAGAAGTTAAAAATTAGCATTATCACAATTTAGTACAATTTCTATTGAGTCCTAACGTAACCAGCGCCAACTCTCGAGTTTTGATACCTTTTATGCTTTTTTAGAAAACAGTTCACAAAAAAATACGTGTCCATTATTTTTCAATACTTTATCTGATGGACTAAAGTTATGTCATTTATTAATTCTGGAAACTAGCCTATTGTGGCATGTTATCGAATCAAAAGCAAGGCAACTTTGTTATCTTTCGTAAGAAGTATAAGTACCAACGCTCTTTTGAATATTTGAATGATCTATGAATAAAACATACGGCTTTAGATGTACTCGAAGTGAACCTGTGAAGAATTTACATTCGATAGAAAGAAGCGTACAAAACGATCTCTGGTTGAGAAAATATCGAAGGTACGGTTAAAATGTTTATCTTTTGCAGAGCGAGAGTCGTGCTAAGAAAATAGGTTTGTGTATGAGAAAATATTTTCACATTTTCCAATATGGCGCGCGCGATATACGCGCCGTAAGTGGTCTCAAATTATATTGGATGTCTTACGTTATGTTATCAATTTTATTACATAATAGTATTTTCCGAAGTCGACCGACTAATTTCAATGTTAAACGGAATTCAGGCATTGCACTTATCACGGTGAATAGGTACGTGAATACTTTTTTGAGAACGAACGAAAGAACTCAATTATACAATCATAAACGAATGTTACGTACAGTTAAATACTTATTATGTTAAGTATAAACACAGCAGCTTCACAACACGGTTGGCTCAGTGGCTGCGCGTAACGGGTTCGACACCCGCAAGCCCGCAAGTAATCTATATTTGTATGGCCTGTAGACAATTGTTCCAGGTCTAATTGTATAACATTCGACATACGTGGCCTGCCGAGTTCCATTTCAGATTGACAGTTTTATTTCCCACATCGGCAATTAGTGTTATGGAGCGCAATATTGTTTCTTGTGCGGCCTGACAGTTCGACTTATTTTCATTTTCAGCATGAGATTCCTCTTGACTTTAGTCGAGGTTAAAGGTGACTCAGACAAAGCCCACGATGGAGAGAGCTTACCGAGAAGAATCCTGTTAACTCTAACTTTGAAAAGATTCAAGTTCCACTCCTTTGCTGTACACATTAAAAAAGAAGATTGAAAGCTTTTAGTACAAATTAGTGGAATATCAACTAAGAATGAATGATAAATCAACAGTACGTCTAAAATCCGATGGTAAAAGGGGGCCGGTGTGATAAGATCGTATAGATCATGAGCACACTCTTCGAATTAAAGTCTTAATAAACTCCCAAAATACTACGTTCAATGCGTCTTAACAACATACTTTTTATGTAGATAAGTAAAACATATTCAACACACCAACCTTTACTCACAATTTAATACATAAGCGTACAAGTATTTATGTAGATGCGCCTAGGAATTTCAATATAGGCACGAAATGCCTCATATACAATGAACTATATGCCTTTCTGCCTCGGGGGATGAGCCTTATGGTACACAACAATAAAGGCTATGATACGTGAGCACAATATAGCATGTTTACTCGCGTTGTGAATCCAATAAGTAATAGCTGTGACGTGCGTGTGCTCCTTGTTTTATAATAGTGGTATTGCAAAGAAAATGTTGTTTATTTAACTTTTTTTAGAACGAGAGCAAGTAGTTAGGTACTTATTTATACATGGCCCAAAAACAATACCTATAATCTGCCTGTTCCTGTTTAATATGTGAGGAGTGTGAAGACGGTTGCTGCTTTTCTGAGTGAATACCTCAAGCCGCATTTGAACTACGGAACATGAATGAAATTACTAGCCGTGGCCCCTTGTTTTTGGCCCTGCTGCTCTGTTCCTATTGGTCATAGCGTGAATATAATAGAATAGCGTTTATTTGTTAACATAGGTAATTGGCTGACTAAAAAATTCTAATTAGTCTGTCAGATGAATAATCAAAACATATATTCGACCTAAATTTTTCTTAAGGGCCCATGACAGTCGCAGGATTAACGAATTACCGTGACCCCGGAACTATTGAAGGACACCGTGGATTTTAGTCAGTACTAATCTGACAGTCCCTCCCGCTCTACCCTGGGTGGGGGGACTCATTTTATGATATAACCACCATACATTTAAAAAAATTAAAGGTCCCGCTTCTGAACGCGCTTGAGCTTGCCACTATTATGTAATCAATTTTATTTACTCTTGCAATAAAGAATCTAGCAATGAATCATCGATCAATGAAAAAAAGTAAACGTGATTCTGTCTACTCGCCAACAGATGGCGCTGTAAGTCTACATATTTGAGTATTCTTTTCAATTTTAACTTTTATTTTATTTATGTGCGTAGATTAGTAAATATTCCATCACTTTAGAAAACTTATATTAAAAAAGGGATAATGAAACAAAAATATTGCCAAGCTATTATTTTTTTAAGTGTTAGTGGAATCAACTGATAAGTAGCAAGTTCAAGTTACGTTTTATTTTAAATCGATTAAACTTGTTATTAGTCTCAGGTTATAACCGTTACGGTGAAAGCATGCAAGTACCGGCAATTTTCCTGAGAAAATTAGTTTTTGTTAATGTGCTTTCCTCTTATCTGATAAGAACTCAGTTACTGATATTGGTGATACTATTCTTCAGTGATTCTTGATAACGAGAAAAACTAAAATAAGGTTTTCGCGGGACGATGACATTGAATGTACTGTTTGTGATTGTGGCCACTTGTGGCACACATAAAGAAAATTTTAGAGAAGGCTCTTCCATGGTTCGATTGCTATATGAAGTTATTTATGCAGGTACATATTTTAGCAAAAAAATGTTGATTGGCATTATCACGATGGCATAACCATTTCGATTTCTGAGCGAAAGTGCCTCTATCTGTGACCTTCAATGGCTTCAATGCATGTGATTGAGTTATGCATGATATTTCGCTTTTACACTTTACCAAATTTCTCTGTTACTGTTTCTATGTAAGTTTTTGGTTTACCCAAGGTTTTGTCAATAGTTCTGTAGATATCATTGCATAAGCATCTATATTGCGTCAGTAATGCGGCGCGGCCGGCGTGGACCATGATGAGTGCGTGTGGCACGTATGATGGGCGGGCGACGTGGCGGGAAGCCTGCGCCCGTGCGGCAGCCGTCACCCTGCGTTATCTCGTTAGCTCGGCCGGCGTCTGCGGGCGGCCACTGCGGCGCGCCCTCGCCTCGACCGCGAACTAGGGCATCGGGGTGATCGGGAGCAGCCGAGCAGCCGCCGCGCGCCGCAGCCCGAGGCGTGAGACGCCGCCGCCGGCCGCCACTCGCCGCTCGCCACTCGCTCCGCGGCCGCCGCTAGCGCCCGCAGTGACGCATTGCAGGTGCGCGACGTCCAATCGGCGCGCGCCGAACGCCAGTCCACGCCGCCGCACCAGCCCGATATAAAACCGACTATCCTTTGCAGATCAAATTTAATCCTGTGTCGTGCGTCCCGAGACATGGACTTGGACGTTCGAGTGATAAAGTTTTGAAACGAAACGATTGTAGCGTAGTGTTAAAAACTATTCCGAGCGTCGGAAAACGGATATGAAAATACGGTGAATCGAATAGTCGATTCGGAACGATTCGTGACCGAGCACGAAGCGAATCGCGGTCGCGAGTTTACCGGCGCGGCCGCTCGCGCGAGTGAGGGCGGCAGTATCGTTTCAACCGTCGATCCGTGCGGTCGCTTTTGCGGCGTAGTCTGTGATTTTTTTAGTGTAGCTCCTGATAATCCAAGTTAATCTACAATGGTGAGTGATATTTCTGCTGAAAGGTGTCGGGAGTGCATTCAAGGGATCGTCCTGTATTGGTTCCATGCTGTATTTTTGGGATGTGGTGCATCGGTGTTTATAGTGATGACGGGCCTCCATTATATTATTGTGATGGCCGTTTTTTACCGCATTGCGGATCGGCGACGAAGCCAATGTCTTGGTCAGGATACAGGACCAATGATTACTGGTTCATAGGAAGGATCGCGAGTGTTACGAGATTTCTAACATTTATAAAACGACCGTTAGAAAGGCTCGAGAAACATCCGTCGCCATAGTTTCCTAGGTGGTGCCGGCTAAATGACGATAATTTTGGTTGACGCCGGCCGTCATTGACAATCTAATATGGCGTTTGAGATTTAATAGGAAGAATGGAAGTGGTTTAGTGCGTTGTTTCGATGTTGGGAGGTCTAGTCGCGCCCTGTTGACGGTGGATCGATCGGCCGGGCGCAACTGTCAAACGCCCGTTGACTCATCGCTACGCGCGCTTCTATATTTTTCATACGCAATTTGCTAAACGGGTCGCGTTTCTACGCCGGTCTGGGAGGCTGCGGTGCTAAACAATAGTAACATTGTGCGGCGACACGTATTGCCGTGAGCGCGGCGGCCGTCCTCTCAGATAGTTCGTGGCTCTCGTTGTATCGCTATGGTATGTAAATATCGTTGTATTTGGCACAGCTGACTCCAATCCGTCTTGTGTTCGACTTTCTCTCAATATTTCGGTTATTTCGAAAAGCATTCCTGTGCAAGGCTAACATCTTGTACTAATAAGAACGTGATCATATTTGGAGGCCTGTCAGTTGTAGGAAGAACGTCTTTGGTAGATAAATTGCTTGTGTCAACTCCTTCTATGCCTGACATTTATTCAATTATGTAAAGAAAATGCATGATAATGTACTAAATGATGTTATTAAAGTACCATTTTTGGATGGAGCTGGTAGCATTACTATTAACTTGCCTTTGACATACAGCATATTTAGACTGATAACATGTAATACCCATGTACAATAAGTAGGGACCTGCATAGAATACTAAAATATATTATTATCTAGGTTTACATAATATATTGACTAAATATAATTAGATTTACAGTAATTAGATTGCTAATTATTTATTCAAAATTTTTCTGCATTAAGGTCTACTTTTTACTGTTTATTCGCCGCTCAAGTCCTAACTTATAGTGCATGCGTTTTAGAAGAATGAAAAAAGTTCTAGAATCATTATTTGCATTCGTCTGATAAACAGTCTTCTGGTTAAATAAAATAAAAACTACGTGTTACGAGTGTTACCTCAAAATATTGCACAAATACTAAATATCTTGACATTTACATGACATACTAAACTGGTTATGTAAAAATCCTTGTTATTATTTGTAATCTTGTTTATTTGTAATTTGTTATTGTTATCTAGTTGGTCAGAATAATGATAAGCTAAAAATTCAGATTCCTTCAGTGCTTCTAAGGTGATAAGTTAAGACTATGTGAGTCGATGATGTAAAATGATTTTAAAATATCATGTTTACCTTGTTACAAAAACTGGTACCGAGATATTTTTTGCTGCAGAACAATGGTGATAAATAATAGGCATGGTTACTGATAAGAGATGGCCTGCAGTATTTTTAGAAGTGATTATACTACCCACATTACACAGCATATCAGCAGGAAAACCAGTGCCAATATAATAGTACAAAATATATTTTAATGAATAATATTTAAATGTGTGTTAGGGAAAATGTGTTGTAAAATATATGAGCTTATTACCAACTAAGGCAACTATGTGAATAGTGTCTATGATTTAAAAATCAAACTCTTTTTTTTCAATTTACCGAGTTGAAATATACAAAGTATAAAACCGGTAGGTTTTGAATATGGGCGGAGTCTTTGTAATCAAGTTTGAATGTAGACCTTTTTTCTGATGGCCTGTATTTACTTTTGTTGTATCGATCAAAAAGGTTAATCATTGAGCATTAACCGGTTTTTGTAAAGGTTTAGTTGGTTGACTTGTGAAGGAATTATTAAACTGATAATGGGAGGTCAGACAATTTGGTACCCACATAATATATTGATTTGTTTGTGTGAATGATTAGCATGGATTCCAAAACCACAGGACATCTACAGAATGCATTCTTGAAAATATTTAAATGTATTTATTATGTTAATGATTACATACTTATGGTTTTATTGATTACTTGATGAGTTTCTTGTCTAGCATAAGTATGTCGGCGTACTTCTCAAATACCAATCGTATTTGTAAAGTGGTTGTTATCTCAATAACATCGTATTTATTGATAAAAGTGGCAATGCAGTATTTTGTATCTGTGGCGCAAAAGCCCGCAGTATGACGCGACGAGGCCGGCCGGTAATTACACATAATCTCCGGTGTAATCTTATCTCACACGATAACCGCTCGCGTTCGTCTACCGTCTCTTCGTATCTGACACTCATTAACAATGGTCGTCAACCAAACTGTACGCTATTTTTATTTAATTTTTTTTTTATGTGAAAAGGATTTTTTTTTAAAGTGCATTTCTAAAATCAATTTACGAAACAAAAATGTGTTCTATTTTGCTCAATTTAGGGTAGGTTTTCTAAAACTAGTGTTTGTCGGTTACAGGCGGATCAACTGACAGAAGAACAGATCGCCGAGTTCAAGGAGGCGTTCTCACTGTTCGACAAAGACGGCGATGGCACCATCACGACCAAAGAGTTGGGAACGGTGATGAGATCCTTAGGACAGAACCCCACAGAAGCCGAGCTTCAAGACATGATCAACGAAGTTGACGCAGACGGTGAGTCCACGCCCTTATCTTTCCGTATCGCAATAGTGACAATTCTTCACATTCCTTGTGACCAGTACGTTTTCCGTCGATTTAGTTACATGTTTTATCCAAAATTGTAAAATGATCGATGAATTATGCATTTTTACAGTTGTCAGAAAAGTCGTGATCAAACTTAACAGCTAAAGTACCTACTAGTTTCGTTTCCGTTTACCTTAATTGATTCGTAAAATACCTACGAATATTACGATAAGATTAGATAGTTGAAAAAAGAAATAAAAAAAGTAGTAGGTAAAAAACCCAATGGCAGAATGATCGTATAGCAAATTACTTGATGAGCGGAAAAAATACATAATTACTGATGACAAGATTAAATATCGATAACCGTCCGAAAGTAATCAGATTAAAAATAACAAGACGATTAGATTTGAATATTGGTACCTATCTAAATTCCAACTGCACCGTGGATCTAGCGATTAGGTAGATAGTGAATTCGATTCTCAGTACTCCACGAATCACGACATTCTTATCATATGGAAGTTATTGATGACTAGGGCTCCAATCCTCACATAAGGAAAAAAAATAACTTATTGAACAATAATACCACACAACCATTAACTGCTTTTACGACCTTTTGTTAGAACAATAACTGAATAATGTCGTTTCACTGATACTGCTATAAAAACACACTATTTATGTCCGTCTGGTACATACCAATCATTGGTTTGTCACGTTAAAAATAACGTGTTTTCAATGTGTTACGCTAATCAGGTTACAATAACACCGCTGTTTATCGCCAAAAACCGTTTGACATGTATTTTTCCCTTTTCTGTTTTATCCTCCAATGATAAAATTTTGCATAAATTGAAAGTTTTCTGATAATTTTCGCCGAATAGTTTTACCCAAAGCAAAAATATGGCCTATTGTCGACAATATGTTATTTTTTTTAATCAAATAAATACTCGTTCCAATAAAATCATAAATGCCTACCTCGATTTTCCTCTCTTAGCAACGATAAAAGCATAAAGTGTGATACAATTAATTCGCTATCGATTCAATGTTGCCACGTACTTAAATTAAGGTCATCGTTACCTATTGTGATTCATTACAAATGTAATAAATTTTATATCGCACTTGTTGTAATCGATATTATTATCGTCTAAGGTATTATAATGTCGATAACAGACAAGCTTCAATATCTATGATTAGCGTTCTCTGGAATGTACTGTGTGCTTAGCTATCAATTCACACCATAAACGGAGTTCATAACGTTAATTGATGAAGTAAATGAACATAAAAATGTAAGGGCTAACGCCTAATCTGTTTATGAAAACTATTTTTATGGTTGCACAGAGTAAATATTTTTACTCGCTGCCACGATAAGCTTCGGTCGAATTGCGGTTTGATAACATATTCGTTGTTGATATGGCTTTGAGATATTGAGCATGTTTTAATGTAAACTTGCCCAAAATGTTTATATTACCACAAGGAGACCTTTTACAAGTATACTGAGCATCATTGTCTTCAGTTAAAACATCATACTGCAGTGTTGCTATATTTTCGCCTCTGTTGGCCTCTAAAAGAATTAAACCTCTGTATCTGTTCTTCAGCTCTGATATGCTCTTTCGATAAAACTGGAAAAAATAAGCTTCCGCGCAATTCAAGTGTTTACATTACAGTACATTAGTTATTAAAACAGTTATAAGTTAATCCCACTGCGTGTGCGCCGTAAAAACATTATCACCACGGAATTACGTAGGCTACGTTTACACAGCGCTTTATCAGTGTCCATGTGTGTGTAGCACTGTTAAGCACACAAACACAGCGTTGTACAAACACGTGATGTTTAATTATGTCGCCAAAATATTGTACGATTACTGTGCTGTAAATTTTGATGAGAGTGTTCTTCGTGTTAACTTCCTGCCTGTTAAAATGCTTATATTTTTAAACTGGAAGAGAATTCCACAAGGAGCTTTAAAATTCCTTTTCTAATCTCTTCTTCAGTTAATTTTAGTTCAAGAATCCCCTCTTCATGGGTTTCAAACAGGTCAAAATGACACCTATGGACCCATTTGAGTTATAGTAAGATCTAGTCAAGCGCAGTGGCGCTTGGCACACGATAGGAATGTAATTCAATGTTGTCTTTGGTACTTGTGATGCTGCCAATCCCTTGGGATCATAATATTATCCCCATTGGTAGCCTTACGACACAAATCAAACTGAAGGGAGTGGCCTATTGTAAGAACATCAGTCCAACCCATTCTACATGAAAATGTTGACTTTTAAGCAATATGCTTTTTATTTTAATCTGAATGATATAAGGACCTCGACTGTTGCCAAATTGTTAAGAGGTCGAAATGATTAGCTGTGGTTGAAAATGCCAGAAGGATCTTAATAATTATGCTGCAGAACGTGGCTAAAAAATTGAAACAGAAAACCAGCAGAAACACCAACAGTATATAAAATCGCGATCATAATATTGGCGTTACGCTGGGTATGACCTGTGATAATCCCATCAACGTTTGGAACCAGAAATGATAATATTTCAACATGAGAGAATGCTTGAACAAACATATTAGCATGAGAATATACGGTGAGTTTACACAAAGTATTTGAATTGAGCTCAAAACTCCGCTATCTAGCATACACAATGTAATGATAAGAACGGGAGCACTGTCTTTAGAATACGGAGTAACGCTCGAGATATGAAACATGTTAGAATAGATTTGAATAAAATAAAAAATCTATTTGTGAAATAAGACTTCTTGGCGTTCCCACCCCAGAGATGTAGGAAGTATTGTAAGAAATAGCCCATGGGGTCTGCAATCTTTTGTATTGCATGCCCTCATTCATGTTCGACGATTCGTTATGCCATTGTCAGGGTTCCATCGCCCAAAAGAAATGCGATAACCCCCTCATTAGTATACGAGACGAATTCCTTTGTGATTCACTAACCCCTATGCTGCCGTCCTCTAACTAAAAGGCCGTTAAGTGCAAAAAGTAGTTTTCGAGAAAACGCTAAAATTGTGAATTGATGTCTCTTGAAAAATATGCTATCTAGGAACAAGGCTGCAAATTATATATGTAGGCATAGTGTTATTGCACAATATGTTAGGTATATGTTTAATTGATTTAAATTTATTTAAATTCATTTTCTAATTTTTATTATGCATTTTATGTGGTTTAACTGCACAGCAATCTTCCTGTATCTCCTAAACTATTAATCATAGAAAAATGACTCTTAGACCAAAAGATAGAGCATCGAAAGTTCTATAAGACTACATTAAAAAGTGAAAAACGAGCAACTGTGGCTTAACGGCCTTTTAGTTAGAGGACGGCAGTATGGGAATTCTATACTCTCATACATGGGAAATACCAACGATATTTCATTACAAACCCCAATAATAAATTGCAGCAAATCATAACCAAACACGTTCACAAAAACAATAAATCTGTCAATTTCTTCGCGCTACCAAAAATAGAAGTCACTCCATTAATGTTAGTCACTGTAATCTGAACTACAATTTAAAAGGCATTAGTCGTAAACCTCTTTAGTGGGTGCCTTAATTTGGCTGTCGGAGTACAATGCGGTGACGTCACCGGCTCGGGCGATTGGAAACGAACTTACCGACATTACAGACTAGAAATGGACTTTTTGTTGTGAAAGTTTCACTCTGCAAATTCGAATGCAGCGGAACGGTGAGTTTTGTAACTGTTTGTGAATTTACTGTTATTTGAACTCACACGTTCATCAATTGTTTTTGTGACAGTTAAAACGTTTATAACGAGATGGAAAAAACGGTTCGGTTACGTACCAGACAGAATGTACCGACAAACAAATAAGAGATGTTTACCGATTTGGCTCACTGGCTTCGTAGGTTTAGCTCATATGACCTGCAGTATGTAAAAAATGGGCGGCCACCCTATTTCTAGCTATTGACGTCACATGGCATTGTTTGTGTGTTTACAAGCTCGGTGCACATCGGCCGGCCCTGACATTTCCCTTATCAAGTCGATGTCGCCAATAACATGTATTAATGGTATATGCCCATCAACCATCCCATCTTTACGAAATTGAAGCAAAAACGTTTAAAACTTGATGAACGACGTTTCCAAACAGATAATTTTATGCGTGATTGAATTTAAATATTTAAAGTCGTAAAAAATGTAATACTGCCACACGTAATAACAATTTGGCATCAAGAAGATTAGCCACAACATCCGCACATCAGGTTTTGAATAAATTATTCGTATTAAATAATACTGTACGGCAAAGGACGGACTTGTAGAACCAGTTCGTTAGTGCGTCGTGCTGGGTCCTGGGACACAGTTTGCATGACAAAAGGGCGAGATGCGAACTGTAATTAACACTACAATTGTCATCTCTTTACACTTGTAACACAATACCTCATTTGAAACAAGACTGGTAATTGTTCAGAGTATCTGTTCACACAGTGCGACGTTGAACAGCTAGAGATAGAAGAAGTCTGTGTAGGCATTTATACGCAATGTGACTTTGTTGACATTGAAGCTGATTAAGTGCACCCAATTTAGATGAACAACTGGTTTATTAGAATTTTGTAAACACTGTTTCACTACCTATCGAAATAAATTCAACCCTTGTTTCGTGGACGTATTCTTTCATCGTAATTTTATATTGTGCTGTCACATCGTTGTTTCTCTCAGTCCCTAATCTAAGGTAAAGCCATGGGCTGCACGACATGCCTCGATGATTACGTACAATGGAACCGAAACGCTCCAATATCGATTGGTTTGCGTACGGCGCTTTTTCTCGTTGGTGACAAAAGTGCTGATATCAATGCTATAATGATGTATCATTTTCGATGAATAATTTAAATGATACTTAGACGTGTTTTGAATTAATACACACTCGATTAGTGTTCGGCTCAATTTATATCCCTAAAACATCGTACAGACACGTATACATAATTTTATAGCTGTTGATTGTTATCATTTCAAGAAATATGATATAATATGGCTAATTCATTATCAAGGATATTGTGCTATTTTTTTCAAGGAAACTGATATCAAGGTTGATAGCCTACCTAAAATGATAAGGTTATCGTCTTATCCATAATCATGAATATTTACATTTGTGTGGGTTTTTTGGCGACGTTTATCGAAAAGGTTAGTAAAACTCAGAATACCATTGTTCGGTGTCATTTCCGTTGTACCTAACGGTACTGGTTTCCGAAGTACCTACTCGGAAAAACCGACAGTGCTGTACAACTATAGCTAATAATTAAGTTATGAGAATACAAAAGGGATTTTCACCACACAATCCAGTCACGTACATCAACTACCTGGCAGGTTAGAGATTGCAGCACTAATGATGGAACAAACAAAATGCGCCAAGCACAGAGGCAATCCTTCTGCTTCCAACAATGCAAGGGACACCCAAATATGCAAGCCCGGCTGACGTAGACGGTGTCCGTATAAAGTTACCAGCCCAACATTACAATACAATGCATCCGGGAGCCCAGCAAATTAATTCACCGCTTACAAACGGAAGCACGATAAACGAGGCGTGTGTTCCTGCGATATAAACGCATTATTCATCACACATACAACATAGCAGCCATTGATACTCTGACATGAGGCAGCTGGACACATAACTAGTTATTTTGTGGCGTTCAGTCACCCGAACAGTTAGAGCCTAAACATCCGACTGGCTAAGTAAATACAAACGTTATATTGAGCATAGATGATCGATAGATAAAACAGTTGCAATGGTGCCAAAGGATAAGTGTAGTATCATTAAATACATACACACGATTACACACCAAGCTATACAAAACCAGTAAAAACCGTTGAATGAGCGGAAAGATCATACAACGCGAGACTACGTTAAACTGGTTTTGTATAGCTTGTTTTGTTGCCATCTACATATAATGTCGAAGTTGTTTTGCAGCACTTGCAAATCGTTCCGTAGTAACACCCCCTCACGGATCTTGTACCCACATCACCTACGTGTGTCGTGCACATGTATAAATCGCCCCAGTTAATTATATAAGTGGTACATTTAGTTTCGTGTTTTTGCCGACTCCCAGATGAAGCATAAATTACAAAAACCCGTAAAAAACGCGGCGTTATATCGCTTCATTCACTAGTTGCTAATCTGAAAATAAAGGTGAAAGAGCTCGGTATCGAAACATCCAAAATTAAAATTCTAAGAAAACACAATCGACAAAATCCCCAAACAAATAGTTAACGCAGATTTAGCTTGCGCAATGCAATAAACTAGGTATGTTCCAGCTAGATTGTAATTTAGCAAATACAAGGCGGGCTGTCTGTAAATTCGAGTATCCGAGATATCACTTACTTTGTAGACCGATTCCAGTTTCACCTCACCGCAACGAGAACAACTCTGCTTGTAATCTATAAATTGATGCTACCTACACAATGCTAGCTAGAGATTCAGAACAGTCAGGAATGAAGCAAACCCAGGAAACTCGTGGTTTTTCCTTGACATATCAAACGGCTGTGTATGATTTCCTACAAGTAATGAAAATAAAGGTTTCACGAACGACCAAGCCATTGCTGTAAAAACAATCATTCAAAGAAAATAGTAAATAAAAAAAAGGAAATAACATTGTGATGGGTAACATGATTTACGCTAAATTCTCGATAGTTCTTAAGTTTCTATTTAAGTAGTCTCGATTGATTTAGATCAATAAATATTATTTTGGGCACGCTTCCATCCGTAATGAACGTCGTCTGCTCATTCTGCAATCATTATTTTAATGTCCCACCGTACTAGCGGCGATTGTGTGCAACACCACCGCATATGCTCTTGGCAAATCGACTGGCGTACTACCACCCCGTATTGCGGGCACTCGCCGCTGTGGAGTGTGGGGAGACATTACATATAGAACAAACCATTCGTATTTTTAGACCACTTAACCAGCACGATACCAGTTGTTAGCAGACTCCGCATGCAAACCCAGGGTAATGAGACTAAAACGTCACCGTGCCTGTTTCCGTGTAAATTATCTGCAAATGGTGGAATATCAAAGACCTTGCACTTGACCGCTTCTAAGCAACAATCAATATTGGAGCTACACAATGTATTATTTACGTCTACGTATAGAAGTGTATGAAGACCAATGTCAAGTGGATAATTTGCATTAGTTACATGACGCGTATCGCGCTATTCATCATGATGCGCCGGTGCAGTGACTTCCTGAAAACAAAATACTGCGTTTGCGCAGCTTCACACTCGCTCGTAACACTTTTTTCTTTTCTTTCGTCGTTACTAACAACAAGAGCGCCTTGTACTTCGTAAATGTTTTGTAAATTCGCGGTCGGCTTTCAATTTTTTTTCTATTGGTGTAGTCACAACGCGGACACGTGGGCGCTTGCGTGAGTGTTCGCGATGATATCCACAAAGACGCTGTCGTCCAACAGGATTCAATGACCTCGGCCGTAGGAATGTTGAACGGTCGTTTTATAGGATTTCAAGTGCACTCTCCTGCGCGTTGCAAACACGAGTGCACGAGAAATTAACAAAATAGCGTCCGCAACTTAACAAGCCAAACATCGTATACTGTCCATCATTTCGTCTATAGTAAGAAGACTACTAGCACACTGTCGGATGAATATTTATAGTACATAAACGAAAAGACAGCAAATCGGAGTAACAGTTCTCTAGTTGGCAAGAGTCTTGCTGGTGATGTCACGGACGTCGCGATAAGGAGTCGTTCACTCGTCAGACAGAGATAGCCGCCGCCGAGCGCTCCCACACCGAACACGCTATTTGCGGAACAATGCTAGCGAGCATCAAACTCGAATCTAACTCGCCGAAGATTCATCGACAGCTGACCGCGACTTGTGCTGCATACGTGTCTCATTTACGCACAATTTAAAATCTGCAAAAAACTCGAAGCTCGCTGATGCGGTGATTAAATGCTTCTAATAAACATGAGTACATACACTTTAGGGTATGCTCACTATTCACAGATGCAAACAAATTGTCCTCTCCAAATGAAAATGCAAACGATAGTCCAGCTGAATATAAATGAGCACAGAACTCTTGTATGTTAATTCGACCCAATTTCTCTTGCCGGGTCTGGTCAATACTCTTGATGGGGTTTTAAAGATCGTGGGCCTAGTGGCCGACATAATTATATTAAAAGATTGTCCCGGTAGGAGGGTTCGGGTCGTCAGCTGAGAGAAGCGGGGGGTGCGATCGATAGCCACACGTGTCGGTAATAGGGCGACGAGCTTCACGGCTCACGGCCCGCCCGGCCACTGAAACGTCTGAAGATATCTCGTCGCCCGCCGGTAATCCCCCGTATTTGCGCTCAAAGTTTGGATTATCACCGTTCATGTTTGCAATCTGGATTTACATCGCTAATACCTACTTCTCGGTCTACCATCGTTCAGTAATGTGGTCGTGAACTCTCGTTCTGCCAACACAATAAAAATGCTAATTTGCAATATTATCATAGGTGGGCTCGACCTCACAGTTCCAGTCCATAGCCCATTATCATGGAGGCGAACGACCAATTAGCTCGATTGTATTGTGTCCATACGAAGCGTCTGGCTTCGATTGACACAATTCATCTCGGCTCGGCACTTTTGATTATATTGAATATCTGTCACATAATCGATTACCATTTACAACCGTTCGATTCATATCGAGTTCCCTAGAAAGCTGTGTCATGAGAACTGATTCATTATTTAAGTATGACCGCGCTCGTCACTTCGTTAGTGACCGGTTCGCTTTCAATAAAACCGGCTCGCGTGTTTCTGTCGTACCCTATGTTTATTAGCAATCACTGCCCGTTTGCGACTAACTTGACAATGACATCAGCTGTAGCTGCTCGTCAGAGACTTGGCCCAGCTTTGATGTATGGCTCGTAAAAGATAAAAGACTGCTCACAGCGCATGCGCTTGTTTACCCATCTAATCCGAGTTCACAATAAAAATAGGTTAGGGGCCGGTCAAGCAACTCTGCCATCGATTGTACTACGAACGGTCGCTGCGGATTTTTCACATCGTATCTCCCCACTGAACACTTTCTCGTGTACGAACCAGCCGAGTTTTTTAAAACACGAAACGTGATGTGAAAACTAGTCACGTATTTACAATTGTACATAACACAGGAGTGAAACGAATGCTGATTGACTTTTGGAAATAACGTGATTCGATCTGGAAAACATCGTGTGTGTCTACGGCTTTATGACAATAATGTTTTTAACGCTGCCCTGACATTGACAGCAAGAGGACATCAGACATAAATGAGCTATTGTCTCCATTTAAAATAGTTGCTCATAATAATTATTGTTAAACAGATTCAATGCTATATTTGATAAAAACTAATGACGGGAAAATAATAGGTGTTTAGTTAGGCTAGCAATGATGTCATCATAACGAACAAAATGTTTGCGGAAGGCTACACAAATAAAACTTATATCTGGTAAAACAAAATTATCTTTACAAAGAATTAATGTTATCTTTTCCTCGACAAGAAATTAAGCCAGTATTTTGAGAACTAAATGAAACAGAACTTGGAAACCGCCCAGGACATGTATGAGCAGAAAAAAAAAACTATAACTAAAACTAACTGATACGTTTTCAGTAATTGCTGTACTAACAGCACATGATACTAGCGCATTATTCACCAGATATAGTGAAACATGAAGCATACTTGTCGAATAAGAGCCAAAGCGAATGAGAGACATGAAATTGATGAGGTAAATGCGTCAGCGGGTTGAACTCTCGTCCCATTTATTGTATTTCGCGCCTCTACTCTGTCTTTTATTGTTCCTCCTACCAGAGCGTGTCCACAGGATCATTTGTTTTGCTCGTGTCATTGCGGTTAACTTTATTTTTAACACGCCAATTAGCACCGCTCTGTTATTATTTAGTTATTTCCTCGTTTTATCCAACACGAGTCTCATGTTTTGTAACCGAAAGATTTAAATTGGACGTTTCGTGCTAACGGCGTGTGGATGTTCTGTCCCGCACAAATTCTCGCCTTAGCTTCTGGTTTGTGTCGGGAAATTGCAACTGTGATATAAATCAACCAAGATGGCGGATAACTGATGAACACACATATTCCTCGCGACTTGTTACGTTATGTTTTGGTGACATAGTTGCCAACACTGGCTCCACTGCACTGAAATATTAACGTTCGTAAACACTTAGTGTTACTAACACTCAAGTTCGTCGTTATAAATTAGTTTTGATTATAGTTCAACGTGATTACCATAAAACCTTGGTGCAAACAATGGCTGTCCCATAGTTAAGTCAACCGTCACAGCAATTTAAACGGTGGGTATGTAATTATTTAATGCATCAATGTCCACGCATCGCATCGTACATCTAATCTCATTTAATGTGCGGGATGTCGTCCATCAATTCGGTGATGTAATTTAAATACTGGAAGTAGTTAGCAGACAGTGTTGCGTGACAAACCGCAGCTATATTGAATATGCTGGTACTTGCGACCGCAGCCTACTGTGTCAATAGCTAGGCGGAAGTGGTAGCTGCATTCAATTGTGACATTTTAAACAAACTAGGTACTTGATACATACATCCGGGAACTTCTGCGTGCAAATAATTGGCTATTATCAAAACTACAATCTTGCCGATGTTAATGTGAGCTCGAAAATCGCACATATCTAGAAACAGTGTCTTTGATATGAACAAAAAACTGTTTGCAATGTTGTAACGTATACCGTGAAATAGTACGAGGTTTATTCATTGGTCGCGCGCCAAGCCACGTATCGATCAAGACACCTCACTGTTACAGGAACACCTCCCCCGTACATTGTCTACATCACTGACCCACTGTCGTCCTAATTGCACACTCAACTGCCCTTTCAGATTCTGAATCACGGGCTGATTTTACCCCTTTGACTAATTGTACCCCAGCATAAAGACAGTTAAACTGGGAGCATTAAAACTTTCAGACGTTACAACTGTTCGATCGTTTACAAATTACAAAACAACTGACAGGACTTCACTTTCAGAACACTTTGAACTATCTGTACGTACAAAGTAAAGGATAAACCGTGTTGACATCCCGCTTACCCACTCAAACTTGTCTGAAGTCACTGTGAAATTGCAAATGAATTTGCATATTCTGCTGGCGGCATGCCAGCGTGTTTGTCGCGATTTACTCGCGTGGTCGCGCGTGTGCCGGTGTGCGTCGGGCCGGAGCATCGCCCTAACTTACCTCTCGTTTACCTTGTTTATTATTGTAATAGAGAAAACATTATATTGCTGCGAGCTGTTTGTTGCTACATAGAAGTGCTAGAAGTATATTTTTATGACTGTCCAGTTCTTGATGGCTTTAACCCGAACCTACGTAGACTTCTTGTTGGCTATTCTGAATCCTTCTAAAGTTTACCAAAGATCTAGGAAATTCAAAATATTCGTTAATAAAGTCACGCATTACAGTTACTCACAAAACTTCGAGGTTATTAAGTTCCTCGATGTATCAACGTGTCTGCTTATGATGTCATGTCTGTATGCCTGCCATGTTCTTCCTAAATACTTCGTCATAACGCGAGCAGTAACCCGTGCATGACTTCATGAGCCATCCGCTATTACTATGCGGTCGTAGTAACTTCTTCCGCATGTTTCTCTAGCCAATTCTATTGTTACACTACAATCGTTTACATACCATCGAGCTACATTTCTTGACACATTTTATGTTTATGTTGATTGTTCTGTGACAAAGTCTCGAATTGCTTTAGTTATTCAAGTTTATCAATAAACGATGCCTACGTAGATAGCGTATCGTATAAGGAATGTGTCTGCAGTTCGCTAATCGAGTGTTCAATGCTGACGCCATGTTGAGTCAGGCGTCCTTGCCGGCTCGTTTGTAAGGCTTCTCAACCGTCGCTCACATTAGTTACGCCTAATTTTACTCAATGTTCAGCTCAAGTTTGAATTATTGAGCTTTGTCATTGTTACACATTATGCTACCACGCACAAAACCAGCAGAATAATGCATGTCCGCCGCAGTGATTTTTAAATTATTATCTTCATAAACGTCACAGCGCATGAAATTATCTGCTGTATGTTAATCCAGTTGGTGGAATTTCAAGAAGGATTTCGTAATAATTGTAAAATATCTCGTGTTGTCTGGATAATCAAATTAAGCAGAATTACTCACTGGATTACTCACTTGAATAATAATAATAATAATAATATATTTATTTATTTCTCCTCACAGTAAACATACAAAAACAAATCTAATACAAGTGACAAATATGTTTATAGTGTACAGAGCTGGTGTCTGAATTAGGCACAAAAATGCCTGTATTACAAATCACCAGGTCCCACACCCCACGTGGAAAAAAGTAAAAGTAAAACATGATTTTACACAGAAGGTTGATTTGATACAGGTTTTATACGAAGCATAAAATTAATTATTATTTAAGAAAAAGCAATTATTTAAGAAAAAGTAATAATTTTAAATGAATACAAAACGCCACCTAGTTAATTTTTTGTAAATGAAATTATGTAATGCAATTTAAAGTGTGAGGATGAGAGTGTGTTTGTTTGTGTGTACTGTGTGTGTGTGTGTGTATGTGGGTGTGAATGAGTGTTGATCCAAAATCAAAATAATGTATAATATTTCACTGCTATATTCATAGGAAAAAGTAATATTTATATGTTGAGTAAATTTTCTGTAAGGTCATAATTTAACTTTTGTAACCACTCTATTACCATATATTTGCATTTATTTTTTGTAACTGAATAGATTGATAGAACCCGGTTTAACTTATTATACAAATTGAAACTTTGGTAACAAAAAAATCGATGCGTAAGTTTAGTTTTAAAGAAAGTTGTAGTGCAAACTGTATCTTTACGACGCTGATTCTTGAATTTATCTGGTTCATATTTTAACAAGGAATGTTGTTTTAAAACTGTATATAAAATGTAAAGCTGTCGGACCGTGAGTACTTCCCATTTTTTGTAAAGATCCAAAGTTGGATAATAAAAGGGCAAAAATAGGCTAACCTTAAGAAGTGCTCTTTGCGCTCATTATTAATTATAATCAGCAGATTATCGCGTTCATATAGTGACCATAAAATAGTGTACCAATTTCTTTCAGTAGCTGGTTGATATAAGACAATAGGCCGGTTGAGTTCATCAGCAGATATAGCCGTGATATTTCAGGAAACGTGGGGAGGCGTGGGCGCGATGTGTTTATGGACCATACACGCCAATCTAAAACGGCTTAATCGAACTTTCCCCGAAACAACCGATGTTTACGCGATTGATTTTAGTTTGTTAGTCCGGCAGACCGCTGCACCGCGCTTCGGCGCCTTCTTGGCGATTTCAGGACACACCGAACCAATGTATTACTACCAAGATAACGTTGACAGCATGTAACAAACTTGTTTGATGTTTACCAGAATAATTATGAAACTGCGAACACTAACTGTAACATTGATTAATGTGCGCAGATAGAACTGAAAGATGAATAAACACATCATAAATTACATTGAGCCGGAACCACGCGGCCCTACAACGAATTCAAACATATTTAGGCAAGTTAATACTGATTGTTCCCATTAAACCCCATTACACGTGTCTGGCCATGTCCAAATATTTGTATCAAGTACGAAATATTGAAATAACAAACATTGATCATAGCTTACTATGCATATTGCAACTCATTTGCATTCGTTACATTACTGGTTTTGGTCGAATTCAAATGTCTGGGGAAGCATGCCAAGTGTGCGCGTTCCAGGGGTGGATATTGATCATGTTTCCGTCGGTCGTCTCGCGGAGCCGCGGTGCCAACCGGGGCGACCACAACGCATTGCCTCGCACATGTGTAGCTAGTAACATAAGCTTTACGAACATTGTATCCAGGCTTCAAGAGGCCCGTTGATTCATTTGCAAATTAGACCTTGAACACAACAACTCTAATTTGGACGCTCTGCTAATATTTCAAGTTGTTTTTTTTTCTGTATCAATAGAAACTTTGTTTGACAACTTCTGTACATTACCAAATTAATGTTACCCGCCCACAAAAATAAAGGAAAATTTCGGCAACAACAATATAATACTTATCCGACACAATTTAGTGGAAAATTCTTGCGTCTCCTTATCACCATGAAATCAGCTCATGAATTAATCATTCCGCTATACACGATGATGTGATATCTGGCATCATGGACGTGAGTGAGACAAGGTTACAAGTCGAGATGACAAAATACCATGTTAGTGTGTAGGGTGGGTGCTGTCGGGTCCGCTGGCTGACTCACTTTTATGAGTCGTTTGTTAATTGCTATGCGCGGAACAGAACACGGAACTGCGCAGTTGAATCTATTGCTGTGGACTGTATGTATTTTGACGTTTGAAGTAGTCCTTCCTGCGTTTATTAATTTTCTGTGTAAAACAATTCCTGTCGAAGGGTTAAAGCGTGTCCAGTGTCCACACATTTAAACGTAATAATCCGGTTTGCTCAGGGTTGGTATGATTAAAAAAAGTTGTTTTCAAGCACATGTCTAAAACATTTTGAAATGAAACAGTGTTTTTTTATCACATGTTTTAACTACTTTTCATGGCAGATGAATGGATATAAAATGAAAATTAATTAATATTTAGGAGTTTAGATAGTTTGACATAAAAAATATAGTGTTTATAATATTACTATGTTATACTTTTGATTTTTTATTGGCATTGTAATAAAACAATAGTGATAATGTCTATATTTAATGTAAATGTTGTATTACGAACGGCGAATTTGATAAGGGTTAGTCAAAAAATTAAACATACAATTTATTTAAATGTCGACCTATAAGTACGAATTTAGGTAGTTGAAATAATGCCCTAAACTAAAAAGAACAAAAAACACTTGTTTAAAACAATTTGAAGTGTTTGTTTTATAAAGTAAAAAAAAAACGTTATTTTTTCAACCCTGGGCTTTATTAAATAAAAACTGAACACGTGTACGTGACTCCGTTAAGGCGCAAACTTGTCTTGTCTAACGTCCTTCGGCCCATAATTGGGTTTAAAACAACTACAAGTGAAATTTACAACCCAAGCGGGACATAGGCATCTCAGGACTTCCTCATAGTCTAACAAATGATGAGAGCGTTGGTTGGATGAGTAACGATGACCATCCTAAATGATATAATGTTGCTAAGTTACTAACGTCTATTACGACACCTACAGACACACTGAGATTATCTGAGATTTAAAAGCATATAGAATAACAAACAGATTATCTAATAAGCGATTGTAGTAGCAAAGTATACACACGGGCGTGACAGATTTACAGCCGACAATTAACGGGAGTGGTCCAGGTGCGCCTTTGTGGATCAACCATAGAGTAGACAGCTACAGAAGATACAATACTGAAACGGTTTTTTTAAGGGATGCAAAACTAAATCACGAATCGATTTGATTGATCTCATAGATCGAAAGCAGTTCAGTACTCAGGGTTTTCATATTCCTGGATTACTATATGTATTTTTGCATTCAATCAATACCTCGGATTCATTCAAGGTCTACATCTAAATTATCAAGCTATAGATGTTTCTGAGGGATACTATCGAACCTTCCAAGGCTGTGTTCCTTATCGCACCACCGAAATGCGCCTTCTGCTCACTTCAGTACCGTTTGTAGCGAGTATGCGGCGTGCATTCTCCGAAGCTCACTGTTTCGCTCGCACTTCTATTATTAGTCCGCGAACCACCTCGGAAAGGTTAAACCCAGAATTAGACGGGCCAAACTTAACTCGAACTTATTTTTGCAACACTTCGGGCCGGCTGTTCGAGCGCGGAAGGAACTGATCGCATCTAGATCTAGATTCGTTTCAGGAACTTTGTTGTATCGTGTTGGTTAGATTTAGTTGAGAGGTTCTAATCTGGAGTCCAGTAAGAATTGTTTACGATTGCTTTGTGGGTCTTGGTTCTTTTTTTCTTCGTGTAATAAATATTTCGGAGACATTTTCTGTGAATCAATATTTTGAAGCAGTCTTTCGATTTGACAAGCCTCCATATTCTGCTCGAGCAGTTTAATGAAAAAATATAAATATCATAGCTTATGAAGTAAAATTTTAATGATCGTTCTGCAAATCTTGAACTATAAATTATCCGACTTTACGTATTCCTGTCTATTTGTTGATAACGGCGATCAACACCGAACGTTTGTTTCGTCTCCCACTCCAACCGCGCCACGTGTGGAATGGCAAAATGTAATTAGTTTTTGCTATAACCAACCAACCAACTATTTTTATTACGTTTACCATAGTAATAACAGTTTGAAGTAAAAATAAAATTCAATTCACACGTCCGTGAGATACTGACTGAATACTTTAAACAAAACATGATGGCTAACAATGTAGCGATATTTCTGTAGGTACACGTGTTATGGCTAAATAATGAAAAACATGATTAATTAAGTTTTCATTATTAGCTGTGAATTATATGATATGCTTCAATAAAAAAAGGAAAAACAGGAAAAATGTCCCATTGTCTTCGATAATTAAAATAGTATGTTATAGTTAAATACTTCGTTGAATCACCGTGCCTTCATCGTCATTTAATCCCGATTCAACGGACATATACGGATATTTGCGTTGTTTAAAGGCTTAAAGTCAAAACATTTGATCTGAACTATTGGCAGCAAAAAATGTTAAGCGCGCGTGCCCGATTCTATTGATCATAGTTGAGCTACTCGAAATACTACGACAGCCCGAAATACACAAACATAAAATCACGCGGCTTGTTGTTCCATTTAGCTAAGTATCAGTTAATAAATCCTACGCTTGTTATAAAGGTAATAGGGCTACTTACTATACCTACCAGAGATTTCTCAAAGTCGTTACAAAAATCTACGACTGCCTAAAATGCCAGAACGTTTGTGAATTAGATTCGGTGACATTTATTTTGTGATGGAGATCACGTGGACTGTATTACACTTGGTGTTTGCACGTTTCACGCTTGCAAATTTCTACTAATTATTTTTATCACACTGACACACTAATTTGACGACTACAAAAGTGTAGCAGAATAGCAAATTGGTATTAGAATAACGTACGTGTGAATTAGAAAATCAACGCCTATATTATATAAATGGTTCTCAGACGCATTTAAAATAGTTATTAAATTCCCAAGCCAGATAAGATTCATCTCATTCATTCGTTTTTAAAATACACGACGTATCAAAAGCACGCCACGGCTTGTACGACGAGGTCAGACAATACACAGATCCAGTCAGATGATAAATCTGTGTTTATAAGTCGCCATGTTCGTGGAAACGCCAACACTTGCCGTCAAGCAAAACAAACAAGGCTCGTCGCTAACGCCGTGCTGAGCCTGCGCGCATACCTCTCGCGTCTTTACGCATTAACGACTCATAACAATTATACTGTTCATTATGTACTTTTATACATCGTAAATCCATTCAGCGGCCCCTTGATCTTCATCTGATGCGAAAATTTCCATTGATTGTTTAAGCTTAATCTATTTATCCGTAGGGCACGCACCTGCGTTACGAATGATTCCTTGTTTAGTTTAGAATTGAAAAGCTACATTAGCGTACATTATTGAAGAAAAGTGGCTAGAAATGAGAATTTCTAGCCACTTTTCTTCAATAATGTACGTTTTATGACTTATTTTTAGTATATAAACGGATTAATTTAGAACAGAATTAAAATAGCTTATAACATGCACTTGTTTTTATCTTTTTTAGACCAGATAAGCGCGTGACTGCGCTCTGTTTCGCATCCAAAACTTGATTAATTACTGACTCTGACTCATAACAAATCACTTACAGTGGTATGCTGTGTTTAGGTTTAGAAACTGGTCTATTTTATAAGACTTCCATTATCTAGACACTACCAAAGACAAAAATCAACGAGTTCTTCGATAACGATTATGAAAACTAACATTACCCTTTTTGAATTCCAGGCAACGGCACGATAGATTTCCCCGAATTCTTGACGATGATGGCCCGCAAAATGAAGGACACGGACAGCGAGGAGGAAATCCGCGAAGCGTTCCGTGTCTTCGACAAGGACGGCAACGGGTTCATATCTGCAGCCGAGCTGCGCCACGTCATGACCAACCTCGGCGAGAAGCTCACCGACGAGGAGGTCGACGAGATGATCCGCGAGGCCGACATCGACGGCGACGGACAAGTCAATTACGAGGGTCAGTACACGAGCACCACACGCTTTGGCCTGCACACCACGCCGCCACACCAACACGACGCTCCATGAACAAGAGCGGACTGTGACGTCATCCCTAGTGATGACATTTGAAACGACCGATTATTGAAGCAGAACTTGTTCCTCGAGCGTCAGTTCATGTGGATCTTTACTATGCAATATTATCACTTCATTCACATTATTTAGTTTTTATAACATTGTAACCGCAAATAATTCGCAGTCACTATGAGGCATGAGACAGATCCACAAAAAACGTTGTACCGTCGACTTGTTAATGTTATACACTCCGATGTGATAATTACTACCCTCTTGTGTGATAGTACCCGTATTATAATATAACGATACTCATACACGAGACTCCAAGCATGTAGTATATAGTACGTGTTCACACTAACAGTTGGGTTTGCTTGTTTCCAAAAGGTTCATTTATTTATAAACTGACACAATAAATTTAAGTCCTATAAAATGATATTCTCCTAAACCTTAAAACGTTCATCAATAATTTTAAATGTTGTACATGCGTGACGTTGACTATTTATTGAATCACTGCAATGAACTTTAGTTGAGTACCTAGTACGCAAACTGGGCGTTCAAATGATCGTTCAGTCTCAACATTGTGGATCTCTGACGTTCTAGTTTAGATTATTTAATTATGGGTAAATTCATTCTCTTAAAGGGTGGTATTTGGATCACTACTTAGATAGTATCGCTTGTTGAATAAGCTTGCTGTTCCGTTGTGCATGGATTCAGTGTTACGAGTATGGGAAGACAGGGCTGGACAGTCGTGTCCTGGACAACAGACCTGGCCCCGGGGCTGGTCGTAGTGCTCGTCGCAGGAAGGCTCCGAGAGCGTGCGGCGCTGCACAGGTTTCTGTCAACTAGCTCGGTGTTTGCTCGCCGCACTCTCTCGAAGCTTTTCCCCGCGTCCCGTATGTGCAGTTTGTATTCCATCATCCGACCGAGCGTTCTCTCTCTTGCAGACTTCCATGCATTCGCCAAAATCATTTTCGATCGCGGCGACGGCAGCCGTTAGCGCACGGCCTGCTGCCACACTTGTGATATTAGTACCGTAACTAACCATAAGAAAAGACTCTACGATAAAGCTGTGATCTCGAAACGATTTCCCCTAGTAGCGTGTAGTGATCGATGCAATGCAATGAGCCAACGGCCTACATCGAGTGCGGTACGACAATAGGTATATCCCAGTGTTAATCTGAATGGTTTGCTGCTCGTTATTAACTGTTCCTTCCCTTGGATATGTTAGCTGGTCCCGCCACTCCCGAGCTGTCCCGCCCTCCCCCGCCCTCACTCTCTCGTTGGGATCTCACACTTGACTATCGATTGTGTCTATTTACTCACTATTGGCGTGGCGGATCGTCTGCAATTTTGTTCTTATCTTCTACACGAAGGCGACAAAATTACACGCGTCCGCCTCACAGGGACATGTTGAATATTGTTTTCCTGTTAATTGGTGCATGTGTCTAATATCTGTATAGAACTCTTCCTTTAGAAATACCACCTGGTGATCCGCTCCGTTGTTCCGAGGAGGCGATGCTTGGTCCTCCGCTTGCGCGTGCCGTGTGTCCAGTGCTTTGCTCTCTCGAACACTCGCTTGACCACGAACACACCCCACTCACACACACACACCACACTCGCCTCACAAACGAGCAGCAAACGATGACGCGCGATCGATATTGTATCGACAACATGTATGAGTGTATAGGCTTCGCACAACACTATCGGGATATGTTCGCAGCACTGGTATCTAATCGAGTGCTTCCGCCCATCATTTATTACTTTTATCATCAATATAATATATTTTTTTGTGGATATATCCGGAGGGTGGTATTTCACATAATCCCCTTGTAGTGGCATGATGAGGTAAAATACGGTTTATTTATGTTGTTCGTCGCTCCATCAAGTACATGCCTTGCTTTGTATATTTTCGTTTTTACCCACAGAGGCATATGTTTGGTGTTGACTCGATTTATTTACTATGTTAATACATCTAGTGGTTATCTGTCTAATAGCGGTTACATCTTTAGTGCATCTCTATCTCTGTCGGTTACTTTCGTTGTGTTAATTATGTTTGTGTTAACATTTTATCTTAGACATGTTATGCAAGGGTTTATGTGAAACTTTTCTTGTAAACCTCGGCAATGCGCTCGCTGATGACGTCACTAATGCCTGTTGTGTTTCTGTTGCAGAATTCGTCACCATGATGACGTCGAAGTGAGCCGCCGGCTAGTGTGTGTGTAAAAAGCAGAGAATTTAAATATACATTTTGTTTCATGACACACAATATTACCATCGTATTGGACCTGCATTTCTCTAGTGTTTGCGATAAATTAAATATTGTCATCGTTTCAGTTTAATGATGTACTTGTAACGTATGGGTGCAGACGACGGACGCGGGGGACTGTGTCGCCCGCTTCCGTCGCCTCCGCCTTCTCTTTTTATTTAGATTTTAAAGTATTCCGTTAATTTTACTATGTAAGAAAAATTTTAACTGTAGCGGTACAAAGGGAAAACGAATAGGTGTGCGTCGCAATGTGATGGTATAAGTCTCGGGTTCGTGTCGGCTCATAATTTATATTTGTGTATATTTCGGGCGCCCGCCGTCCTGTATGTGTGCGTGCGTGCCTCTGTTTGCGTCGCGCCCTAGTGTATGCGGTGCTAGCGTCCCGCACCTTTCCGATACATTTTAATGTAAATTTTTTTCAAGTATGAGATATTTATAAAGTACGTGAGGAATAAAAATTTAAAAAATCCCAAAAAAATATAGTGTACCCGGCGGGCGGCTTCGGTCGTCCGCTCCACTCCGTGTACATTATGATCGTAATAAATGTTTAAATTTAACTAACTCAGTAAACGAATAAATTAGATTTATTGGTACTGCATTAATTGTATCTGTAAATGACTTGATAAATATTATATTTCTATTGTTGGTGAAACTAATTCTATCGAAATGGAAAGTAATCCGCTCTGTTATTCTCTTACCACATTTGATTCATTCTGTTATTAAATTTTACAAAAGACATACTGAAAATAAATGTTTCTTCATTTTTAGGTCAATAAGCATCGGTGTTTCATTTCTGCCCCGTTGATTTGATGACGTGTTTCTTTTTGTTCCATTGCATGAGCTCACACTTCCTAATGCTCTGTAGATTGTGCACACTAGTGAGGTCACAGTATGTTTGTGTGCTCGCTGCTCGCAGAACACCTACGCGCTGCTTGTTGAACGGTGGATTTTCCTAATGTATATTTCGTGTGGTGTTAATTATAACGATAAAGATCTCATTTAAATAATACTTTGTATATTTGAAAAGACAGTCCTTTAAATTAAGTTGACCAAAAACGTACACACATTTATTGTTAAAACCAAATAACGACTTGATAATACATCAATGCAAACAATTATCAAAAAATTTACTCCCACTATTAATTTGAAAATTATATTATCTAAAAATACAGACTAGCTATTGACAGTCAAAATATACACAGTAACAAAAGAAGGATACGGTTTTTACCTACACTTGTGCTTCATAGGCGGCACAGAACACTGCGGTTTAGGCGCATGACTCCGGGTTGAGGGTGGACATGTCTGAGGTCTAGGTCGGCAGGGCGGGCAAGGTGTACAAGGTTTACTGGGATGTGGTGGAGACGGTTGGCATGGTGGATGTGGCTGTGGCGGGCAAGGTTGAATGGGATGTGGTGGAGAAGGCGGGCATGGTGGATGTGGTTGTGGCGGGCAAGGTTGAATGGGATGTGGTGGAGAAGGCGGGCATGGTGGATGTGGTTGTGGCGGGGAAGGTTGAATGGGATGTGGTGGAGAAGGCGGGCATGGTGGATGTGGTTGTGGCGGGCAAGGTTGAATGGGATGTGGTGGAGAAGGCGGGCATGGTGGATGTGGTTGTGGCGGGGAAGGCTGACTGGGACGTGGTGGAGAATGCGGGCATGGTGGATGTGGGTGAGGCGGGCAAGGCTGAATGGGATGTGGTGGAGACGGTGGATGTGGTTGTGGCGGGCAAGGCTGACTGGGACGTGGTGGAGACGGCGGACATGGTGGATGTGGTTGTGGTGGGCAAGGCTGAATTGGATGTGGTGGAGACGGCGGGCATGGTGGATGTGGTTGAGGCGGGCAAGGCTGAATAGGATGTGGTAGAGACGGTGGATGTGGTTGCGGCGGGCAAGGCTGAATAGGATGTGGTGGAGACGGTGGATGTGGTTGTGGGTGAGGCGGGCAAGGCTGAATGGGACGTGGTGGAGACGGCGGGCATGGTGGATGTGGTTGTGGCGGGCTAGGCTGAATGGGATGCGGTGGTGACGGCGGGCATGGTGGAGGACTGGGTTGTGGCTGACATGGCACACTGGGTTGTGGCTGACATGGCACACTGGGTTGTGGCTGACATGGCACACTGGGTTGTGGCTGACATGGCTGACCATCCTGCGTCTGGCCCGGCTGGCTGGCGCACGCTATGTGCTGTATGAGCACGGCCAGCGTGCGCGTGGGGCGGCCGGTCATGCGACACGTGTCCAGGTAGGGCGGCGCGCCCGAGTGGGCCACCTTACCCACGCCGGTGATATCCATGTGAAGCCAATCACCGCAGACAAAATTCTGGAACAAGGAAAAATTATTTGTCTCGTGCATGTCCCAAAAAATTACACGTTGAACATACTCGTAGATTCCCCTTTTTTTGGAGACAATCTTAACCACTTTGAGATTTCATTGATGACGAGGAGGTGCTTTTCCCTACCAACTCTAACAATACATTGAGAAGAACGGAAATGTCATAAAAGAAATGGATCGTCATACTGTTGACGATGTTTTTTTTAATCATAGGTTCGCGTTTGACCACTACCTCGCCTGATGGTAAGCGAAGATGTGATCGGTAAAGCACGCTTCCCTCAAAGTAACCTATTGTTTCTTGACTTGAAAACCCCCAGGGTAGCTGTCGGGAAATACAGACTCCTGCGGAAAATTCCACTGCTTAGCTGTGCGCACAATAAAAGTATTGGCAAAACGCTTTGTATGTACCGGAGAGATGTCCACCATACGAATTATATCCTGAACCCTTGGTTTCCGTTTGTGCGTCGATGTCTCTTACACCCTGTATATCGATGGCGAATTGTCGTACGTCTTGTAGTCCGATGATGGAATTGGCCAGGCGGAATCAAGTTGTGCAGTTTCATCGCACTCTCACCGAAATGTAACCGATAAAAAACCGACAGACTGGCAACTCTGCGTCGATGTTCATGGCTCTGGAGCTTAGATTCGACTAAAACATCGTAGCCAATAAGCCTCTTGGGCCGTTTATCAATTGACTCAAATGCATGGAGTTGATATTTGGTGGACCCATCCCAGAGGTGAGAGCAGTAGGTACACCATGCATGACCGAACTTGCGCTTTATACAAATTAAGCAGCTGCTGTTCAGATGTGAATTACCGTCTCACCTATGTATTTAAGTATTTTTGATGATATCTTCGAAACTGCATTCTTGGAGCACCTATTGTGGTTTTTGTATAATTTTACGATAAAATCATCATACGCGTCCCTGGGGAACGCTCTGCCCAGTGTAGGGCGGGAGGGGCTGCCAGACTTATACTGACAAAAATCCACGGTGATCCTTCAATAGCCATTTACGTTCCGGGTTCACGGTTACCTGATGAGACAGTCCCGCGACCCCAAATTAGAATGCGGTGTGAAGCAATGGTCTTATACCCAGGGCTAGGCTAAGCACACAGATGTATGAATATGGATGAGGCGAAAGGAGGATGTAAGGATCGCAGCGGGTGGCACTCGGTGGTTTCTGCCTATCTCCATGGGAAAAGGACTTAAGTATTATGCATGAATTATTGTTCAAAACTCCTGACGGCATAATAAGGGTGCCTTTCCACCATAGATGTGTGTGCTATGCAGCTATGCTGCGAGAATGTAAAAGTTGAGCTTCGAAGCTATGTTACCGTTTCCACTGATGCTGCCAGGCATCCATAGCACGCATCTATAGCCCACATCCATATAAAAAATACATCTTAGTTGAATCAGTTTCCACCAGTGCTGCACCAATGAATATGATTGATGGGTATCAAACGCATCCATAGCAACGTAGTATAGCATAGGTATCTCTGGTGGTAAAGCAGCCTTAGATTTGAAATACAATATATTGATGTTGTTATCATGCCTCTTTGGCGCTGAATGAAACCCAACAAGTTCTAGTCCCTCTTCAAAGAAAAGTCAAGTAACTTAGCACCTAATAGCAGTCTTTCAATTTAATTCTATGGCATACTGACGATTATTATTAATTGATGAAAAAGCTATTAATTTTATGGGTGGGAGGACTCATTTGATGATTTTAGCACGATAAAAAAAAAAAAAAAAATGGCATACTGACCTTCAGAAAGGCAGCTCCTAGACAAGGGGTGGCGTGTCCGCAGCCCTTGTTCCTCAAATCGAAGGCAGCGTCATCTGTAACATAATTGCTTGTACTAACATGTCTATAATACACTAGCACTTTTCCCGCGACTTCGTCCGCGTGGTTTACGTACTTTCCTAATTCCCTCTTTTCACCCCCTTAAAGGTTAAATTTCCAAAAACCCCTTCTTAGTGCTCCCCTACATTATAATAGGAAGCCGTGTGCAAAATTTCACATTCCTAGCCCTAGAAGTTTCGGTTGTACGTTGATATGTCAGTCAGTCAGTTCTCCTTTTATATATATATATAGATAAGGTAATTTATGTGCGTATATTTATATAAGTGCGTTTTTTCTTGGCACTTTAAAAAAGTTAAACCAAAACATAAAATTTATATTCTTTTATTAAAGTCATTTATTTTGGTCGCGGGACTTACGAATTACCGTACCTTCGGAACGTAAAGGGTTATAGTCTGACAGTCCCTCACGCTCTGCCCTGGGTGGGAGGACTCATGCGATCAGTTTACCATTTATTTTGAGAGTTTTTCGAATGAGCATAAGATGTACTGATACTGGACGAGGTTGTCGATTATATACACAATATACAAAGACGCCGCGGCCCTGAAAGGCAAAATTCAACTGGGGGGGATAAACAGGTTGTTTATTGAACAAATCAAGTTTGTTTTGCTCCAGCCGGTGCGGGAGGATTTTGTTCTGTTGTTAGTCATTACTGTTACTTACCAGAGAGATAGCAAGAGTTGTGGAGGTCAGATAGGCAGTCGCTCCATGTAAAAAGATTCAGCTGCATGCGGGTTGATTAGAAGCCGACCCCAACATATTGGGTAAAGTCAGGCAGACGATGAAGATGATGGAAGAAGTACGAAATAGATGAAGAATGAGTAGATAATTATTATGAGATATCCTCACTAGTGATGAGCTTGTGGAAGTAGTGCCACAGCGGGAAGCGCCAGGGCCTGTCGCCGCTGTGTGCGCCTGCGCAGCGAGCGGCGCGCCAGGCGGCCTCGCAGTTGCTGAAGCAGCCGAACGCGCCGCCGCCCGTCGCCATCAGCACACCGTCTGCACACACACACACACAAGGGATGGTCACACAAGCGCTCTAGGAGACTCAATTACCAACGAGCTGAAAACACTCGCGCATTTTTCTGTTGTCATTGAATTAAGGACTGTATCAGTGCCTGCCTATCCAGGAACTTTTTAAATATAGGTCACCATAGAACGTATAGGGATTTGCAATGCGTTTGTGGAGAGTGATTGTTGTACGTCCACACTTGAGGGGTTCGGCTTGTGCTCAGGGCCTCAAGTGTGGTATTACAATAAGTGTCAGAATGGTTTATCATTGATTTTTTAATTGTTGATTTGAAGTGTCATTATGACTTTCGAAAGGTAATCTCGTACAAATGTTTTTTTTTACTATTTACGAACTTCTTACTAAGTACTTCAAATTGCTTATAACACTAATAAATATTATGTAAAAATATAATAAATGGAAACTGGCATGAATTATTGTTGAAATGTCGTTAAAACACAATTCTATTACGAGACCACTGACCGAACAATGATCAACCATTATGAATTTAACAGATTATGCACTTTAGCAAAATGTGTGTTGGAATCAAAATTTTATTTAAAAAAAAAGACTACAGTGGTTTTCTAACGTGGACCCATCTTCAGATGGGTCCACGTTACTTAGTAATTTTCCGAATAAAAGTAAAATTATGCGTAAAAATCACAAGGTCACATACGTGTAAAAGTGGCCACGTCGATGACTAGCGAAGGTTTGTATATTGACTGGCCGTACACCAGCGCGTCCGCCATCATGAGGCGACCCTCCATGTCAGTGTTCTCAATCTGAGAATAAATTATTTTAAAGTTTTTATTATTTAAAAATCAGACGATGATGTGCGAAGATGTGTAAGAATGGAAGGAAAAAGTGTTGCGCTGGGAAGGAGAATGGGATGAGGGCAGGAAGATGATTATTTAAAGGGCACAAAATCAAGCTACCTAGAACGGAACAAATTATTTTCCACATTTGTTCATCCTCCCGTCACTAGATGGCGCTATTTACAACAATAGTGAATGTGCCGTACATTTTGGTGGTGGTGTTCTTTCCGTAATTGTCATTTACTAAGCACTTCAAGAAATGCCTTATCTATACGCTACAGAACAAGAAATCTTCAAGTTCTCCCTCACTCGAGCAATCACATAACAATCAAAGATCTTATTTTTTAAGTACATAAACACGTGTTATAATAATTTAAGTGGCGCACTGTACTGTTTGGTTCTCGTAACTCATTGATGTAATGTTCGATGTGGTCGACTCACTAAAACACGAACAAGTTGTACGTGAATATTCTAAAAATGTTCGCGCACACCTGAATACTTTTTTTGCGCGCACACGTGAGGAGTGAACTCATTATTTAAGGTCTTACATTGCTAAACCCGCAATTGAAAATGTTCGCGCGCAAAAGTTACACACGTCCTTTCTTTTGAAATATCGTGTGGATTTATTGTTTAGTAAAAGACTTTCCGTACACACGTGAGATAATTTTATTATAATGACAGTTCAACAAACCATAGATTTACATCACAGACATTCATCTTGACATAAGAGTTCCACAGACTAAAATTCTCTTCACATATCGTCCGTTTTGGACGGACTTTCAAATAATATATTATTCATGTTTTTATTATTAAAAGTAACTCTATTTATAGAAGTCAAACCAGGGATGCAAAATCTATCAAAAAAATTAAAAAGTTCATTAGCGTTTTTTTTTGATAATGTTTCTATCTAAATACTGAAGCGACACACAGAGGTTACGGGGAAAGGAGGAACTAATATTTATGGTGCCTTATACACGTTCCACTCCTTTATGAGAAGGCGTTTTTTACACCACCCCTCAACATAATATTTTCCTGTTTTCCCTGTTTAAAAACACAAATATTAAAACATTTAATTCTGACTAAATTGTTAGTGATGCATTTTATACTGGCACATTCAAATACTTAACTTACTCCTTTATTTTTAACAGAATTTAACTCTAAAAATGCATGACCAACATTACATAGATTATGTGCATAGCCCTATATTCTTAAAAAATTAACTTAACAAACTTCTCAAAAACAGTTTTTCCTAACGGCTTAGTTAACAAATCCGCCAAATTATCCTGCGTTTTAATATACTTTACTGAAATACACTTATCCTTTATTTTGTCCATAATGAAGTGATACCTAATATCCAAGTGCTTTAACCTTTTATTATTTTCATTATTATAAACAAGTTTTATTGCTGACTGGTTGTCTTCATACAAGATCACTTCATTACCGACAACATCAAAGTCACACAACAAATTTTTCAACCAACATGCTTCTGAAATAGCCATACTTAATGCAATATATTCAGACTCAGTGGAGGATAATGACACACTAAGTTGTTTTTTACAACACCATACTACAGTACAATCAAATATTTTAAACAAATAACCAGTGGTAGATTTTCTATCTTGTGTGTCACCGGCCCAATCTGCATCAACAAAGCCTTGCAATTCTGTGGATGTGCTATTATATATCAAAGAGTAATTTAATGTACCTTTTATATACCTTAGAATACGTTTCAATGCCTTGTACAACATAATACTAGCACAGTGTTGGTACCTACTGAGGAAACAAACTGATACACATAGATCTGGTCTTGTACCACAAACTGCATACATTAAACTGCCTATGAGTTGTCTACACTTTTTCTCTATTTCTGGACTTTCAGATTTTTCCCTTTTTAGTATTTCAAACTTAAAGTTTTGGTCTATTGGAGTAGAAACTGGTTTGCAATCTGACATATTATAATGCTCTAAAACTTTAGTAAGATATGTTTTCTGACTAATTACCGTTGTACCTTTCTTTTGATCAATATCGATACCCAAATAACATTTGGCCAAACCTAAGTCTTTCATCTTAAAGTTATTGCTTAGCTCGCTTTTAAAATCTTCCAAAACCTTGTTTTCAGTGCAAAACATAAGAATATCATCAACAAATAGCAAAACATATAGCATACATTCATTTACCTTTCTGAAATATAAGCAATGATCATTTTTAGATTTACTGAAATTTTCTTTACTCATGAAGTCATCAAACTTTTTATTCCAATATTTAGGAGACTTTTTCAAACCATACAATGATTTATTTAACTTGCATGTTTCACCGCTTGGTAACTTTATGTATACACTCTCATCTATGTCACCATGTAAAAAAGCACCTATAACATCCATCTGATGAACTGAAAGTTGAAGTTTATTTGCAACTGCTATAAAAACTCTAAAAGTAGGCAATTTAGCCACAGGAGAATATACTTCTAAATCACAATCAGACTGTTCAAAGCCTCTTGCTACCAACCTAGCTTTATATACTTTATTAGTACCTACTTGTTTAACTTTAAAAACCCATTTACTAGAAATTACTTTATTCCCCTCTGGTACGCTATTTACTTCTGTCCATGTGTTATTTTCTCTCAGAGTATCTAGCTCAGTCTTCATAGCAATCTTCCACTCTTCCTTTTCTTCAGAGTCAAGCGCTTCCTCTAGAGTAGCTGGCTCTGTACCGATGGATAGAAGGTTTGTTTCGTAGTCATCTAGCCTTGATGGTTTCTTTATTGCTCTGCCTCTCCGTGAATGTGTTGATACTTGAGGTGTTTCTTCTGCCTCTTCTTCTTTTTCTGACTCTGATGTTTCTTCTGAATTTAGAATTTCCTCTGTTTGTACTTCTGTATTTTCATCAAGATCTGATAACTGTGTTACATCTTCTTCACCTTCCTCATTAAAACTGTGATATTCTTCTCTTATTTCATCCTCTTTATTATTTATTTCTTCTTTTAATAATAATGGGGTTATATTATTATGATCTTGAAAAGTATTACCTAGCTTTTGACTACTAAAATTGCCTTTCAGGAATGTTACCTCTCTTTTAATCAAAACATCATTTTTATGGGGAAAATAAATTCTAAAACCTTTTGTTGTTTCACTATAACCTACAAAGTATCCTATTTCAGCTTTGCTATCCCATTTTTTGCGATAATTATCTGGAATGTGTACACCTACCTTTGAACCAAATACTTTTAAATTATTTATATCATATAATCCCTTTTTATACCAGAGCTCATACGGAGTTACATTTTTAATCCTACTTTTACCAGTTCTGTTTATAACGTATACAGCTGTATTGACAGCTTCAGCCCATAGAGACTTATTTAAATTACTTGATAACAATATTGTTCTAGCCGCTTCAGTTATTGTACGCATTTCACGTTCTATGCAACCGTTTTGTTGGGGTGTGTACGGAGCACTATTTTGGTGTACAATACCTAAATGATTGAAGAGAGACTTCACCTCTTTGTTTATAAATTCTGAACCACAATCTGATCTTATTATTTCAATTTTATACTCTAAGTTTTTAGTAACAAAATTTAAAAAAGTTTTAATTTTATCAACTGTTTCAAACTTATTTTTCAGAAAATAAACCGTTCTATACTTTGAAAAGTCATCCTTTATGAGTAGATAATATCTTGATCCACCTAATGATATTGTTTCCATCGGTCCGCATAAATCCATATGTAGCCATTGACCGGGCCTATCTGCCCTATTTATACTTATAGGAAACGGTCTCTTATGTAACTTACCCAAAAGACATGGCTCACATGTTATTTCCTTTTGTTTACTAACACTGAAATCTATATCATATTTATTTAACATGTTTTTTACCTGTTCAATATCCTGGTGGCACATTTTTTCATGCCATTCAGATAAACTGTCACTTGATTTACCAACACAAGCATTTTGAATTTTATTAGACCTAAACTTCATTATAAACAAGTTATTTTTCCTATATGCTAGTGCACAAACAATTTTACTGTTATTTTTCCTCAAATAACACATTTTACTATTAATTGTTAAAACATAACCTCTATCTGTAGTTGAACTTGCTGAAAATAGATTCATCTTGATGCTGGGGACATGTAAAACGTTATTTAATGTTGTATTTATCCATTGTTTACCTGTAAATGCTTCTAAAGAAATAACTCCAATACCAACGGCTTGTATGATTTTGCCGTCTCCAATAACTATGGATCTAGGGCATTCTAGTTTTTTATAGTCTATAAACATATCATAATCATAACACATGTGCTCTGAAGCTCCACTATCCATTACCCAACAATTATCACTTTCTAATTGACTGTAAAACAATGATGATAGCTCGAACACAGAGAATGCATTGCCTTGTTTAATTTTGTTTACATCTTGACTTTTCTCGCTTTTATTTTTAAACCAACAATCTGAACTTTTATGATTATTCTTCTTACAGAACTTACAACTAGTATTATTAATTATTGTACCTCTACTTTTCGATTTGCACTCCTTTTTCAGATGTCCCACTTTTCCACACCGATAGCATTTTCTATTAGACTTGTGTACAAACGCAGATGACTCATCTTCTTTGTTTTTGGCTGAGGCGCGTTGCTCTTCGATCAGTAATCGCGCTGTTAACTGGTCCATGGTCCTTTTTTCTGCTGGCACCGATTCCCACGCTGACACAAAGTGCTGAAATTGTGATGGCAGAGATGAAGTTATCTTTGTGATGGCCATAGTTTGACTCACTTCAGCGTTGAGATTCTTCAGTTTGCTCAGGAGAGACTCGAACCTTCCCAGGAACTCTGACACGGTTTCCCTTTCTTCAAATTTCATTGAAAAGAACTTCTGCTGAAGTATATGCACAGACAGCTCGCCTCGCTGTTCAAATATTGTATGTAGCTTATCCCAAATCTCTTTTGACGTCTTGCAGCTTAATATTTGTGGTATAACCTTTTCAGATATGTTTGTTACCAACATACCTTGAGCTTTTGAATCTTTCTGCATCCATTTCTCCTGATCCTCGTCGGCCTTGAACGTGCCTTCAACGACGTCTAAGAGACCCATAGCTCTTAGTAAAACGCGTATTTTGAAACACCACGCTGTCCAATTTTGTACACCTTGAAGCTGCTGAAAGCTTTGTCCAGAAGCCATATTTTCGACGGAATCCATCGCCCGTATTATTATTGCTTTACCGCAATTACCAGATTTATCAGAATCTGAGCCGGCGACCGCCACACCTGGTCAGACAGCCCTGGCCGACGTATGTTTATGTAGCTACTTTACCGCAGCGTTTCTTGATAAAAAACCAATCCAGCACGATTATTAGGCCGTAAGTCTGTGTCTGGGCCCATAACCTTTTGAAATATCGTGTGGATTTATTGTTTAGTAAAAGACTTTCCGTACACACGTGAGATAATTTTATTATAATGACAGTTCAACAAACCATAGATTTACATCACAGACATTCATCTTGACATAAGAGTTCCACAGACTAAAATTCTCTTCACATATCGTCCGTTTTGGACGGACTTTCAAATAATATATTATTCATGTTTTTATTATTAAAAGTAACTCTATTTATAGAAGTCAAACCAGGGATGCAAAATCTATCAAAAAAATTAAAAAGTTCATTAGCGTTTTTTTTTGATAATGTTTCTATCTAAATACTGAAGCGACACACAGAGGTTACGGGGAAAGGAGGAACTAATATTTATGGTGCCTTATACACGTTCCACTCCTTTATGAGAAGGCGTTTTTTACACTTTCCGATGGACACAGATGCTAAACGCGATAACAGTTTAGTACGTGCACTGCTGAAATTGAACACAAAATGTGTGCGAACAAATGTGCCGCACACTATTTTGATGGAATCGTATCATTACACTACAGGAATACTTCTGTTGACAATTAAAAACTAAAAAGAGATTATAAATAGTGGTCCTCACTTGAATGGACATGCCGTTGAGTGCCTGCACGACGTCGCCGACCTTCATGCACTGGCCGCTCACCATGTTCTCACAGATCGGGATCACACCCGTCACATTGATGGGCAGCTGTAATCAAATTGCACATAGATAGTGAACTAACGAACTTGCTAACTACCCACAGACAACCGCACGTCAAGAAACTATTTTATATTGATAGCGCAAGTGCGTGTTGACGTAAGGATCATTTTTGTAGTTAAAGTGTCAGCACTACCACTTCTAGTTGGTCGGCGACACAAATCAGTCAAATTTCATCGCCGGATTGGGGTTGATTTCACGAAATGGGATAGAAGTGTGTAATGCGAGGACCACACTTATGTGAAATGCCATTAATTATTGCAATTGGATCTTAAACGTTCGTATAAACGTCAGTGGCGGATTTACCAATAGGCTAAGTAGGCTGGAGCCTAGGGCGGCAGATTTAGAGGGGCGGCAAATTTAGCCCAAATAATAAAAAAAGAACTCATAATTATATGTATACACATTACGTTCGTAATCCGTATATAAAAGATTACTAAACGCACTGTTAAATATAGGTTCTTATGTGATCATGAATTTGAAAAATATTCCAATAGCTATTCAATATTAATTTAAAGGACATCACCCAAATTGGGCCAATTTCTTTTTTGCCGGCCAACTAAAATAAACGCAAAAACTAAATAGAGGCCATCGAAATAGATATTCTTCGTTAGCGGACCAAAGTTACAGACCCAAGTTTTAAGTTAGTAATAACGATTACAAAAAAATATGAAAAAAACATCCACAAAAAAGTCTGTAGTCCTGTAGTATGACCTGAATATAAACTAGTGCCGGGCGCGAAAGGGGGGCCGTCCCTTAATGCCCCCGTGAGTACACGTCGGTGTACCGCCCAAGCGGGGCAGACCTCCACTGTATGCTGCACTGTGTCCTCTGGATGGTCTACACATTGGTGACGCCCAGGCGTTTCCTTCCGCCCAATCTGACAGAGGTATCTCCCGAAACAATCGTGTCCGGTGAGCATCTGCGCCTGGTGGAAGGTGGGAACGCTGTAGCACCACTCCACTCACTGCTCAAAGAGGGGTCTTGCCGCTGTGATTGCTGTGTGCCCAAATCTGGGTTGTTACCGTTGAAACCGTCATATCGTCATGAGATCGCGACAGAGCCCATTCCGCAGTGCCTCAAGTAGTCGAAGCAGCGGAGTTTTGCGTTGCGCTCCCACACTTCAGTCGTAGACATGCCAGAGAGCCTTCGTCTCCAGATCTAAAGGAGCCTCGCCACCTCTCCGGAAACCGTGCGGTATCCCCTAATTATCTTCATGGAAACGACCAGATAGGGACCCCGTAGAGAACCATGCATTGGACAGGAGCCGCTTGAAGGCGGGCCCGATTAAGCAAAACGAAAGAAGAGCTGCTTGAAGTTCCACTAGCTATCCAGGACGAGTCAAATCAATGTCGACTCGATATGACCCCTCCTGTTGTTTAGTTGGAAACCCAACAGGGGCGCCTTCCCACGAGTATGGAAACACATGGCCCCTGACATGTGTAATGACATTTCGAATGCCAAATGCCTGATCATCGCGACAACCAGGGCGGCTTCTGCCGGGTGTGACTTTTCCTGTTTCAACAAGTATCCTCAGAGTAGCAGACTACACTGACGGCGCTAGCGAGGTCGGCATATCCAATTTACCACAGGAGTGGCCCCAGACGACTAGTACGACTACACGACAGGCGTAATAAAAAAAAAGACAAATGGTTTATTGTTTCTTATTACATTGTTAACTGAAAGAATACTTGTGATGGGTTTGCGTCGCACTTCCTTTAGTTATATCGGATCGACACTATGTGATATCGGAGTGCCTTTCTGATGCAACTCCAGAGCAGGTTGGTAAAGGCATTTGGCAATGTCGAGAGAGACCGCCAAGACGATCCTACCCCGAGATACCGTATCCCTCGCCGAGATTCATGGAAGGAATCCCACGCGCATGATAGCGTCCACTAGCCAAACTAGCTCACCACAAGATCTAGGCCCATCCCCACCAAGTGACTGATGAGGCGGTGGAATTATTCTTTAGAGCTTAGCCACGAGCTTAACCACGCTGCAAGCTTAGACAAGAGTTTAACCACGCTGCAATCGCGGCGATAATACCCCTCTTTGAGGAGCGGCTGAAGAGGCGCCGCGGCATCCTCAATTTCCGGCTGACAGTATTTGCCGGACACGGGTATTCCAGAAGGTTCCTGTGTCGGATAAGGAGGGAAGAAACGCCTGGGTGTCACCACTGGGAGGATCGTCCGGAGGACACGGTGGAGTATACGGTGCAGGGGTGCCCCGCTTAGGCAGACCGCTGCCATGTCCTCACGGCGGCGAAAGGCGGAGACCTCTCGCGCCCGGCATTGGTCAAGGCCATGCTGCGGGGCGAGACTCGAATGGGAAGCGGTCGCTTCCTTCTATTAAGCAGCCATGGTAGCGAAGGAGGAAGCAGGACGTGTGAGGGAGAGGTCAGCCTCCAACTCATGACCCAGCCGCCATCGCCAGGAAGACGCCCACGGCAACAGACGTCGCAAAGCGATTACCGGCCACTGAAGGCGCGGGCATGCGGACGACGAGTAACGCCGTCCGATAATGGACCATGCGCGGGTGGACGACCCCTCGTGCTTCACGCGCGTCTCGAAGATCTGTCAGCAATCTGACGGGGGGCCTTAGAGGGCCATTGCCTGTCGAGGTCGCGGGACTATTACATCACTCGTAACATTGACCCTGGAACGTAAGGACTTCTTGATTTGATTGAATTCTTCTGAATTGAAGGATCACCGAGTGCGATCATTTTAGTCAGTACAAGTCTGACAGTCCCTTCCGTCCCGCCCTGGGAGGGAGGATTTATTTGATGATTTTACAACGATAAAAAAATGTTTATTGTGTTACGCTCTATTTAAATAGTAAGTATATTTTTGTTGCCGGCCAACGAAAATAAACTACTTTTAAAAATAGCCCAAAACTGTATGGAGCGTGGGTGACGTCCTTTTTTAGTAACTTTTAATAAAAGTTACTAAATTAAAAAAAGGGGGGCGGCAAAAATTGAACAGCCTACTAGCGGCAAATTTGTAAATCCGCCACTGATAAACGTCCATCATCGCGATAAGTAACGGCATTTCCCATTAGTGCCAAAGAAGCGCACGCTATTTGATTTTACCAATGAGCGTACGTGAACGTATCTCTTTAGATGGCTGACCTTGATTAAGCAATGCTTGTTTAGGTCTGTTTTAGGGTGGGTCTGCAAAGTCAAGATTTCCGAGACCGATCTCAGAAAGCTTGACTTTACTAAACCCACTGTGGGTGATTAAAGTTAAGCAACTGTTGCGGACGTCTCCATTTGGATGGATGACAGAGTTAAGTGGTGAGACTAAATAACTTGAAATGAGGTATTACCCTAAGCTGAGCTATGATCTGAAAAGCTGCGAGCACGACGGCCGCGCCCGCCATGCTACCGCGGTTCTCTGTCATGGAGTGACACTCCTTCAGGCACAGACCTCCGCTGTAACACGAGATATAACATTAGAATATAGGCGGTATAAAGCATCAGGAAGGTCACAAGCGATGGACCGCCCAAATTAAGTCTTCTGTGGGTGGTCCCTCACACAAGTGCATCAAGATGTCTGTATGCAGGGAGCCTACAGATTCGGTAGATAAGTGATGACTCCGGTCTCTCCGGACTCTGGTCTAGTAAGCTCGCGGGAATGTCTTAAAGCATACAACAGCCCAGAATTCAATGGCCAACTAACGGAACAGTAGATTTTACAACAAAAAATGGGTTTTTCTGTCGAGTTGCTTAGAAGCAGCCGGAAAGCTAGACCCGGGGCCAGTTGGTGGCAATAGGCTCGCTCCTATTGTATGCTACCTAGACATTACTGGCGCATTTTTGGTGGGTACCAACAGGAACACAGACGTGTCGTTATATATTATGTTGGTTGCAGTAATACCTGTCGAAGGTGACTCCCTTGGCCGCCAGCAGCACGGGCGGCACGTTGTGTCCGGCGCCCGAGTACACACACTCCAGGAACATGGGCGTCTCGCAGGAGCCGCGTGCTACCGCTAGGAACGCTTGCATGCCCTGCGCCACGATCCACTCGCGGTCGTGAGCTTCCACTTTCACACCCAGCGGGCATAAGACGTCCAGGGCCGCCTGGAAATCAAAAAAGGAGTTAGCAGCATGTTGTCTCCGTGTCTTGAAAGGCACGTTAAGCAGTTGGTCCTCCGCCTGATCTTTCTGCGATCGTGTCTGACTGCCGTCCCATCAGACTATGGTGGTCAGGGAAGAGCAGGGCCGTATTTAAACTGTTGGTCACATCGACCACACAGCCTATAGACTCCTAATAACAGGCGACCGATGTCTGTCAACACATTAGGCAAAAATGTCTTATAACCGTCGTCACTCACCAAGTTCGTATTAGTTTCGACCACTCCTGTGTGCCGTAAACACTTCCGCATAACTCCTTTAAAAAATCGAGAAAATAGACATAATATGTTCCCGTATACAATACGTTTGTGTGATAAAAAAAGCCGGACTTCAAATTTCCTGAAAGACGGTATCACATTTCATCAGTTAGTTAATAGTTCCATAATCTAAATAAGATTAAATTTCTGACAATATTTATCGGGGTTCATCTTATACTGGTCATACTTGGTGTCTTTATAATAATATAATAATAATGTATTTATTTCAGACCATTGATCCATATAGTGTTAGTAAAATCTTAACCTATTGTTAGTACACACAAATAAAAACTTTAATTAATTGGCGACATGTACGCCAGTACCCACATGTCTACCTACCCAGTGCCTAATGAAAGGCCCATCGATTTTGTCCGCCAGTGTAGCCAGTATGTTGTTGGGGCTACCCCTGAATCGTTTCAGCAAACTAGCACATCGCTTGCGCATAACGGCATAAAAATCGTCTAACCTCGCTTCAGCGAACATGCCAGACGCGCTACAAAACCGAGGTAGCCCCAACAATACCCTCAAGGCATTGTTATACTGAACGCGCAGAGCGCTGTAAGCCTTCTGCGTATACCTTACCCACAGGCTGCACGTGTAAAACGATTGGCAAAACGCTCGAAAAAGAGTCAGTTTCACCTCCTTAGTACAACGTGCAAACCTGCGAGCCAGCATATTGCATCTGGCCGCCAACGCCCTGCGCTCCCTGTCTAAATCTTGGTCATCCATGAGAAAGTCCGTGACAACATGACCTAGGTATTTAAACTGCGTAACGAATTCCAACGGCGTTCCTCGTAAGTTAATAGATGGAATATTAACAGGTGTATTGTTGCGCACTCTAAAAACAATTACCTTGCTCTTGGTGGCATTATACCTCAAGCCATGAGCCTCCGCATACCTCTCACAGATGTCCAACAATTTCCTCAGACCACAGATTGATGGACTGAGCAGCACCATATCATCAGCGTAACTTATGTTGTTGATCATAGTTCCATCAACAGAGCATCCGATCTTGGTGCCGCTCAGCTCACCAATCAGCCGATCCATATACACGTTAAAAAGACTCGGTGAGGTCAATCCCCCCTGCCTTACCCCACAATCTAATCCATATGATTCTGATTGAGCATCGGCCCACCTAACATAATTATTTTGATGCTTATACCAATATTTAAATAAATCTAGGAATTCAGTAGGTAGATCAGTATCATCCGACAGTTTTTGCCACAAAACATCATAATTTACTAAGTCAAAAGCTTTTGACAGGTCAAGAAAACAGCCATACACTGGTGTTCTCCTGTCTGTGTAGTACTGCACAGTCTGCTTGAGACACAGGATGGCACTTTCAGTGGACAAGCCGGCTCTAAAGCCAAACTGCGCATCGTGCAATTTAATGTGGTTATTCAACCGCCTCTCAAGCAGACTGTCCAATACCTTGCCAATGACTGTTGCTAATGATATAGGTCTATAATTAGATTTGTCGGATGAGTCACCTAACTTACTTTTAATTATGGGAACTACAACTGTTCTCACCAGATTCTCAGGCAGGTAGGAATGACTCACACAAAAATTAAACATCATGGTAAGCAGTCTGGTCAAGTGTACACCGGCGAACCTTAAGTGCTCAACACTCAGACCATCATGCCCCGGTGACTTACCCCGCTTCATACTTTTTAATGCCATTTTAATTTCCTTATTTGAAAATTTTACATAAAAATCACCTTCACACAAGGTCCGAGAGTCTCGCACAGATGTGTCTGTATTAAGTGGCGCTACCTTAAAGTGATTCATAAACATGGTAGATATGTCACTACTTTGTGACAGACCCTCAACATTTGCGGGACGACTCGGCTGGGGATTCAAAGAGTTGGTTTCCTTCCAAAAAGAACAAAATTTTTTCTCATTATGCAGTGATGCAATTTTATCCATTTTTATTTGGGTTGCATTGTTTTGACACCATTTCAATTTATTTTTAAATTTCTGCCTCAAAATTTTCATATTCTCATAAACCTCTCCACACGTAGGTTTTCCTTTAATAACCCACTTTTGAAAACCGAGCCGCGCCTTAGAATGAGCCTCTTTTACATGCTCGTTCCAACCAGTTACATACATTTTCTTTTTCTTCACAAATATCTTATGACTAGAAATAGCAGCCGTTTGCAAAACATAAACAATCTGTTCATACATATTATTAATTACAGATCTATGATGATCACTTCTACATATCCTATCACTACATTCAATAAATTGACTAGGAAAATCAATATCACGTAGGGCACTATGACATAGGTCAGCGTAGTGTTGTACCTGGTCAGAGGTTCTATTTCCCCAAATTACTTTATTGAACACTACTTTTTTATTGCTCAGTTTTGGTACTAATATACTAAAATTACAAATAATTTGTAAGGGAAAATGGTCCGACCATGAAACATCATTAAGCACATTTACTTTTACAATTGCACTTTTGATAACACTAGATACCATACAGTGGTCCAACCATCTAACGCACCCATGCGAGTCACTCAAGTAGGTATAAGTATCAGAATTTATGCCAAGAAAGTCAATATCTGCACAAATGAAATTAAAATCCGAACAGAACTGTATTAATTCATTACAGAATAACTCACCTGGGTGCGCGTTGAAGTCTCCCAAAACAAAAACATTTGCCACACTATTACATTCCACAATTGCGTTAATTTCTGTCAAACACTCTGTATATTCAATTAGATTATTCGGGTTACACACTGGCATATATACCGAAAAAATAAGAATATCTCGGTCATTGATTACTACCTTAATCGCGGTTAATTTAATATTATTACACTGTATCACTGATACACTATCAAAAGCACTGGATCTCCACAGCAACGCGACGCCTCCTTGGGGTCGGCCTCGCCCGGCCGATGGTTCCGTAGCCGCAACACCCGTGGAATCAAAACCGGGACAAATACTGCTTAAATACGCCAAGTCATGCGAGAGAAGCCACGTCTCCTGTATAGCTACGACATCCGACGATTCACATAATTCCCTCACATAATCAACCGACCGTTTAATTGATCTACAGTTGAAGCTTATAAGTTTACATTCTCGCTTTAAAAGTTTATCTTGAGAAGTAATCATTTTTATGTCTTATTATTCACCGGGCCTCGTGTTTTAAACACAAAATAACGTCTAAAGAATACCCCCTCAGGCCACATATTATCATTGTCGAATAAATCCATTTTATGTTTTGGTATTGAAATCTTATAAGAATCATAGTCCTTAGAGTGTTTCATTTCTATCCGCTCCGGTGCAACGACAACCTGTGTTTTTTCTTTCACGTAACTAGCAATATCCTCTGAGCTAACATCTTTCGAAACATTATAAATTAAAAATGGAATTTTAACATCTGCGGCCTTAAATTTCGTAGTTAAATCAACGTTAGCGGTTCCTTTTTTTCCAACAAAGCGAGATTGCTTCTTACGAGATTGTACCACTGTCCACTCCCCTTCCTTATCGGGTATATGTTTTAAAAGTCGCCTGTCACTAGTCGTATGTCTAGTTATTGACGTAATCACAGCATCGGCGTAATCACGATCATTTATTTGTTGTCTCTGCTCCTCCGTCGACAAAGTATGCGTATGCGTCGGCTTGCGCCTTACACTATGCGATGCACTAAGATGTTCGGTGAGCGGGACGATACCATCGTTAAGTCCCGTGTGTGTAACCGGGCGCGCACTATGCTTGTTTGATAAGTCATCACAGCTGTTTTCTTCCACATTGAAATATTCCACTTCACACAACGGCTCGCTAACTGATAAATTATTTTCTAAGTTGAGGGTAGACGCACCGCGTCTATTGTAATTTACATTGGGTTCAAAGGTTAATGAATTACTACTTTTAACGGCTAATTGGACTTGATCGAGTTGTTCCTTTGTTGCGTACACATCTTTAATATGTTTGATCTCCGATTGTAACACAATAATGTCCTTCAATAATCTTGTCACATCTACGTGATCAAATGTCACGGGTGGTAACTTTTGAAGATCTCTCGCTACAAAAATAGGTATATCTTCCGGGTCTGTGCTCTTAAATAAGGAAATTATGTCTTCGAGATCCCGACACACTTTGTTTTCCTTCCTACGGGATATCTTCTTAGTTGTAGTCTTCACTGATTTGAAAAGTAACGTCTTTGCAACATCTACATCTTCTCCAGTAAATGCAGAGCTACACACTTTCACTATACTGTCCTCGTCCATGATCTGAATTTTATTTTGTATGAACGCGAGTACTTCGCTAATTACAATATTACAAGTATTACACTTTAACAATGACATTTTCACACTGTCCTCACACGTCCGCACGGTAGCTCGTCAAACGAGTCAATGATTTTCTTTATGATTGCGTCCCTTTCTTTTGCAAGTATTTTTTTCGCCATCTCTTTTCGTCGATTTCAAGTACACATATTAGTGATGTTCCAAATCGTACAACCACCTCTGTTGTCGATAAAGCAAAACAAAAACTTATAACTATTAATTTATGCACAAAATATTTTTTCAATAATTAGAAATTACAACAGATAGGTACATCTGATAAATTGTTAAACTTTAATTTATAAATTTTAGATAGTCACACGATCTTGATTTAAAAAATAAATGGATAATTGCAACCAAGCTAGAGAACTGGATCCCATCTACTTTTTTTTTTTTTTTTTTTTTCGTGGTAAAATCATCAAATGAGTCCTCCCACCCAGGGCAGGGCGGAAGGAGGGACTGTCAGACTTGTACTGACTAAAATCCACGGTGTCCTTCAATAGCCCTTTACGTACTAGGGTCACGGTAATCCCTTGGTCCCGCGACCCCAGCAGGCTTTGGCCCTCTACAGGCCCCGTCATTATGCTGACACTCTTTGAGGCGCGCGTGGAACACAACGCGCCGTCGACCCGGGCATGGTCCATGGTCGGACAGCGAGTCGCCCATTACTCGCTGCCCGCATGCCCGCGCCTACGGTGGCCGGAGGTCGTCCTGCGACGTCCGACGCCGTGGGCGTCTACCACTGCGGCTGGGATGGAGGGAGGACGCTGTCCTCTCCCTCAGGCGGCCCGCCTCCTCCTTCACGAGCATCACTGCTTCGCAGAAGGAGGCGACCGCTTCCCACTCCGTCTCGCCCCGCAGCATGGCCTCGACCAATGCCGGGCGCGAGAGGTCTCCGCCTATCGCCGTCGTGAGGACACGGCGGTGCTCTGCCCAAGCGGGGCAGTCCTGCACCGTATGCTCCACCGTGTCCTCCGAACGATCCTCGCAGTGGTGACACCCAGGCGTTTCTTCCCTCCCTATCAGACACAGGAACCTCCCGAAACTTCCGTGTCCGGTGAGGACCTGCGTCATGCGGTAGGTCAGGACGCCGTGACGCCTATCCAGCCACTCCTCAAAGAGGGGTCTTACCGCCGCGATTGCGGCGTGCCCGGACCTCGGTTGCGACAGTCGCTCCCTCCATACTGCCCTGAGATCGCGCCGGAGCTCTTCCCGCCGATCCCATCTACTTAAAGTGTAATTAATATGTTCACGTCATTTTAGCGAAGATTGTTTTATCCTTATGATAAACCGTCGATGTCTACTAAGTTGAGCAGTACCAACTAAGTATTTGCCGCTTTTGGTGAGTTTAATTATCAATAATTAAACTCACCAAAAGCGGCAGCGACTTTTTTTTTTTGGTCTCCTAGGCAAAAAGTATAGTTTCGGAACCTTTCTTCTTTTTCTTTTTCGTGTCGCTGGCACTACGGTATTTATATTTTATTGGCCCAAAACCCCGTCATCTCCACCGCTTTGTCGGTAGCGGCGAAGAGATCCGTTTGGCTGCATGTTTTTGGGCTAACTCTATAACATCATTCTGCATTCAATTTGATAGGCCTCACCAAGGACTTCGAACATAGCTTATAATAATGACGGAAATTTTAAAACATTGTTTTTATTCATTTTTATATTTTACCTACATGATTCAATCGTAATTACAATAAAAGAAGGTAATTGAATGCAAGTATGTAAAAACATATTTTATTAAATACAATTTAAAAATGTCGATACTTTCTTGTTTGATTTAAAACTGTCCCATCCCTAGTGACATGCACTGACCTTGAACTGACCAATCAGGACGCAGTACCCTGTCCCCCTCGCTGACGTCATACCTCAGCAAGTTGGCAGAATAGTTTTCGTGCGTTTTATCGTGTATAGGTGTCTATAGGCTGTGTGGTCGATGGTTGGTCAGTAAGGTACTGTATTGGAACCATACAGCCAGGTCAATCGAATTCCCTAGCACACCGACATCAAGGGTTAGCCCGCGGATGCGAGGCCCTGGGAAAAGAGTGCCCCATGGAAAAGGTGGGCCTGGAGAAGAGAGAGTGCAAACGCATAGTAGGCACATATCAGTGGCGAATTAAGCCTGTCAGGGGCACAGATTGACAACTAGGAATGAGTTCCCCGAATTTAGTCAAGTATTCAATAAGCATATTTTAAACCGTGTTTAGGATTTGTTGAGGTCATTAGGAGGCCTTTAGGGCCAGGGGCTCTCGGTGGACCGCCCCTTCCGTCCTGCTCTGGTATAGAATTGTGCACTTTAATATCTCTCGCGTCGATCGTTATTTCCACTACCTATATACCGCTATTTAATACGCAACTTCTTACAGGTTATGCATATAAACGTATTTTTCTTTCCACGATTGGAACTGTCAAGAGGACTGCATAAGTTTACCTGCGCCAGATCTACCGGCGTCATCTTGTTGGCAGGCATGTCGGACAGACAGCGCGCCCAGTTCTGCGCGCGGCCCCGCACGGCGCCCTCCAGCCACAGCGGCGAGGCCTCGCCCCCGTACATACACACGTTGCACGGGGGCCTGCTCACTTCTACTGATTTGAACACTTCGAATCTAAAATCATATATACAGTTTATTATAAACGCGAAAGTTTTAGCTAAAGAGATATGGATCTGTCGCACAGAGATAACTGGCGTTTCCTCCTGGCAGATCGATCCCATGGGGAAATTAATAAAGTCCACATAAGTTAGTTAAGTATACAATACATTCACTAAAACATGCTTTGTTGGCTGAAATTTCTTAAAAAATAAGTGTGTTTACATAAATAAATAATTAGTATTTAATTAGCGTAGCCAACCCGCAAGCAATGAGATTTTGTTAATTTAATTTTGTTTCTAATCTGATCTAATCTGTAGATTATAAGATTCTGTAGGTTTTTAAAATAATTGTCTAAGAAAATTTCACTTTGAAATAAAATGCGTGTTTGGTTGTCATTATTTTTCGTGTTTTATTTAACCATTTATATTAATTTAGTTTATCCTAACCATGTTCTTCCGTTATTGAAAAAAAAAATTTCAAGATTAAAACCTCTAACAGATTTGACATTTCGAGACCTTACGCTACACTAGCGCCCCTAGCGGCGAATTCATACAGACAGCTCACACAATGTCCGCTACAGTACTCACTTCCACGCAGCCAGCTCGGCTGCCTCAGCGGCGGCGTCGGGCGCGGTGCAGGGGTCCACCTCGATGGTGACGCAGCCGCGCTCCTTCAGCAGCTTCACGCCCGCGCCCACGCCCCAACGGATGTTCTCCTGGGGATTACAGCTAACAGATTTAAGGAACTGTAGAGAGGCCCAGTGGCTGACAGATGGACTACTGTGCTATGAATCATGGCTCTGCACAGAATATTATATTAGTATGAACTACAAATAGTTGATCCGGGTCTGGCTGTTGGAAACAAATCCGTAAAGTGGGACAAATATGTAAAGTGGGACAAATATTAACTAAGGTTTGTCTTTAGTGGATTTTCAATTTCATGCCGTAGAAAATAGAGTAATATATTAAAATAAAACTGTTTCGTTCCTCGAGGTTGAAGCAGTTTGTCTTTAATGAATTTTCGACTTCATTCCATTGAGGTCGCGTTGAAACTCTATAACGCGCTCCACATAGTGACTTAGAGAATAGAAAAGCTGGTCTAACTAACCCTCGCTTCATCAAGCGACTCCAGCACGTTATAACAAGCGTCTTTCGGTCCGATTGAAGCAACCGCCACCACCGAGTACTCCAGTATGCTGGTTATCGCGAAGGCCTTGCCTATGTGCAGTTCACGTGCGAATCTGAAACATATGACGAATTAAATAAAACTGAAAATCTATTATACGGAGCGTAATAATACGCGCCGCGCACAGTGTGAAGAAAAACATACGCCCAACGAAGTGGGCTCAGGTTTACGCAGAGTGAACAACAGTGAATTTTCCAATTAATGTAGTAGAAGGCTAAAACTATGAGGAATAGCGAATACTACTCAAAAGAATCTGGAGGCCGATTTTTATGAAATAAATAAAACTGCACTCTTCGATTTTTTTTTAATCAATACAGTTTCATCAAAATCCACCTGGTAATCGAATTCAAATATTTATTGCATTCATGTTACTAAGGCCAACATCTCATTTTAAAGATGCAGCGTTATGCCTACTTGATTGAAATGGAAAATAACAAAAACACTTACGAATTTAACTGTTGTGAAATTAAACCGCCACATTTTTGATCCAATTCGGCTCCAGCTGGCGACAACTCCAATTGCTTATTATGTTCATAACAGCAAATTACAACACCTTTCTGTAAAATAATATTTTACATTGTAAGCTTCATTTTAAACAATGGTTTACTGTTTTATTTGAAAATAAGTCCTACAATCATTTTTAGGGTTCCGTAGCCAGATGGTAAAAAACGGAACCCTTATAGATTCGTCATGTCTGTCCGTCCGTATGTCACAGCTACTTTTCTTCGAAAGTATAAGAGCTATCCTGTTGAAACTTGGTAAGTAGATGTATTATGTGAACCGCATTAGGATTCTCAAACAAAAAAAATAAAAAATTGGGGGTTCTCCATACTTAGAATTGAAATTCAAAAAAAAATCACCAAACCCATATGTGTGAGGTATCTATGGATAGGGTCTTTAAAAATGATATTGAGTTTACATGTATAATTTTTTCTAAACTGAACAGTTTGCGCGAGACACACTTCCAAAGTGGAAAAATGTGTCCCCTGTAACTTCTAAAATAAGAGAATGATAAAATTAAAAAAATATATATAATGGACATTACCATGCAAACTACCAGCGAAAATTGTTTTGAACGAGATCAAGTAATTAGTTTTTTTTTTAGTACGTCATAAATCGTAAACCGCAATTTACCTTTCAAAGTTACAACCAACAAGAACTTTTGTATTATGTTACTTGCTGCTATGGTACCCTTTATGGGCGAGTCCGACTCGCACTTGGCCGGTTTTTTTTTTATTATCCTAAGTGCCTTTTAAGTGACCCAGCGGATATTCAGTGGCTAACTAATTCTTCTCTGATATAATTATGTAATTGCACGATAATGGCCAGAACTGCCCATTCTGCTAGCATAATAGCCTAATTGAAAGCAGCACGGTAGCCTATAGACGCCTGCAACACCAGAGGTATCGTATGAGTTTTGCCGACCTTTCAATAAAGAACTTGCTCAGCCGCGACAAAAACCAGACTAAAAGGAAAATACAAATATTAGTCCTTTTTTTAAATTAGTGTGATACAAATTTTTCTTGGCTGTGTTTTAAGAGAAACATGAATTTATTTTATTTACCTGAGCTGCCGCACCTTCACTTGCTGCAGAACTTAGGGCCCTTGTATCTTTACCATAATTTAGTCTTCTATTCAAGAATCTTGCACTCTTTAATAATTTTGAAAACATTATATCAAAAAAAAAATTAAAAAGCTATATGTAATTTCATTGTTTAATTTATGTAAAAATGTAAACCATCTAGATTTGTAAAAAAAATAATGTTTGAATGTTGAATTTTCTTAATTTTAAGTGTATAAAGGTTAGTTTATTATAAATAAAGACTACATGGTTTGTGCCATGCAGATTCAAAGTGAGTTAAGCATTAACAAGTAATTTCATTTACCCCACAGGTGAAAAAACATTTCTGTTGCAATAAATGTTGAACATTACGGATGCAACTTCTATAGTAAATAAGTTAAGACAAAGTACATTTTAATTTCCAGCAAGTCTTGTTTTGCACTTCATTTAAAATCAGTCAATAAATGTATAATTTCACAGGAATTGTTAATTCTGCTCTATCTTCGGGCCCCACCAAAAATTTTAAAAGAAGTTGTTTTTGGCACATGTCTAATTGTTAGTGATACTCTAGTTTCCCTAGGCACTGTTATATGCCTGACATATTTATCAGAGCACATATTAATGTTCACTATTGACGCATCCAGTAAATCCTCCTTTAACTCTTCTATGCAATGCATATAACAAGTGTACAGCTTCTCCTGTAATATTAACAAGCTTCTTGGTTCAAGTAAAAGTGAAAACATAGGTGTTGCATTAATAGTGTCATCTTCAGCTGGTTTAAGGAATTTTAAAACAATGTGTGATCCAGCAGATATTGTAGTAATAGTTGGATAGAATAGGGAGCCATCTAGATGTGGCATGATACCCTGCCCTGGTTCATACTCATTTACTAACACATGGTTTGGCCTTTTACCATCCATGACATTGAGAGCATGTATTTTCTCAAGGTATTTATCCAGCCATTGAGGTATCGCCTCGGCTATCATGCCCTTATTGTGAGGTATTCCGCCCCAATTCTGCAGTCTTCTGTTTGAGAGTTGCGTCCATTTTGGCTTTGGTACCGCGTAAATACTCGACAAGATTCCCTTTTCTTCGGCTGTTGTTATAAACTCTGATATGTAGTAGGCAGTTTCCGGAGCCTGTAGATAAAATAGTGATTGAATTTATCGCTATAAAGATATCGATATCAGGCTCAATGTTTTTCATGAAACCTGCTGTAGTTACTTTAAATGAATACTTACAGTAATGACTCTGTAGTCTTCTAAATTAAAATTGTCTGAATTCATTTTCAACTAGTTTAAATATTTAATTAAATTGAATCTGTTGAAATGATGGCCTGTTTGTTTTACAGAATATTGTGATTAATTTGACGTTTGACATGTAAACAAATGAATGACATCCAAAAAAAGATAAAACGTATTGTTACAACTTCAAACAAACTTACAGTTTTAAAAAATATATAAAAGTGTGATGTTTTGTTGCACAATGTGAGTCCATGTTCAACTAAAAAAAACTGTAACAAATATATAATTATAAATTAATTAATATATAATGTTTACTTCATTATCTTTGAAGGATCATGCATGTTTAACAATTAAACGTAAATATTTAGAGGTTGCCACTGGTAAATATAACATGTTGACATTTTATGAAGTTTGGTGCGTTTTATTTACAACAGCCAACAATTATATTTGCCGTATTTAAAGAAAATACAGTTAATTTAAATCTTTTAGTGCCCCTATTATTGCTATATCAGAAACACGAAATTCCATAAGTATTAAAGTACAATGTAACTTGAACATTTTTCGAAACTTTTCAAAGAACGTGTTTAATTTACACGCGACCTTTCAAAGCAATAACAAAACATATACAGCTAATCTTTTTTGACAGAAGCGTACAGAAGATAAAAATGTTATTTGTTAATAATTTTTTTGTAAATATTTGTTAAATGTGCAATTGTAGAATGTGATCATAATGGGTGGTTGCATAGGAATAACTAGAAGTGGTAGCGGGCCAATAGAGGAGTCTTCGGCTACCGTGTCTCGGCCTAATTCAGGTGGGGTATGCGATCATCTGTCTCCGTGGAGACGTCGAGTGCGTGTTCTCATGATTCTTTGTTGTAGGCGGCCTGAGGAAGAACCAGTCGCTGTGCCACGAGACCATACGATGGAAATCAGACGTGCCATTGACAGAAGGACAGTTACGTAGCAAAAGGGATGAGTTTTGGGATACAGCGCCGGCGTTTGAGGGACGGAAGGAGATCTGGGACGCGCTGCGGGCGGCCGCCGTCGCTGCTGAGGCGATGGACTTCCAGCTGGCGCAAGCGATACTCGACGGAGCCAGTGTGTCCGTGCCTAATGGCTACCTCACTGAGTGCTATGATGAATGGGGTTCAAGATATCAGGTACATACATTGCTTTACCTACCTTCACTGCACAAAGTGTGGCTATGAGCATATTCTCCATAGCTTTATTACATATAATGATATTGAATAACCTTCAATAGAGTGTTACATATGAGAACATGTAATGTACTGACCACTGCCATTGTGTCAAACTGTTTTGAACTGAAGGTTCAATATTTGCTCATGTTTACCATAATTTTAATACACAATAGTTGTTTTTCATCATAAATTTTCCTCTTACAAAGTCAGAATATAAATATTAAATTGTGATGCCTAATTAGTATTTATGTGTGTATCTTTGTTTCCTGCCTAGCCTTTTTTGATGTTGTGTTTATTTGGTTCCATATTAAATTTGGCCACAATAATGTGGCATTATCCTCAAATATCCTATAGTAAGTTATATTGAATCCTTAACTGATGTAAAAGTTTGCTTTGGAATTACCAAAAGTGTATTTTGTGTGTTCACTTGAATTACACTATAGAAGAAAATCTAAAACCACCTATTTATAACTTGCTTGTTTTAATTAAATAAACAAGTACTCAGTAATAAGTAAAGGGAACTAAATTACATAGGTTAAATAAATAAAAACTGTTTAAATCTCTACATCCTTGTTTTTAATGTTCATTAAACAATTCAGTAAATATGGCATGTTATATTGTCTGTGATCAGGGCACTGGCAACTGATGACATAAGAAACTCAAAAACAAATAATAAACATGGTAGATATCCTGCTTTAAGTTCTAATGTACTATCATTGAACTTAAAACGGCACAGAGCTTTTTTTTAGGTTTGGCAGTACTAAACTTCTTGTCTGTCACTCCAACCTGTGTAAAAGTCTTTCTAAACCTTCTCATCATCTCCAACTTTATTGAAATTGAATTTCAATCAAACTAGACGTATATATATATATATATATAAATATTTAACATGGACCATGGCCTTTTTGACTGTGGATATCTTCACTGCAGTACTACCATGTCATAAAATAAGGTGAAATGATAAGGCAGGTAATGCTAGTCTACTTTTTGCAAACACTGTTGAACCTTAATTTGATCCACTGACTAGCTGTTATATTTTAGTTTAGGTTACTATGTTGCTACAACCTGGAAAACAAAAGACAATTGTAGAATTAGGGTGTTTTTAAGTCAGTACAAGTCTCACAGTCCCTTACCCTCTCCGCTTAGGATGGAAGGAGGTGTTTGATGATACACCCCAGAAAAGAGAGACTTTTCTAAGACACTGGTGCTGTAAGACCGACCTGATAAAACCTTCATCTTCTATTGTAACTTGATTTCTTTTAAGTACCTATGTTACTCCCCAAGCTAATTCTTAACAGAGAAATATTGAAGGGACCTGTCAACCACAAATAAATGATGACAGCGTAAGCCACTTTATTGTCATGTTTAGTTCTTTTATGTGTGGGTATACCTCCCCAGGTCCCAATATACTGCCTATCGCCCCCCATAAACATGGTGAAGGAGGCGAGCGGGCGCGACTCGCCGGCGGAGTGGTCGGAGCCCGTGGAAGGAGGCACGGAGGTGTCGCTGCGCTTGCGCTTGTCCAGCACCTGCAAGGATGTGGACCTAGCTGTGTACTCCCGGCATACTGTTGCGCAGTGCAAGAATAAGTTACATGTGAGTTGATGATGATTTTCTATTTTTTTTTTAACTTTGTTTCCATTGTAGGAATTTCGCTAGTATTGTGGGTATGTTTATATTATTTTTTATTGTTACTATTGCACAAGTAAAGAAAGGTCTAATACCCAGCACGACTGAACCAGGAGGTGGAAGGTGTAAAAAAAATATATTTTCATTTCTATGTTTTTTTTTGTAGTAGTGAGAACAATGCACTAATTTGCGTATGAAGCTTTTTTTTCTCGTGGAATATTTAAGAAATAATAAGATAAGTAAAGCACCTATTCTGTGTCTCTGTTAAATTCTAACTTTCACAGACTTTTATTGCATGAGCTTTTTTTTTAATCAATAGTCAATCAATTGTCCCTCCAGTCCTGCCCTGGGTGGGAGGACTTATTTGATGATCTTACCAAGTTAAAAAATAAGTGTATTCCAAATATCTAGGGGAGTATTTATGCAAATAACTAATCCCTTAGACATTTGGCCAAGCAATAGTATAGGTACTTTATGGGAATTCCCGTAAGTTTCAAATTCAAAGATCAATATTTAAGATTAGTGTAAATGAGATAATAGTTGGTAGCATACAGCCTTGTATTGAAGACCTTGATTATGATCGGTTATGGATGTGCTAATAACTATGATGTTAACACCGTATAATTAGCTGTTTGCTGTTATTAGGTTTTCATAGCATTTGTAAACCCTCGAATACAGTTTGCTAACAAATCGTAGAACTTAATTTGTTTATAGTCTCGAGAAACTTTCTACGTGTATAAATTCAACTTTTGTGCACGAATAGCACAGTGGCTAAGCGATTGATAGCTACGCTACTTATGACCAGTTCGATTACTGGCATTACTAGCTGAATATTTTTAGGGCCTACAGATATTTTTAAACGCACCAACAGAGACGAAATATCTGGTACAGGACAAATAAAAAAAAACTTTTACAGGGACATATTTAATACTCATCCATTTACGTAAAAAATGGGTACAATGTTTTTGCTACTTGATTGATGCCAATGATTTTTAATCAATTTATACGTATATTTTATTTTAATACACGTATATCTTATTTTAATATACGTATAAAATGTAAATGTAATGTAATTAAAAAATCCAATTTACTAAAACGTAATTTTTGCCCTTTCTTCAAGTGCAGTAACGATTTTATTGCCTAATTGCCCTTTAAATAATATGCATTTTATTGGAATCTTTATAAATACAGTATGAATTTTATTATTTCAAGTATATCTCCCAATACATTGCCAAACAAGTCTTCACCTTCGATTCCACTTGACCTTATAGATTCTTTATAAATAATATTCAATACTTTTATGTAATAATTCATAACTGGACACGACGATGACACGTCGTGCCCATTAGCATTATTTGAGGTGTCAACAACTAGATAGTAGAGTAATTTTCTTCTACGTTGTCTCGTTTTTTTTTTCTAACCACACCAATCATCTTTCCTTTATCGTTGATGCGTTTACAAACATTCAAAACTGACAGACACAAACAACAAGACACGGAATAACTACTTGTGGTTTATAAAAATATTTGTTCCCTCCGGGAATCAAGCCCGCGACACGAAGCGCAACAGTCGATTCGTCAGCTACTACGCCAACCGTATCGTTAAATATTATGTTAAAGTCAAATGAGCTTTGACTACAACCATGACCAGCCATAATGTTACAATTATTAACTTAACTTTAAAGTATACACATTACACGTACATTATGATTCTGAAACTATATACCCGTTCATACAATTCTGCACTTTATCGAACTGGTTTCTGATTTCAAACAGTAGGTTTTATTTTTAAACAGTCATCTTTTTCCTGTTTAGACAAAATCGTTTTAGTTGTTTTGTTGAAATTGGTTATAATATTTTCATATCAAGTCAATCTAACTACATTGTGTTATTTTCTTACTACGACTTACGTGAAGTACAGTTTGTGTTCAATAGATTTTCAACTTTATGCACAGCAGGACATTAGATTGAAAATCTATCGCACTGACACAAGGCTGTGTCCAGGTGTTTTTTTTTAGCGTGGTAAAATTATCAAATGACTCCCACCCAGGGCAGGGCGGGAGGGACTGTCAGACTTGTACTGACTAAAATCCACGGTGTCCTTCAATAGCCCTTTACGTACCGGGGTCACGGTAATTCGTTAGTCCCGCGACCCCGGCAGGCGTGTCCAGGTGATAGGCTGCTTTTGTAAAGAAGCAGGTTGTCGGTAGAGACAGCTCGGTACGGATCGGTACTAGTTGGTGTAGACAAAGTACGCCCAAGCAATCGTACGCACGTAAAGTTTTACCTGCACGATGAGTACCGACTTGTTAATTTATAAAATCATCCCTAGTCCAGTTAGTCGGCTGCAACTACTATAGTTTTTGATAACTCCACATAATTAAGCCTCTTCGTACACAACGCGACGCAATAAGTCTCTGAAACATTACGACTTAGGTATCCGTTGACGCGTGCCTGTGTACGAACCTCTAAGGATTTGTATTGCGGTAGTCGCCTGGATACTAAAGTCGTAAGGTATCAGAGTCTTGCGTCGCGTTCCGTACGAACTTACTATTAGTATAATGACGACTTACACGCACAATAAAAATAACTTTCTTAAATATATAATAATAATGAATAATAACATAACATTGAAGCCATTCTTTATATGTTTGCTGCCTTTTCTAAATTCTTTACCTACAGTTACTCTGATAAAATAATAGTTCCAAAGTCATTGTTTATGTTCCCACATACTTGAATACTACAACAGAACAGTAATCTAATCTAGAAGGAAACCTGAACGTGATATTTGTAAAACAGTTTGTAGAAAATTAAAACATGCTGATCACCCGTGGGGCCAACTGCATTTATTAATACAACGATAGTCTTGATTATATTCTTTATCAATTATATTTTTATCAATAAAACTTTATTGATCGTAGATAAAACGAAAAAACGGAAACGAAGTTATAGCCCATATGAAAATAAATTATAGCCCATCGATGGTCAGGGATCTTGAGAGAGGAACCTCTGAACAATAGACACCGTGTCCAGAAGTATTGTTTTCTGAATCAAGCGCTTGATCCAGCTGCCAAGCGACTGCCTCAGATGTTGGTCGATAGACTCGATTTATTTTTTATAGAACGTTGGCTCACACTAGGAATATCTCCTGTATCGTGTATGCGTTTACAAACATAACTTACACGAACACCCAGAATGACTCGTAGATCATACAAAACTTGTTACGTGCGGAAATCGAACCCACAACACGCAGCGCAGAAGTCGGTCCCCCAGGCAATGCGACAACTGTCGACATTCAAACATAAAGACAAAATATATATATATTTTTTAATAAAACCACAAAAAAACAAAAACATTAAAAATTGCCTCATCAGATTTTGGTCGATAGTCTCGATTTTATTATCATCTTAGTATAACATCTTCATTTGTAGGGCAAAGGTCGCCCCACTCATCCTTGTCTACCTACGCAAATTGACGCCAATATTTTAGGTGTCCTGGCTCAAATCGATTTTCATTCTATATATAAAATCTTCTTCAAAAACCCTAAAACGGCTGTTTGGCCTTCAGCGAACTAAAACCATATTCAGGTCCTTTCGGAATTAATATTCTTCACAACCATACAGCAGCATGAACAAAGAGGTTAACACCGATACGAAGCCTATACTGATACATTTACTTCCCGTCATGATAATTTATCATTTGTTCCACAGAATATATGGTACTACGCCGTAAGCGATAAGACATTCCCGTAACTTTAAGACAGTAGTCTATGGGACATGCATAGGCTCTATGCAGTTCCCATAAACTAGTAACAGTCTCGTGGAGGGTCTATTTAATCATGAAAGACATTCGATTATGAACCAAAAATGTGTAGCGCTAACTGGCCAGTTAGAAACCCATACTAAAAAAATGTCTTTGCAGAGTTTAGACTACTAGCTAGCTGCCAGTATCTTTGACATTGTTCTCAATCCAAAGCGTAAACAAAGCGTATATTTTTATAACCAAAAACCATGTAGTATTTGTTATCAGCATGCCAACAACGAATGCTACTACAATACTATCTTACTAAAGCCAGTCATAAAAATATGTACATTGTGCAGCAGGTCGGCCGAGCACGGTCAGTGGGTGACGTAAGCGCATGCGAACGATGCGAAATTTTGCAACCGTACGCCGTCGCCTACCTTCGTCACATTGTGTACTTTTGTTTTATGATAGGGCTGCCACTCTTTTGTGAGATCGATATCTTTTTAGCCGACTTCTGAATGGCAGGTGGTTCTATGCTTGCATGTATATTTTATTATTATTGCATTTATTCTTGAACCGTAATTTTTAAGACATGTTTCATATACCAACCCACCCAGAATCCGTGTAGTGGATTACAGCCTCTCTCTTCCTTACAGAGAGAAGAACTTTGTCCCAGCAGTGGGAATATTATGGGTTCTTTGCGCTAGATTATTTTTTAAATATTTTCCTCTTATACTTTAAACCTGGAAGAGAAGTCTTGGTATAATAATAATGTTTAAAATAATGGCAATGTTTAAACAGTATACGCACGGAAATATATTCAAGTTTCCGGATACGTAAAATATTTCTAGACCTTGATTAAATATTCAATGTAGATAATAATTAAATTGTATTTTATTTAGCATAAAAAGAATAAGCATTATGTTAAGAATAACTTCACATTTGCATAATTACAAATGATATTCATAATCATTTTCGAAACAAAATCTGTTCTTATATAAATGTTTGCTATTCAAACATTCTTCCAATCGTAATACCTTGGATATGACGCAGTTCTCCTTCACATTTGGGCACAGCCCTGTAGTTAACATACCTATATAGGTAGTTAAGTACTCTATAAAGGTCGTACTCACCTGTTAAATGTCTGACAATTTCGGACGCCACGACAATTACCGCCCGTTGACCTACATTAGTGAACTGCTCGAGCCATCGCTAGGAGTATGATTCCATTGTGCTTTCTCTTTGTCGTCGGCCGAAGTTAATGATACGGGCATTAGGCGCATTAGCTTATTTTATTAATGGCTCTTGGCCCGCGGCCAAGGTTGAGCTTGAAATGGTCGCACTTTAGTTGGACCGTGACTTTTTGTCCTTTTCAAATGAAGTTTTTTCCAACAATGTAGATTTTTTTATCGGCTTGCCACGGGTTGTGATCCAAAATTATCCGGGATTTGTCATGTCTGTTTCTTATTTCAAAGTTTTAAATTCTATATCTGTGATATTATATTTAATCCAGATCCGTCCACCCGTCCTTGCGTGATTGAATAATAAACTTCCATCTATTAAGAGATATGTTAGAAACTTTAAATTTTGTGACTTTACCGACATTACTAATACGTGAAGCAAAAATGGTGTACCCTTTTTACGAAATATAATTACACGAACGGAAGAATATAACAGTTAAAGTTCATATCATGGAGATGAAGTGCAGAAAGCTATTTTTATTTTCAAACTTAATTTAAATGCATTATGGTCTAATTTCGACCAATAGGCGACTACTTGTACTAACAAATTCCCATCACATGACACACTTCTTAAGGATATTGTTATCACTGCTGTGAAACAGGCCCAGTGCGAGTTAGTGCAGCACGGTACTTTCTACATGCAACCGACACGTAGAAAGTAATGAATTCTCACGATGTTTTCCTTCACAATTTTGAAAGCACTGGTGATATAATAATTCACAATAAGTAAACCTGTGAACCGCTAACTAAACTTATACGATTGAGCCATTACTAGCCTCCTCAGTTTTTATTATTTACGTGTTGAAATCTTCATGGGTTTCCTCCGTTGTAGGGGAGGCAGGCATGACAGATTTGAGTGACTTAAATACCCCACGATGACATCTACTGCAGTATAAGCTGGGACATGTCGTTAGTACTGATAATGATAGCCTGCATCACCCCACTGCTCCTCAAGCCAAACCTAGGACAAGGGCCACTATCCCTGGGCTTTTTATTTCCCTCTTTTTCCGGTCCAGTGCGAAAATGGACCAGTACTCGTTGATTTAGTCCAGTTCTATTCATGTCTAATATTAAACCAAAAGTCAAATCACCCTTTCCACCATCCCCAGGCTCAAGAGAACATCGAGCCTTGGCGGCAACGCTGGTTCTACGGCGGCAAACTCCTCGGCGACCGACTGCTAATCGAGGAAGCAAAGATCACGCCAGGATACGTCGTACAGGTCATCGTGAGCACGGACCCGCAGCCCCCGAGCTAGTCGCGGCAACAGCACCGTGCCCTAATGCACCCAATAGCGTCTTTGTGGTACTTTGCATTTATTTTTAATTATATTTTGTTTATATTTGAAGGCGACTGTGCAAAGAGGTGGTAAAGTTTCAAGGAAAAGGAACAGAAGAATACCTTATCTGTGATTGAATTTGAAAGTGGAATACTCCCTATCTATTCTTCAAACCCCTGCACTGTCGTACTTGTAGTTTTATTTTTATATATTGGTTCGATATGTTTGTCTATTTATTTTTGTATAGATTGTAGTTTAGTTCGGGCCATATAATACGCTTTGTGTGAGATGAATCGTAGAAAGCACAAGCGATTGTGGCGCCCTCTGCTAAGTTGTATGTCGAGGAATATTATGGAGGTTGAACATTGAAACAACGTAACATTTCTGCATTACTTCATATCATGGGACGGAGATTTTATACACAAGCTGTTATAATTAATTATTTTGAATAAACAAAATGCGATATAGTTTATTGTAGCTGATTATAATGTAGGGTTACACTTAATATTAAATCTAGCGCGGTGTCGAAACCCTGAGTGTAATATTTTACACAATTAAATCGCCCAGTGAATAAATAAAATAAATTATTTAAATTGGAGACAAGCAAAATATCACAAAGACGCTTCAGTGAAGGTACCAGAACAACATAATCCACGCAATAAATTTATTCTAAAGTAACGTTACAGTGTAAGTTATAACGTGTAACCGATTTGTATGAAAATAGTCCTTAACTTGTACAATGATAAAGTATATCGACGGTCCCTCCGTCAAAAACCGAGGTTTTCACACATAGAATTATTTCTAAAGAAGTTTAATTCAAATCCATGTACACATAGAATTATTTCTAGAGCAGTTTGAACATCAAAAACGCTCTCCTGTAAATCTCTGTTTTTGACATGTACGTTTGTACGTAGGGACCGTCGATATTTCGTTTGTGGAAATGGTTGAGGCAATAACTTTGATCGAATTCGTACACAGGCACGCGTCAATGGATACAAATACAAAGTCGTAAGGTATCGGAGACTTGCGTCACGTTATTTACGAAGAGCCTAAGAAATTATCCTTGAACGTCGATCGATATATTCTAAAAGCATATGGCGCCATCTGTCGGCGAGAACACGGGATTTGCCTTAATTTAGAGCGAAAGTCGCCCACCATCACTTTGGTTAGGATGCATCCACCTTAAAGTATATAATTATTAATGTTGCTACAATACATTTTACATTTTAGAAATATAAATAGGTATTTTGATGTCATTTAAGTTCAGTTTCGATTGACTATTTGTTGTTTTGTCACTTTATCATTGTAAAAGCTAGGGATATGAAACAAAATTCATGGTTAGTGCGCTCGAAATCATCCCGGAGCTCGAGTACTACTAGTGTCCACGGTTACTATGTGAACGCTTCACATGGGGTGTCGCCTTGATATTGCATTCTGATTTTTGTCACTTTTTTATCGTCCATTAAATATGTAAAAAAAGGCGATGAAACTGCGGAACATCTGCGGACTTCAGGAACAGATACTCCAGTGCATTATATGTTAAGGATCCGCAGGTCAGTTTTTATACTAGTATGGTCACTGGCATTGCTACTGTAATTAGAATTTAAAACGGGATATTTACCATATATTTCCGTGATCAACTGATCATGACACTTGCAACAGTGTCGAAATATCAGAAACCCGAAATTAATTTGGTAAAAAAATCCCATGTGGAAGAAGATATACTGTTTTGTCTCCTCATAAACATCCAACCACAATAACTTCAGATTATCCGTGACCATGGCGTTTGCAACAATATCGGAAACTAAAAACAAATAATTCGTCGTAAATATTCAATTATTCATTCGAATAAATAATTCACGTTTTAAGTTCTAAAAATGGTGACTTACAAAGCCACAATATACACCATTAAATAAAATAGTAATAGTTTTATGTGGATATTTACATATTTTATGGACGATTCCTCACTCAGCCTACTTTATCATACGTAGGTACTAGATGCATATAAAAATTGTTTATATTTATATAAAATGCCCCAATCGTAGTGATTAATATATTTTATCTACTATCATGCTATTAATCCTCTATAAAAGAACCTATAGCAATTAGCTTATTGCCAACATTAAAACACTCAATGCTATAATGATCATTATATCATCCAAACGCGTGTTATAATGAATTTCAAAAAAAGAACATTCTCATGCAATGACATTTTTACCACCAGATCGCTAAAATTTTGAAAAAAGAACAATAAATTGTAGACTAATTCGTAATTTCGGATTCTCGTCTTATCGTGTTATTTCCCGCCATCTTGAATTTACATAGTTCTGTGCAACACCCTATGGTATGAGAATCTTTTATAGAGGATTCACATCATGATTGTAGATAAAGTATTGTATGCAACTGTTATAATTAGGTATTAAAACACTCATGTGATACTATTATCACACTCGGCTACGCCTCGTGTGATAAACCCACATTCGTGTTTTAATACCCCTGATTATACAACAGTTGCATAAATAACTAATATGTATATGACAGTGAGAGCGATACTTTAAGGCTGTATGGTTATTACGATACACAAGAAACAAACGGAATTTTATTATATTATATATCAAGGGAAATATGATAGTTAAAATGTGTAATTATATGTTTAAAATCGCCTGAAATTAATGATTAATGCGATAAATTAGTAACAAGTGTACCATTAAATTAGAGATAAATAACAAAATAAGTTGCAAGTCGTTTCAAAACTGAAATAAGCGATAAACTTATAAAATGTATGACAGACAATAACACGGCTCAAGATACTAACGCTTTAATCGACCACCCAGCATCTCATATATAGTGCAGGTCGCAGAAGGCATTTCATTTGCAAAATATGAGGACCGCATTCTATTTCGAAGTATGCAAATAGGTTCTAGGACTATCTGAAAACACATGATGCCATGCGCTGGAGTGGTCCCGTCCCCTCCCCACCTCATCCCTCGGACGCCGTATGATATGGTGTGATTGGTGCGTGCGCACTGTTGCTGAGGATTGTGATTCGAAGGATCGCCTAAGGAAAAACGCTCTAGACTACAACTACTGCCACTGTCCAAAATTCAAGTTTCAGCGTTTAGCGGTTTCGGCTGTAGGCGAGTCTTACGACCATACCCTGTTCTTTTGTATGTATGGATAATATACATTCATATGTTTTTCTACTATATTTTCTCTCAGTCTCGTCATAGTAAAGTATAATCAGTATGTAATGCCAAATATCAACGTTTTGTTGATCTGAGACCATTGTGCGGCACGTACATTTTTTTGGACCACGATAATTGCCGGCAACATCAAAAATATACATCTTTACAATCCTAAGAATATATAACAAAACTCAAAACTTGGTCCTTATATTTTGCATACGGATGTCTTCTGGCGGGCCGGTCTATAATTATTTACTACGCATATTACTATGTCAAGGCGTTATCCCACTACTAACGCACCGATATATACTAACTTAATCTTAAAAGCAATTTTCTAGTGACGATTGCCTCTATTTCATATCAATATGTAAATGAAGCAAACCTTCATTCAACGTTTTTATTTTTTTATTACTCTATGAAATGTGACATGGAAGTCTGTCCTTTATAATTTTTATAAAAAAATTGTGAGAAAAATAGCTTTAAATGTTGTTTCTCAAATAAAGTAGAACAACACAAATTCGGCTATTTTGTTAAAAATCGACAATGTAAAAACTAAGATTCGAATTTAAAGTAAAGGCAAGTGAGGACCCAAAAACCAATGTTATTTGCATAACATCATTGACTGATACAAACCAGAGAACCTATATAATTATTTTTAACTAGCCTTTGCCAGCGGCGTCGCCCGCTCCGACCCCCCCCCCCCCTTATAGCCTGTCACTGGACCCATACAGCTTTCTACTGATGAGAGAATTTTCAAAATCGATTGAGCAGTTCCTGAGATTACTCCCTACATACAAATAAATTTACCTCTTTATAATATTAGTGTAGATTAGGCTTGTTGCCTTTTCGCCGCCAGACGTTGCTGGCGGGTCAACGGTATTAGTTTAAAGAAAGCGTAGAACGCTATTTGCAGTGGAATGTTCTCTTACAGTGATGATAGTACCCTTATGGCTTTCACCAAGATATATAATTTTCTTTTCTGCGGTATGATAGCCGCACCTGGTCCGTTCTATTACCTCTCTGTCACCGAGACATATATATATATAAATTGCCATGTGTTTTCGTTGGTTTACAGTCTAGCTCATTTACTTGCCCAATCGACTGTTTAAAATCATCTTCATATCGATAAGTAATGACTTCGTAGTATCTATGTTTGGCATCATGCATTTAGCATAGGTTGCCTTGGTCACCCAGAGACGAGGTTGGTTCTTCTTAATTTCCGTAGTTGAGGGCATCTTATTTCTCTAACTGGGAATTCGGTCTGGATTTAACCCACGCTAAACCGTGCGTAATAAAAATTTTACAAGAGGTTTCAAAGTAACAACATAAAACTGCAATTTGTAAAGAGGGAGGCAATCATCTAAATTATATGTAAAAGTTCTAACTAAAAATGTGCTGTGGTAATGTGTGTGGGATATCGTCTTTACAAAACGTCGACTTTATCATTTATAAAATTACATATTTATGTATATTGAAGTGACTGGATGATTTTTATTTAATAAGGAGCTTATTTACCTGATTTTTATTTTTTTCTAATGCGTGTTTGATGTATATTTAATGTTATATGGCCGCTGTGTCATGCCTTTTCAACAAAGAACCAATTTTAAAACTAATTCGAGATTGTGTTTAAATACGGTGTTGTAACCAATACTATTTACCTATAGTTATCTTTATTTTACACCTATATCGATATCTTGAAATTGCTGTTGGATTTTGAACTTTCAGCATAAGTTGTAACTTTGGGAGTAAAATAACGATTTCAATTGGCATAAACTTTAACATAATACATAAACATTTGAACGCAAGTATTAATCTGCCATATGAAAATACAGTGACTGCCATCAATTGTGATGTGAAATTTTCTTTATATACTGAATTATTACATACTTAATAATATATTGTTTATTTTGATTGTTTAAATCGAACGCTAGGTGTTAATTTTGCATTCAAATGTGTAGGATGGTGTAATGTCTATACATATATTGCTTGGGCAGCACTTCGTAGCAATATTGTTATTCTAACTTAGATATAATAATATTCTGGTTTTATAGACTTGATCACACTAGCATCACGAAAACTTATCCCAAACTTTTAATTTTTTCCTTTTATTCGAATATGAAACTTGTTCGTTTGTGATAAAGTTGAAAATTAATTACAGTTTGCGGCAGTTTGATGTGTAGGCTATAAATATTGTACATCGGTCTTTGGAAAGAGATATCTTGGCTAGTTTTCGAGACTTAACGCTCTACAAATCCAAACAGCCGATTATCTCTTTCTAAAGGCCGATGTGCCATATGTATTTCCGGTACCTGTAGTTACTTCATTGGCTCGCAAATCTCTCATATCAAAGGCAGTCGATTCGTTGCTGGTTCACGCTTGTTTCGATAAAGCTGCTATTCCTACCTGTCGTTTGGTTAACGTAGTTACTGCACTTGTAGACGCGGAATCAGAGCTTTATGCCCTTGTAATAAAAGTGAAAAAGATGTAATTTGTGTCGTTTAAACCTTTTTATCTGCCCGACTTTTTCTCAACTATATTGGGGAGTATTTAGAATGCGGCTGGCTATCTGATCTTCATAACCCAGTTAGTACTAACTTCATTACTCGTTACTACTAATTTTATTTAATTTTGATGGGTACCCTTTTCGAAACGTCTGTCACGGGCAACACGACGTTCGTCTATTCACTTCATATTGTGAGGACATAAAGGTGCTCCCTCTTCAGGAGCATTCCCGTGTAATGTAACATTACAGATTCGACTTTGAGCATTACATTAAAAAAACAACCTCTCTGACTGGCGAGCATTCGCGTGTAGTGTAACTTATTCGGCCCGCCGGACACATTGTATCATTACAAGATGCGCATTGCAATGCTCGATTTTCCTCCCTCACTGATGAAATGTTCGAATCTGTAATGTTACATTACAGGCGAATGCTCGTAAAGTCGTAGTTAACAAGTGTGGTTACTCCTTTCGTGTAACCTGTATAATGTCTAGTTTAAGTATCTGCACGCGAGTTAAATACAAGCAAAATTATGTTATAATGTTGTTATCAATACGTGGAATGTATTCTTATTAAAGAAATTATTAACATTTAAGTCTCGGGTTAAATTATATTTTGTTATGATTGTATAAGTGAACGGACATATTGTAGGTTAACTAATGAATCTGAAATGTAGTTTTGTGACTATTAAGGCGCTTGTCTTACCGCCGATAAGACAGCGACAAACTTTCAATTATATAATTATATTCTAGCTAAAAAAATGTTAATGACTGTAGATCCCATATTACTTTATGGAAATCATATAGAGTGAGACGCATACGCACAAACGATCGCTATTTTACAAGACTAATCCGTATATTCATACCAAATTACAACTTTCTAGTACCAAACGTCTCTAAGGTAAGCTGCGAACAAACAGATGGACGGACATGGCGAAACTATAAAGCCTTTGTCAGGCACAGGCGAGACGAATGCGAAGCGAGGCGTTTTTATTTGTAATTTATGGAATTGTTTGAATCCAGTCAAGTAGAAAAGCGAAAGCGATCCGATAGCGTGACCGAACTATCGGACTGACGTCTCATATCGGTTCGTTATCGTTTCAGACTCGCCTGTCTGTTTGACAAAGCCCTAAGGGTTCCTTGTCTGGCGGTAGGGCAAACGCTTTATATATTATCATCTGATATTGCGACTATTTTCTTTACTAAAAACAATAAAGAAAATAATTATTATACTTTGCTCGATGCAAAATGTTCGCAATATAAATTAGGACAAAATATTATTTAGTTTTAAAAATTATATTAGTTCTTTTTCTATAGGTAATATAAATGGCCTTATATTATGATACTCAGTTGGACTCCGGTGGAAATAAGATTAAAAAAATACAAGCGTACTTAGCATTGTGTAAAATACCTGATACTTTAGGAAGATTTTTAATTTAAAAACAGACATTTCCGCAAAATTACTCGCTATAGAGACAAACTTCGTATATGTAAAAAGGTACATTCATAGCATCTTTTATCTCTGAGTAAATTAAATTCGTGGCTCTTATTATGTTCACAACAGAATCAGATCTATAGCTATGTGTTTTTTGTGTATTGTTAATATCACCATTATTTTCTCAATTATGGCCTGAAGCCATTATTGACAATATTCTCACATATCGACTCAACAATCACTAACCTCGACTTTATTAATATTGATAAATTGTACCGTACTTTATCGATACATTCAAAAGTATCGATATCGATGTTTTTTTATATACAGAGTGTTGTTTAAACTCCTGTAGTGATATTAAATAAAGCTTCAGCAGCATTTATTTATAAATCGGAATTATTATATTCGTCTATAATTATAGTTGGTTTATTTTTTGTATCGAACTCGAAATTATTGATACATGGCGATAAAGGTTTTAAAGATGTTTAAATGTAAGCAATTACAATTTAAATCAAGTAACTCATATATAAGTTTGCAATACTTCTTTATTAAATGTCAAGTTTAAAGTTTCGAGAATTCCTGATTTTACAGATGTTAAATTAATACTAAATACTGAATGATTTTCTTACAAATTGTAACTGCTACAAAATATACGTTATATTTCTAAATTATAATAAGAGAATTATAACATCTTAGTACTAACTTATTAGGTTAGTTTTAATATTTATACATAATTATTTAATAGTTAAATTGGGAAGAGGCTCGAGATATTATTTAGTTGAACAATGATGGCTCTGCAAATATGTCGATATTTTTCCGTACAGTAATAATTTTAATTAAAATTAATTTTCAACGAGATCGTCAGAGAGAATACAGTGATAATTATTATATTTTATAAAATTTTGCAGAGTTATCATAGCTACACATTTCAAAATAAATATTTTTTTTAAGTATCTAACAATACGTTCATGTAACTCATGCACGCTACACTCAACTTTATTTCAAGATATTTAACGTCTACAATTGCGTTCACGATTTCTGATGTTAATGTGTTACTAATACTAAGGCTTGAATTGCAATGTCTATGAACACCTTACTACGACACCTCTCCGCCTATTTCAACTTGTGTACTGTTCTTTCACGATATTAACCTTTATTGCCGTTTAATAAAGTTTATTTTTAAGTGCTACAACTTACAAGTATGTCAAATAATAGTGACCTTTATGTTCATTGCTATAAGGTCATAAACCAACTGTGAAAGGAGTTCAGTTCACGCCTTAACACAAAAGACTGAAATTGCCAGTGAAAAAAAAAACAAAGTATTTATTATCTGTGAACAATTCCCCCTGTGTTACCATCAACAATATAGTGTTGCCTCACGTTACTCGTAATAGTTTTTTTCAGTTATATTTAGGTTACAAATTACAGTCGGCCATAGCTAGATTATACAATAGTAATTAAACGGTCTAAATGTGTTTGATTTCGGACTAAGGAATTATGTATGGTGCTACCATTTTGTTTTCACTGAAGGACTTATTTCGTACTGATTTGGTGTTTTTGACTCACGTGAAAGCAGTAAACAGTAGAAACAGGTCCGCCATTAATAATTTCTCACAACTAAATGTTATATCTAACAGATACGGGTAATATCCAAAATTATAAACTTTTTATTCAAATGTCATACTCACATCTTCATATTTCTCTTTTTATTTATCTTAGCACTTTAGGTGTTAAGAAACAGTACAGTCAGCACCACATTTGTTATTTTTGTCGCTGACTGTACAAACCCTCTGAAATGTACCTTAAGCAATAAAATTTTATTTACGTACGCAAGATATTGAAGAAAAAATTAATTGATATTTTTTAGAATTTTCCTTAGATCCATATTTTTTTTTCTTGTAATGTAGTTGTATACCTTATGCGCATATCACACTGAATTCGCTCAATATGACAAAATAATTTCAAATCGTTATTTTTGTATTTGACGATCAATGTTATTTTTGTTTCTTAACGCTAGATAGCGCTTTATCATTATTTTGTACTAAATTATGCATTTAAAGTTCCAACTTGTAATATTAGAGAAATAATTAGATATATTAAAGTCAAAATGTCCATCTGTTATCCGTAAGCCCGGGTACTGCTAATATACTTAGAAGCAGCACAATAATTACTAAAAAAATATATCAAAATTGATGTGGGTTTTGACCGCGCAGAGTTTGGATCATGCATGTAATGTTACAAGTATGTAGATAGATAGATTATATTGTAATAACAAATTCACTGCGTGTATCGTAAAGCTATACGAAGTTGTACTGCCTGCGCCGGCGCAGTGGGCTCGGTCGCGGCCCATCTGCGGTTTGTCTACACACACTTTTGTACATAAAAACAGTTTTTCAGTGTGTAAGCAATATTAGCATTTTAAATTTTCAAATAAAACACTTTGTGAATAACATGGTTCGTGTATTTTGTGTTGTGTTACATACCCTATACATGTAGTACTTATCACCCAATATTACCTGGGTTGTGTGTGGAGGTAACTAGCTTATAAAATACTACCTTATAAAATACTTACAGTACTCAGCTGAATGTACAGACGCAAGCACATCAAGCTACCACAATCTGTCAAATTTCTGTAATAGTTTTTCAATTTTATCACAAAACAAGAAGGTTCACGTTCGATTGGAGAAATTTATTGACAGATTCGGGAAGGTTGATGTGCTGACGTCTGCGATTGCAATGGATTTCAAAGATAGACATAATGATAGCAATTCTAAAGTCATTCATTCTTTACCTACTCTTTTTGACTAAATATCAACACTCGACACATTGGGTCTTTTCTCCTTAAAAAGAAGAGGATCTTTAGATATTGCTGAATGTGACTGTACCATTATTTCCTCACAAACACTTTAGCCTGTTCATCATAGTAATATCAATATTACTTAATAACCCCCACCAGCGTCAATAAAAACACAGTCACAATTTCACTAGAATAAAGTTTAATTTACAATACAATAATACAGTCTGTGTTCTACTTTGGTATGTATTTCAAGAGTTTGATCTCATGCGTGAGCCAGATGGCCAGCGACAGCAGCACCAGCGAGCCGGACTGGTGGGACGCGGCCAGCGGAGTGGGCACGTAGTACAGCAGGGTCAAGATACCCAGGGACACCTGCGGAGGGGACAGAGGACTTAACAGGACGTCACGGTACACAACAGTGGAGGATTATGGCGGAAAAATCCAAGAGCTAGTTCTTAAAAAGTAATCTTCTAAACTAAGACTCGATGAAATCGGTGACTTCGCGAAAAATTGTTACTAATTAGCGACTAAATCTGGGTAAAAACAGATCTTCGCTAGGTGCCTTCGTTTTCGAGATTCAGACGGAGCTAAGTTGTGAAAGCTGAATCCAGCTCGGCCACCTATACACACCCAGACAAAATTTGAGATTTGGCGAAAAAAAATTAACTGATTATCTACTACTTTGTTTTATTATAATCCCTGATAGGGCTTAGCCAGTGTCAGTGACATGAGATCTCTATTTTCAGACATCCTCGTTGTTGAAGTAGACCATTAATTGTAACGAATCGTCCACTTCATAATCGCTCCAACAGCCAGAAACATTGTAATAACTCATCTTGTAGTAAAATATACTTAAGGCAAAATTATATCAGTTATCCAAACTCAATGCTGGCTCAAAATCTCCCATATTCGGCCAGAACATCTAACAGTCTCTTACCTGTAACCACGCCATAGCCCCAACACCATTGACAACCTTCCTAGCCATGGGCGACAGTGGCTTCTTCCTCGCTATCCACCACAACCCAGTGACCAGCGCTAGGGTAGTGGTGCCAAGAATCCTGTGATCGAACTGCACGGTGGTGGGATTCTCCGTGAAATTGCGTATTGTTGGGGAGAATTCCAAGATTTCTTCCGGGATCCATCTGTCTCCCATCTTGGGAAAGGAGCTGTAGACTAGACCTGCGTCTAGACCAGCTACGAAGGCACCTGGAAGGAGAGGTTTTTGTAAGTGAGGTATTCGAGCCACACGTGGCCACGTTAATCGTAGCGTCAGAGCAACTTTTGAGTCTTCAAAATGCCTTTTTACAGTCATTTTGGAAACTAGCCAGTGGTCTATTACCAAACAACATCTTATTGATATCGTCTCTTCTCTGGGCTGTTGTCGAGCCATATTAATATTATACGAGTACATCTGGATTACCGCGCGTCAAATTTTCTTTTTGGTATTAAGTTCACAGCATCACAGCTCTAATTTCTAGAGACAGAGGTATACCTACAGCATGCCCATATTTCGCCTTTATTCTCACGCTTTACGTACTTGCAACTATTACACCAATGGGGAGTTTTTTAATATTTATTTACTGGCTAACAATGGTGTTTACTTTGGAAAAAAAGAAAAAAAATGACCACATACCTGATACAGCAGTAAAGAACGCCATAGCCTTAACAGAATGAGCAAGCGCAGTCACACTCTTCAATTCCTTGAGAGACTTGAACATGGCAGACACGGGGAAGGGGCGAAGCACCCTCAGGGCTCCAGCCAGGAGCCCCGAGTACAGAATAAATGCCATACTCAAGTGCGCTGCTAAGCGGTACTGTGATACTCTGGGCACATCTGATGGTCCTTGGAAGCGGTCTTCTAGCCCTGATTTAACCATGTACCAGCCCATTAGACCCTGTGGAAATTATAAGTATGAATATCGTAAAATGTAAAATATAGTACCAATAAATGCAATAGTTAGCCTATCCTACAGATTGAGGTAAAGATCTATAGTTAAGATTTTGTCTGAGCTATATCAAGCATAGCTGGCGACTGGCGTGTTTTTCAGAAATAAACCATGTTTATATAAGCTTAACGTGCAAATTCCTACAAACGATATAGATCAACCATGTCATACGTAGAGTAAGCAAGTAATAACAATATTTAATGTGATAAAATTAAAATTCATTTTCGTTTGAAGAACGAATAAGCTAAGTTTCATAAGTCAGACAAAGCGTTACAGACGTTAAAATTCGAATTGCTTATTAGTAAGTCTGAATGCCACATGAAGCAAAGGAATGAAGTTTGGTCATAGAAGTATTTGCCTTGTCCCAAAATAACTTTATACTTCCTATATATACGAAACACTTCCGTAACGTGGTAAATCTGCTAAAGTTCGGCAGGTCGGGTCCTCACCTGTGCAGCCACGAGCGCGCAGTACACGGCGACCCTGACCTTCATGGGCCGGTCCAGGTAGCCGCGCGCCCAGAAGAAGGCGGCCGGCAGGAACGTCACGGCGCCGATGGCGCGGCCCCACGTGCGGTGTGCGAACTCCATGTACCAGATCCATTTGAACTCTGACAGCGTTATGTTTTGGTTCTTACTGTGGACCAAAAATAATGGGATTTAGTTTGTAAATACTGTTGTAGCTGTGACGTCACAGAACAGTTTGCCGCATCTTGATCATGATTCTATGTTAACGAGAAGTTCCGTATGGGTTTTCATTACACCGCAAGTGTTAAAATATTTTCGCAAAACAGTGTATAAACGGCCGTGTTTTTTGATTGCGTTGACTAAGATGTTTGTTTTTTTTTTCTGCTCAAAAGGATCTGGACAAATGGACAGCAAAGTGATTCTATAAGGTTTCGTTCGCTTTTTACATTAAGGTACGAAACTCAAAAAAAAAATCTGATCCAGCAACCTCTTTAAGACTGTTGCATTTTGCTCAGTCTTGCTACCCACACTTTCTTCCGATACGTTACTTAGAATCTACAATCAAGACTCGTCTGTGTGGCTGTCTCATGGTATTTATTTAAGGCACATATCTGCCTCATACCCCTATGGGAAGAAAAGTATGAGTTTATGAAACAACAAACGCTCACAACAAAATTTGTCCTGAATAAAAAACCTGTGCTGACAGAACTTAATTAAAAGAGAATAGCTAAGCTACTTACTAGATAAACTCAGGGAACTGCTTATATTTTTCAAACTCCTCCTGCCATTCCTCCTCAGTCCTCGGCATCTTCTCTCCCAGAAGTTTCCACGTCACCATCGATAGTCCTGACTCTGTTAGCCTGGTCACACCACCTGCACGTCAATGGAAAAATATGATATAGGTACATAAGAATTTGGAAGTTTATTTATTATTTTTACTGCTTTTTCTAATTCAGTCAATAATTATCATTCAAAATAAAACAGAAAATAATTGAACTAAACCTATCTTAAGCCAGCGACTTCGCCCGCTCATCCGAATACAGCCCACATTTTTAATGATACATACCAACGACCTATGGTAGTTGAATGATACCTATCATTTGAAACAATATCTTACCAAATGTTTCATATTACGATTTATATATTACGTTTGCTTCATCGTAAGAATGAAACAATAGAAAGTTATTGAAATCAATATTTAACAGGATTGGATTGTTGCCCAAACAGTCAACTCGATTAAGTGTCAAATCCAAAGATAAATAAAACAAAATATATCATTGAAAGTACCTTTATTTGATGTGAAACATTTACATTAAAAACTAACAAATATTCTTAGAAATTCCATTTCTACTTTCTCTTAATAATGCCTATTTAGTAAATAATTTGAGTCAACGACAATCTACATTTAGGTACAAAGGTAACATAATAATATTAAGATTGAATACACTACCTACTTTAGTCAGTATTTTAGCACAATGCAATAGTTATAGTACCTAATTTACTAAACATATAATTCACTTTATAGCCTGAAACACAGGTTCAACCTAGTTCAGGCGAATAAGCAACGGTTTGTAATTGTAAAGTTTTTTATTGCAAAATTGGGCCTTTTACAACTAGTTTTCTTTTAAATAATGACTTTTATATTGTTGTGATAGTACAACACATAAAAATATTTGAGTTTTAGAGTTGTATAGTTTCCAATCATGGAATGCAAACTATATAAATGCATATTATGTCTAATTATGTATAGATAATAGGTATATCCCCAATAAATAAAAGCTTATATGAGTAAATAATAATAACCCCCAATAGTTAAACTACACAAATATTGTCACTCTACTACTATCAAATAAAACAAACTAAAGCCTGATATAAATACCTACTCTTAGATTAAAAAGTGCCCAGATTCCGAAACAAAACGAAACGTTTAAGTGAAGCCACTTTTTTATAAACGTGTGAGTGAGCGCCACGCACACAATCACACACTCACAATAATTAAATGATTTCCTTGCAGATGTTCACTTATTTTACACAAGAATCGACCGATAGGGTACATTTTTACCCCGTGTGTATGGCTTCAATTCTCAGTGGCCTACTATCTGGACATTTTTTAATCTAAGCCTACACTAAACCCAAAAAGTGCTTTTCTAAAGTTGACCGTAATGTATCAGTATTGGCTTTTTTAAGGTGGAAAATAATCAAATGAGTCCTCGTAGCCCATAGGTAGACCGCATTTAAAATGTCGTCGCATTGGTGACATCAATAAAGTGTTCGACGATCTTTCTGTTTGGTGAAACGGAACCTAAGTCTATGAAAATTGGATAAAGTCTACCATTAATGGTAAACAAGACATTATAACGCGTTTCATCCAGAATTAGCCCAAAGGTCCCTCAACACCTGCTACCCCCTACTTCTTCCCATTAGTAGTTCTAAGCGCCACATCAATAACATAGTAAATGCTATACAGCAGTACAAGATACCCTGCTACCATACCTAGGACCACCGCGGTGAACACCATTCCACTGCATCCTAGTAGCCAGTAGCCCACGATTTTGGGGGGATGTTTGGGCTTCGGCGCGGTCTGGCAGAGGCGGACGGCAATGTTCTGCGGCTTTAGGAGGTCTATGAGCTGGGGAAGAGGAAAAGCTGATATCAGACGACAGACGAAAACAAGTACCTAACAGTAGCAGCATAATCATCCTTTTATGTTCCCATAGCTGGGACCCAGGCTTCTTCTGTGAGAGGGCTGTAATCAACCATGACGGCCCAGTGCGGGTCTGTAAATGTCACAATGACATGTCTTCGATTTTTTTTATTTTATATTGTGCCGGCTTCATGATCACCGTTTTAAGGGCACTGGTGATGAAATGAATTACTGTTCTCTAAAAACACGTAAATTGGTCAAAAATGCGTTTTTTTTTTTGTTTCCTTCTTTCTAGGGGATAGGTTTCCCTGTGCTTGCTCTACTAGTTAATCACCGAAGACAATATGTCTTCATTTTCATTTAAAATATAAGAGTTCATTTTGAAGAAGTACTTACAGTAATAATACACCTAAACTTTATCAAAGTATAATAAATAATAAACACTATAATATATAATTTCAATAATGGCTGAGTATGTGTGTTCTTGCGACATAAACAAACAAGTAGGTATGTCCACAATGTTGTCCATTATTTGATCCAGATTACAGCAGGCTTTAATAATATTATATCACGTAAACTGCATTAAAAATATATTAAAAAGATACATACAATGACGATTATCAGCAAATCATGTTTATCAAAACATGATTTGCTGATAATTGTCATTGTATCTATCTTTTTATACAGGGTGGGCAATTTTTTTACTGGCTCATATCTCTTGGTTTCATTTGATCCACCATTTTTTGCCCAACCTGTATACACATAGAAAGTATTCCAGTGTAGTCATTTTTTTTATTTGTAAATATATACACATATGTAACAGTAAGTTATATTCATTTAAGAAAGTCTAACAGTTTATATCAATTAAGGGCTTTAGGGGTTCTAAAAAGGTCATTTTTAAATTTCGTAATATTATACAATAAATGGTACCATTGGAAATCACAACAGCAACTCGGCAACAGAAATAGAACTAACGGTGTCTATAACTTCCCATAACAGTTTCTTATAATATAATGCATTGAAAAGACAAGCAATAAAACCATGACTGAGCTGCAGTATCAATCATAATCACTAGCTCCATAATTATCAAGTAAAGTCAGTAAAAACCAAGACATCATATTTTGGTCAATAGTCGTAATTGAGAATTATACAGGTGTCTACGATAGTCTTTTAAAGAATGAACCACACAGATTTGAGTGGAAGCCTATGTCAGTTATCATGTAGTTCAACTCATTACTCAAGGAGCTCAATGACATAATGAACAATATCGATGGAAGAACATGTTGGTAGACTGCACAAAGTACTCAAACTGTCAGACAAGCAATATGTACAAACTACAAAAAACATGGTCTATGTTAGTTTTCACATTCACAATTATAAACAATACTGACCAAGTGCAAGTGGGACTCGCATTGAGTTTCATACCATTATCTACAAAATGAAAAAAAAAAACTGCTGTATAGGGTCCCTTTTATTTTTATTTCGACAGCGGAGTATTAGTATATACTAGGCTATGTTTTACCCTTTGCTTACAGAACCCTAAAACAATGATTTAAAAATTATAACATTATGTTTTGAAACCAGTTTACCTTCAATCCCTTAAACTTGCTGGCTTTATTGTTTTGTGTGATGAGTTGTCTGCTGATGATGCCCGTTGTGTTGAATCCATTCCTAGTGCCGGAAACCAGCAACTTGCTCTGGGCTGCCCGCAGTGACTGCGTGCAGCGGCACAGATGTGACACACTTAACATTGCTGGAATATTAACAATAAGGTGTAATTACTTGAACATCCTTTGTTGGATGGAAGAAGTTACAGATAGAGGAAACAATGGATGAAAGGTATATATAATATGCCTTTGCTCTTGTGCAATTGAGTAAAAATTAAATGCAATTTTAGATCAACAGAAAAAAATTGTATTAAGTACCATATAAATAATAAACATTTTAAATATTTTCACTGAAAAGCCATGGGCTGTCATGATAGTGATAGGTAGCTATCAAATGTCTTTGTATTAATACCACTCTGAATTGATTATTACATTTATTCAAAATGTGTATATTTTCCTAAAATACCACTTGATTTAGGTACCTATTTCACAAGGGATATTATTTAAATAAGTTTACATAATATTTTGAAATACCTACCACACACACATAATATAGTTTAGTAGGCTATCTCAACTAAATCAATGTCGCGGATAGATACAGTATTTTATTTTGTAATTTGTTACTACTAGAATAGATAAGTATTATGGATAAGGAAGAGAATATAGAAAATAAATACAACACAAATTATTACTTACTTATAACTGTAAACAATTTAAATTATGCGATTAAGTTGCTAGGTTTAATCAGCTCTTCACTTTAACTTAAAGTAATAATATCCATTAAAAAAAATACTGTTCTGTTATTATTAAATGCTTCACATGGACCAAAGCAAATTCCGCTGAAAAATGTGTACCATGTGTACTGTTCTCTTTCTCTAACTTGGTAATGTCAAGTGTCAAGTTGACAGAAGTGCCAAAATCACCACAGATTAAACACTGTTGCAATAAAACCGTAAACAATTTTCTAGTTCTGCACAATTTAAAGATCCTTTTTGGATACTACTCATTTATTGAAGTACTAGCTTTTGCCCGCGACTTCGTTCGCGTGGGAAAGTGACTTCCGGCAGTTTTTTTTTTGTAATAAAAACTATCCTATGTCCTTTCTCAAGTTCCAAACTATGTCTGTACCAAATTTCACACAAATCGGTTCAGTAGTTTACGCGTGAAGAAACGACAGACAGACAGAAAGACAGACAGACAGAGTTACTTTCGCATTTATAATATTAGTTTCGATTTGGATTACTGAAGGATGATCTAGCAATAACTACTTAGTTTTATCATGTACCGCACAGTCGTAATGACAAACGGCCCCTTCACGACCCTGCCACTGAGAGCGTTAACGAAGTGCGGGGCAGCGAGCGGTAAGATCTAATTTTTTAAAACGCAACGATGCGAGGTGCCGCCAGTGGCGAATTCGCAAACTTCAAAGTAATTGATGCCTTATTCGCGCCACCCGGCGTGGCCTACCTACGAACCATTAACTGTAAAAATATTACTTTTTTTTTAAATTGTGGCAATATTTTTTATCAAAATAAATGTATGAGAAAAAGACATTTTGCGAAGTGGACATTCTGCGAAAGATACATTCTGAGAAAAGGACATTTTGCGACCAGTGGACATTTTGAGAAAGGGACATTTTGCGACTGAGCCCCCGGCGTCGCTCCACTTACCGCTCAGACCAAAGTCGTGAACGGGCTGATATAGGTAGACTTTTGACTGCGTCTGCGGCGGCAGCGCAGCTGTTAAAGATTTGTTTTATTAAGAATATTTTTCTGCTTAAGTTTCTCGAAAGTTATTTGAAAAAGAATACACATGGTTTTGTAAAATATAGGTTTTCAATGTAAGTGAAGCAAGCACAAAAACTAAACACTCGGAACGGTTGAAGAAAAAAATTGTAAAATTTCTCCACTTTACTTTTATTACGTAAATTAATATGATTTTTTTGTTCTAATTACATGGTACATAATTATAATTAGCTAACAATCTGATTGGCAGTGATGGAAAATAACATAATATTTCACATCTTCGACGATCATTTTTGGAATTTATCAAGGTTTGCTTACAAAATTATGTAACAATATTTTTTCTTAACTTTCCATTTCCATATAATCTTTTGCTAATGCCTTAATGTTTAAAAGGGCATTTTTGAATTCTCCTTCTTCTAAACCTTCACCAACATAATGATGTACAAAAGCACGCTTAGCATACATTAGATGGAACTTTTTACAAAGCCGCTCCCAGGCCCCGCGTATTGCTGAAGTGTTTGATACCATAACAACCGCTCTCATTAGTGCAGCCAAGTCACCGCCTGGGACTGTCATTGGTGGTTGGTAATTTAGCCCGATCTGTATAAATTAATTGGACAATGTTACTGATCTGGCTTAAAATCTTTATAATTACAGGTACATATTTACCTACTTTGCATGTTTTTATTAAAATCTGATTTGTAAGTGCTGTGGCTAATGTTATATTACAGACGTAAGTGAAATCTCTATTGTTCAATTCACTCAGATAATTATTGTTACAAAGCTTTTGTTTGTTAAATTAACAAGAAATAGTTTGTTGGTTCAAAAAAAAATATATTACCTTAAATCCGGTAGGAGACCATGATACAAATTTAATTGTTCGCATTGTTTTAATCTGAGCAATGGCTGAATTAATATCGTTTGGATTCACGTCTCCTCGAAATAATAAACAGCAGGACATATAAGATCCAGTTCTAGGATCACATTTAACCATCTGATTGGAGGGTTCAAAACATTGCATCATCAACTGAAACGTTGAATTTTCTTCATGCAGAGCTCTTGTGGCAGGTACGAACGGTGCAAATGTTACCAATGGAAAATGAATTCTTGGATACGGAACCAAATTAGTTCTAAATTCTACAAGTTGAACATTCAATGAACCTTCGAACCTCATTGAAGCAGTAATGCACGACACCACCTGAAGAAAAATATAAATATTTTTTAACACTGTTAAGCCGGTGATGATCTCCGCTGTTGTCAGATGTGTGACAGACTTTAAGTTTAGTCAGAAGCCCAACATTCTAACAACCTGTCTTTTATGTTATGAACGTGTGGTGGATGTTAGACAAGAGGGTTTAGTTGATGCTCCAAGTAAAACATTAAGATGTAGCTACATTCAATTAGACTAAAAGCCGATTACAATTTGGGGCGAGAAAGTTAAGCATGCCAGGCATGTGAGACAGATGAAGATATATCTAAATACAATAGTAGTAAGAAGAACAATAATGATTTATACCTGGGCGACAAGTCGGTTCAAATTCGTGTATGTTGGACGTGGCGTATCTAATAACCTCGCCAAGATATCATACAAAGCTTCATTATCAAAAATAAAACAAACGTCTTCGGTGTCCATAGTTGCATGACTGGTTAGCACAGCATTGTATGGTTCAACGATTATAGGCGATATTCTAGGAGATGGATATATTGCAAATTCTACTTTAGACAATTTTCCATAATCCCTCGTTAGTCCTTCAAGCAACAACGCGGTGAATCCGGAACCAGTTCCACCCCCAAATGAACGGAATATCATGAAACCTTGTAAAGAATTGCAGCCTTCTGCTACTACTCTTACACGATTTAAGGCCAGATCAATCATCTCGCGGCCAACACCAAAATAACCGCGAGCGAAATTGCTTGCAGCATCTTCTTTGCCAGTAAGCAGAGTTGAAGGGTGAAATAACTCTCTATAAGCTCCAGTTCTTATTTCATCTGTAAAATTTACACATTTTGGTACATTAGACTCGCAAAGGTTTCTGCTAAATATGGCCATGTGTGGTTCTGGTGCTAGATTCAATCTCCAAAATACTTGTTGGATTTTCTATTGGACATTCATTCCTCAAAAGAATAAAATTAAATCCTTACAGGAAACACAAATTATTGTAGACACATAAAACATACCAATTGGTGTTGGCTCTAAATCGATCATAACAACTCTGGGTACAACTTTGCCAGCGCCTGTTTCATTAAAAAACGCGCCATAGCTGTTGTCTTCCTGGCCTGCATATGCCAAGACACCATCTACTCTTATACCATGTTCAAGACAGTATAACTCCCAGCAAGCATTTGCTATTTGTACTCCTGCCTGACCAATGTGTATGTGAATAACTTCTCTCTAAAAGAAAAAGCATATTATTTCTAAAAAGAATATTTCAAACAAGAGCTGTTAGTAACAACCTACTTACATGAAACTTACTTTAGCCATTGAGCTAAATAATAACTGAGAATTTTGTTTGTAAAACTAATGTGAAAAGTGTTAGCTAAATATAATAATTATTCTACATGATTATTACAAAAAAATACTTACTTAAAAAATGTCAAATTCTAATCACTTGACATTCCCTTTCATACAATAGTCTATTTGGTTATGATTTAACGTTAAATTCTTTTTCGTGAGTCTTACAAACAGTCCAGTCAACGAAAAGGTATATACACACATCAAAAGTGTCTAGGGATCAACATATATTTTTGCAATAACTTTTCTCCTGATTGATATTAATTAAAAATTTTTTTAAGGATTCATCAAATAAAGTGTTTTCGTTTGTCACAGTAACGATAAACCAAGTCACCTTTGCATTAATAAAGAAATTTGCCATTTTCCTAATAAAGGGATTTTTGACATTTGAACCACTAACACAAAAGTTCGAAAAAAAGACTGAAATAACAGTTTTCTTTAAAATTTTATTGGGTAACTTAAACAATTAATAATCCGTGTTTCTACCGCGAACACTAACAACACAAGAACATCGGTTTGGCATACTCAAAATGAGTTCATCCAAATCACGCTGTGGAATGGCCGCCCATGTTCGTTGCAACAACAAAAAAAGGTCTTCTTGCGACTGGATACCCTCCATATTCGGCAGAGCTCTTCTCTGTAGCATATCCCATGCATGCTCAATCGGATTCAAGTCTGGCGACTGAGCAGGCCAGGGCAGGACATTGATGTTAGCTGCGGCGAGAGTCTGTCTTACAACTCTTGCGGTGTGCGGTCGTGCATTATCATGCATTAACTGAAATAAGGGACCGATTTGCACTTGTAGAGGAACGATGACGTCTGAGACAATCGTCTCAGCATAAATTTGAGCGTTGAGGTTGCCTCTGATCCAAATCAACTCAGTTCTTCCGCCGATCCACCACTATAAGGATGGACTTCCTGGCAGGATTTTAATCGCTGTTGGCGTCCAGGGCTTCTCCAGTGTCGTATACGTCTTGTATCCGGTCTCATACCAAAACGAGACTCATCAGAGTCCATCCTTATAGTGGTGGAACCATCATGGTATGGGCGGGTATTTGGATTGGCGGAAGAACTGAGTTGATTTGGATCAGAGGCAACCTCAACGCTCAAATTTATGCTGAGACGATTGTCTCAGACGTCATCGTTCCTCTACAAGTGCAAATCGGTCCCTTATTTCAGTTAATGCATGATAATGCACGACCGCACACCGCAAGAGTTGTAAGACAGACTCTCGCCGCAGCTAACATCAATGTCCTGCCCTGGCCTGCTCAGTCGCCAGACTTGAATCCGATTGAGCATGCATGGGATATGCTACAGAGAAGAGCTCTGCCGAATATGGAGGGTATCCAGTCGCAAGAAGACCTTTTTTTGTTGTTGCAACGAACATGGGCGGCCATTCCACAGCGTGATTTGGATGAACTCATTTTGAGTATGCCAAACCGATGTTCTTGTGTTGTTAGTGTTCGCGGTAGAAACACGGATTATTAATTGTTTAAGTTACCCAATAAAATTTTAAAGAAAACTGTTATTTCAGTCTTTTTTTCGAACTTTTGTGTTAGTGGTTCAAATGTCAAAAATCCCTTTATTAGGAAAATGGCAAATTTCTTTATTAATGCAAAGGTGACTTGGTTTATCGTTACTGTGACAAACGAAAACACTTTATTTGATGAATCCTTAAAAAAAAATTTAATTAATATCAATCAGGAGAAAAGTTATTGCAAAAATATATGTTGATCCCTAGACACTTTTGATGTGTGTATGTTTGGAACACAATTTCGTAACTTCATAACTTTGCTTAGATGTTTAGACTAGTTAGGAGGCTTAAAACATATCAAGTCCCCTGCTAACTGCACTGGTACCTGGGGGCCCACTTAAGACGTAAAAGTAGGCCCCCAGGTCTGCAGTAACTAGTCTTAAGTCTTTAAGACGTCAGAGTAGGCCACCAGGCACTTGTTATCAATCTTTCCCCCATTCACCTGAAGAGGCAGTTCCCAGCCACAGATGAACTTGGCTCAGGGGGAATAATGTTTTCTGCTCATTTGGTGGGAAAAAAATAAGAAATATGAGGCTTTATGGTGTCGACTGGTCGACTTGGGCTTGAACGTGGACTTGGACTTCGACTTGGAATAGCTGACAGCTAATTCTACCGCTAGTCACGAACGCGCTCATTGGTAAATTCAAATTGCGCGTCTTCTGTTCTACTTCCTGTTGCATTGCATTTTACAAAATCACTCCCAGAAGGATGAATAAAGATGTTACACATCAAGGATTACAGGATGTTACTAAAGATGTTACACATCAAAAAGGAATGAAAACATTAAAAAAACTGCTTACTTAATAAAATACTACTTAATCAAACACGACATTGTGAAGCGAAAAACCGATCTTGAATTGAAATCGTCGTTCCACCACAGTCACAGCACTACTTGTTTTTAAGTCAGATCAAATTGGGTGAACTCAAGGTCATTTACGTCAGCGTGTTCGTGTGGTAAAATGTAAATAAATAACACTGGTATCTTTGAACTGGTTGGTTTGTTTTCGAATTGATGAATTGATTATAATACTCTCTCCGATTGGACGTAGTCATGTGTTTAGTGTAGTTTCCATTCGAATCGATCTTTGTGATTGGTTTATAGTACCCATGTTACATATTAATGCGTAGAGAACAAGTCATACGAAATTATTTTGCTTTCATATAAATTTTTATGTTTACCTATTATGTAAGGCTTAAAGATAAGATAATTTAGTAGTTATACTTTTGAACTCTTGAATTGTCGCGTTTGTGGAGAATCCATCTTCAATAAATTCGCCCATGTCACTCAACAGAGGTGTTCAGTTCGCCATAAATACAGAACTCAAGAATAAAATGAGTTTGGTTGGAAAAGTTGTACTTGTGACCGGCGCAAGCTCCGGCATCGGCGCTGCAACAGCGGTATTTCTATCGAAGTTGGGAGCTCAACTGTCCTTGACTGGTAGGAATGCCGAGAACTTACAGAAAGTATGTAATGACTGTGAAAAATCTGCGGCAACTTTCGTTACTCCCGCGGATTTGACGAAAGAAGCCGACATTGAAAAGATAGTAAAGAACACGGTCGACCACTACGGGAAGATCGACGTTTTGATAAACAATGCTGGGATTATCGAGACTGGCACTATCGAGAACACGACGCTAGCGCAGTACGATCGCTTGATGAACACCAATGTGCGCTCTATCTACTATTTAACTATGCTAGCAGTCCCACACCTGGTTAAAACGAAAGGCAACATTGTGAACATATCCAGTGTCAATGGTATTCGCTCTTTCCCTGGAGTTCTTGCTTACAATGTATCTAAGGCTGCTGTGGATCAGTTCACAAGGTGTGTAGCTCTAGAATTGGCACCAAAAGGTGTGCGGGTCAACTGCATTAACCCTGGAGTTATATTGACTGAACTGCAGAAGAGAGGTGGTATGAATGAGGAGCAGTATGCGGCATTCTTAGAGAGGACCAAGCAGACCCATGCGTTAGGTCGTCCTGGCCAGCCAGACGAAGTAGCAGCTGCTATTGCTTTCTTGGCTAGTGATCTAGCAAGCAATATTACTGGTGTCAGTGTTCCAGTAGACGGTGGCCGCCATGCTATGTGCCCACGATAAACTTTCAAACACCACACATGTTTTAAAGTTGTGTCAAACATATTCTAATGTGCCTTAGGGTTCTTTGAAATGCATTTAAAGAAGTTTTTATTTTTTTCTTGTATACATGATATTGTTGCATTTTTTTTTTGTTAATATTAAATTTGTTTAATTTTTTTTAATAAATTTTAAATCTCAATTTATTTTTGTTTTTTTATAAATTTTATTTAATAATTTTTTTTAAGTTAACACTATATTTTTTCAATATTATTCCATTGGTGCTAGCTGTCATTTGATAATCCAGCAGTTTAGCAAAGAATTTTCGATTGGTCCTTAACCAATTGGTTGAAGCATTGGCATTTCATGCTGATGACTATGTGTCAATTCCCTATCTTTTGACCGGTTGTTTCTTTAAAGATTGACTCTATTTGCACCTGAGCTTGGTTATCCAGCTGCTTATAGTTGATTGTGTTTGGAAGTACATTTTATTTTTTGCTGCATGTAGCAATCAAATACAGAAGTTTCATATAAATGTCAATATAATTTATATGATGTCAAATATTTTTACCATGGTTATTGTGCTTTGTGACTCTACCTGTTAGGTGTATCTCAAGGTTTAATACTGAGTCCTTTCTTATTCTTGATCAGGCATTGGAGATATCCATATCTGTATCCTTTTTTCTCTTGATTGTTCATTCATGATAAGAAAAATTATAAAAAAAGGAAATCTAGTTTTCACCAGTGTATTTGTTGAATAAATTAAATCTAAAACCAACTTAAACTAATTATCACAATTACTATCAAACAAATTAACTTAATGATGTGCGCCTGGAAACAAATGATCAAACACAGTCTTGTACAAAATTCATTTTGTGCTGAATTACGCGAAACGTGGTCCAAAGTCAAAGTCAAAGTCAAATCATTTATTCCAATTAGACCATCAGAGGCACTTTTGAACGTCGATTATTAAAATTAAAGGAAATGGGATGGGAAGGGATTGATTCTACACCCATTCGCAAGGGTAGGTTTGTATGGAGAAGAATGGGCAAGAAACTCCATACTTACTCTTTTTCAAAAATGTTTTACAATGTTTTGATATCACAAATTTAAAAATAAATGTAAATGCGATGTACCCATAAAATCTTGACCATTTATAGGATAAAATACAAAACAATACAAAAAAAAACAAAAAACAATTACACAGCTAAAAGGTACACGGCGTTCACATTTTCACAATATATTGCAATTATAGCTGTTATACAAATACAATATTGGCAGTGTGTGAGCATTCAAATTTCAACCAGTTTGATTCTGCTTAAGCCCGTACTATGGAGCAGGACCAGCATGTTTCCAAGCATTTTTATCTTGAATATAATCTTCTAATTTATAATATGCTTGTTTACTTAGAGTATTTTTGATATGAGTTTTAAATTTTCTTTCATTTAGTTTTAAGACCTCACTAGGTATTTTGTTGTAACATTTAACACAGTACCCCAAAAAAGATTTTTTTACTTTAGACAATCTAAAATAAGGTTGATCAATTTTATCCTTATTTCTAGTGTTAAAATTATGTCTATCACTTATTTTATTGAAAAGATAAAGATTTTTCCTAACATACATTATATTTTCATAAATAAATTGACAAGGCACTGTCATTATGTTAATCTTTTTAAATAGTTCCCTAAGAGATTCGCGACGATGTAAATTGTAAATAGCTCCGACGAACAAATTATATGAATGATAAAATATGGACGCTTTTACAGTTACACCTAGATTTTAACTATAAATATTTTCAGTAAGTTCGATTATACAATAAACTTAATAAAAATATAATGGTCGAAGGTCGAGGAATACGAGTAGGAATAATGTATCTAGAAATACAATTTAGTTCTAAAACAAACATTTTGGCTGGTTCAAGAACATCAAGACATTTACAATAACGCCTGTAAGTAATGCTTGAAGCACAAGGCAGACTTGTGCAAGCAACTTTACGAGGAATAACTGCATATTTGAAGAAGAGGCTGAAGAATCAAGGCAGCAGCAGCTGGTTGAGTGGCACTGCTTCGAACAGTTTCTTGGCTTCGTCGACACACGCTTTGATGATTTGTTGGAAGGCGACCGGTCCTATATCCCGCATCACAGGCTCCCAGTTTATATTTATTACTTGGTGGATTGTTTCACCTGAGAAAAGAGATTGATATAAATAAGTTGTAGTTTTAGATGAAAACAATGGTGATGAGGTAGATAATATAGTCTTAATCTTGATACCTTTTTTAAAGTAGAAAATTTACTGGGTCTAAAGGGGGTTAAATTTTGCCATCTGTTGGTCATGCGAAGAATTGCCGTATCTCTGTAGATGGATGTGTTAGTAGAATCTTGTAAATGAGTTTTAGTTTCGTAGATAGGTATGAACATAATGATTTAGTAGGTAGTGATTAAGTGTAGTTTTGATTGACTTTGTTATAGAAATAGTATAAAATCAAAAGCTTAATGTCAAGATATGAGAATAATATTATCTCAAAAGACTACCATCGGGATTATTATGAACTGAAAAAGAAGCATGGTTATGTTTTAGCAGAAAATTATTATTCAAAATTCTTGTAGTCCAACCGTTCAGGGCAGTAACTCTCTCGCTGGTATCACTGAGAAGAACTTCTTTACTGTTTCGATGCACTTCTTGATGATCTGCTTGAGGGCTGGAGGTGCAATCTCACTCATTATGATCTCCCAGTTTTCGTTTGTGAATCTTTCTGTCGTTTGTGCTGTAAATAAGGTGTTTGTTAGGAAGTGTTGGTGTACTGGGAATGGTAGTATTCTTATGACTGATGGTATATATGTTTAAGGCATAATTTATTATGTCTAATAATCTGGGACAATCATTAAAATTTTAGTGTCACTGGCTGGAAAAGAGTCAACTAGACTACTCTATTGCTCATCAAATATTAGTTGGTAAAATAGCCTGATATTTGCTGTCCCACAATCCAGTGGTGATAGCAGATTGCATTTAGAGCAAAAACTTCGGTTTATAACGTGAATGTTTGGAATACTAAATTCATGGCAATTTCCTATAGGGAAGTTGTTTGTCATCGACAATCTTGTTTTAGTTTAAGTAAGTAACCATTCTCAATGTCATGAGATCACTCGATAAAGAAGGAATTATCGAATTTGGTCAGTTTGAAACATGGTCGCGAGGTCGAGGTCACTCGGGGCATTTTCCATACATGTATGTGTTATTGAATATCAAACAGGTCTCACCGAGTTCCTTGTTTCCGTTGAACAGGTTGTTGAACTTGAACTGGGCTCGGTCCATCTTGTAGTGGTCCTTGTAGCTCGGCACGATCCAGTGGCCGTCTTTCTCTACGAAGTCGTATTTCACAACGATGTTCAGGTTCGCTGTAAATAACAGGACAGATGAGAGTCGGTCTCCATGATTTTGTTAGGAATTGTTGGTTCACATTTTTTGTCCCTTCCATATTTGGACGGACTATCGTTCAAAAGAGTTTCTACCAATTTAACTGACTCAGTTACTACGTTCGCCTCAAGGATCTGTCAGGAAACAAAAGATAAACCTGCCTGGTGCGTGGAAATGCTTTAACAGTTTACCGCGGCCTTGGGATGCAAAGGGAAATTGAAGGAATACGTTGGTTTTTCGTCAGCAGAAGTCTCACAGTACCTTCCTCCACGATGGGCGGGAGGAGTCATTTGTTGATTTTTAATAAAATAAAGTCTTATCTATACAAGTTTATAACTGTTTCTGAAACTGTTGCCCCAAGCCTAGCTACCAGGCATTTCGCATATTACGGTAGCCATCAATTATTTGTTGCTGTTTCCTTTGCCGATCGAGTGAGCACTGAGTCGTGTTGCAAGTATGGTTATTATGTGTCGGTCTTGCAAACACGCTGTATGTACATTTAGTTGTTAGGCAAATGATTCTGTTCGTGATTTGGAACCAGCTTTTAGACAGGTTTTTCTTGATGACAAGAAATTAGAGCTTTCATAATGCGGATTACGTATCCACATCTATTTGGCTTTGGCAATATTTTCGTACCCGTTTGGCTTTACCAAAAAATCTAATTTCATTTCATTCAGTTTTCTACTTTATTTCAAATAAGGAGACTGGAATTGTATCTAGACCCTGTCCTTACCCTATGGTCTCATATAGACATTCTTATTCGGCTAGTTTCACTGATGTAGCGTTATGACTATATTATGTTTTTTTTAGCCAAATAATAGAGCAGCAGTTGTAGTAGAAGGTCAATGAGTTTTGTACTTACTGATTTTGATCCTGGACTCTCCATTGCCCCTGATCGGCAGGATGAGAATTTGTCCGTCCATGACATAGTGGGCCTTCAGCGTCACGTTGGCGGTGAAGTCCAAAATGGCTTTACCTTTGTCTGGGTTGATCCTGACGGAAAAATAAAAACAATTTTAGTCTGTGTTTCTACTGAACTATGACCAAGTTTTCATCTTCCTGCCCTTATCCCATTCTGGTCGGCACAACACTACTTTTTTTGGGCAGTCATCTAAAAATACTGCGTAGTTCCAAAAAAAATACAGTCGAATTGAGAATCTCCTCCTTTTTTTGAAGTCGGTTAAAAATCAAAAGAGTCTATAGAAATTAGAAAACTTAAATGTTATAATTGAATAGGTTATAAAACTTTTTTGTGAGTCGTGTTTGCGTTTGTTTATTTTCTTTTACTAAATCATGTCTATTGGTTAACTAGATTTCTTAATATATATTTTTTTAAACTGATTTTGAACTTACTTGTAAGAATTGAGCCTGAATCCTTTCAATCCTGTAACAACAGTATCACTAAACGTTAGCTTCAAGGCAGGGTTGTCCACAAACACCGTGCCCAACTCCACAGGGTCCAGGGGCTTGATGCCCAGCTCTGGGATGCCCTCAGTGAACTTGGCTCCTGCTGATCTGATCACCTTCTCCACGCAGGCGTTTAGTTGAGGGTCTGACCGGGAGCATGGTGAGATAAATGAGGCTGGAAAGAAAGGAATAGAGTTTTGAGTTGTAATTTTCAAAAGTTATCTTCTTTTTAGGTCAAGGGTGCTTGTCCCAGAAATCCTACTACGAGTTAGGAGAGTTACACAAGCACACAGAACTAATGAACGGATCTTGAAATTAACAGCACAGAGATAATAAAAAATTGATAAGTATTTGTACGATCTACGAGTAGTTATTTCTGGTCTGGGTTTTTGTGAATGTAAGTTTATGTTTGTAAACGCACCTATGATACAGGAAAAAAAATCCTAATGTGGGGCAACGAAAAACAAAACCTAATCCTCTACCTAATTTTGAACATTTTTATTCCAGTATTGCGTTTCCATGGAATAATAGAAAATTATTCCTGCAAAAGCTAGATTTCCACGAGGACATTAAATGAAAACAAACTCTAATAAGTAAACATGAAGATTGTTTATCGCTAAACTTTAATGTTGTTCTTCTTGTTGATTTTAACTGTTTCCGGGCTTACAGTAGGTAATCTTGTTACATCAGTGTTAGTTATTTTATTGACCGTTAACTAATAGTGACCATATTTACTGCCGGATAAATATTTATAATGTTGTTGACCACTCATCACTATTGCGTGAAATATGCGAAGTGCACTTATATCATGTATATTGTACTTACATAAAATTAAATAGATTCTTAAGTACAAATCCTTGGTTTTCTTACATATTTTTACTTTAAAAGGTACGATAAAGACTATAATTAGTATGTAACTGGGATATAATATCAATAATTACAAAACGAGCGAATCGAGGTAAACCTGTCATATCGGTGACGCGTGCTCAAGCTGATCTATTATGTGTTTGATCTACATAGGTTATATAATATAAAGCCTTAAACCTCATAAACCAGTTTTATTATAATGATTTGAATTTGGAACAAATAATATGAAAGATGAAGAGTTTATTTTTTGTTTCCTATTAAGTGAACGCACCTACTTACGTGCGCACTTTCAAACAAGTAATAAAAGACACGAAGAGTTGTCAAACTTCAACCAGCTTAAGCAGCAACTTTGTCCAGACCTCGAGACTAAACAAAGCAATAATTTATATTACTATATTTTTATTTATTCCATTCCTCGCAATTATTTTAAACGAACATTACCCAATAACGAATCCTCAAAATATAATAACCTTAATAAGGTTTAAATAGGTATTTGAAGAGCACCAAACTTATCTCATACTTGACGATCTGTCGTTAGCTTAGCTGTTCCCTCAAAGGCCCTACAATCATCTCAACTGTTGATAACCTCGAGGTCATGGTCCCAATCCCTATGTGGACGCAGTAAGCGGGGTCAATGTCAAACCGTTCGGCATGGGTTACAGTAACCGACTGGTTTAGTCTCACGTGCAGCCTATGAACTGGTTTTATTAATCTGCCGATTACGTGAACGCTTGGTAGCGCTGGTTGGTAACAAGTAAGGTGATGTTTGATTGTTGTAGGAGCATTTTGTTATCTAAATGGAACAGCTACAATCCCGCTGCAACTCAGTTACATTGGCGCCCATTAGAAAAGAAGTCTGCGAAAATGTCTTTATATCCCGCATAACCCACATTAAAACCCACAATGAAATTTTATCCATAAAAGAATAGTGGTTGAGTAGGTACTTTTTTTTCAGCGTAATAAAATCATCAAATGAGTCCTCTCTATATTTCGCTATAACTGAATAGAAAAGAGAAGATGACATTACACCGATAACAGTAGTCACCTCCTTTAGAGCCTATAATCAATCATCCATCATCCATTGTTTCTATGGTCTTCTTCTACTCTTATAGCTGCATTTCAAATTCGAAACTTTCCTCAACATTATATTAATTTCTGCGTAATTTGAAGTCTAGTCGTTGACCCCATAAAATAACCAACAAAAAAAAAACAATAATTAAAAACTAGCTGTGCAAATGTTCGATTTCTTAAGCAAATAAACAAAAACTTTTGACCGTGGCCGTTCGATAACAACTATCGCAAAAGTGAATTGTTAAAGAAAGTAGTGTTATTTAAAATGATCAAGATCAACCGGCGCGGGAGTTTCATTAAACGGCGTCTTTCGCAAGTTTGCAATGCAATCTGATGCATTTAATGTCTTGTTTTAATAGTTATGTATAAAATAAGTTATACCTTACGTTCAAATAAAAATATAGTACCTAAATAATTATGTTACGACTACTTTATGACTAAAGGATTCTTTCGTCCATATATGATGAAAAGATTTAGGTATAATTTCTATGATATCGTTATGTTGTGGTAGATACTCAATGTGATCGACATAGCTGTTTATGAAATATTGGGTATTAATGATAATGTAATGAATTCCCAATATTTATGCTAAATTATTTTTAACGTAAATCCTGGATTAGAACGAATTTTAGAAAGAAATCAATCAATCGTCTGTTACTCTGATAATTCTTTGTGAATTTATATTTTCATTTAAATAAGCTTCTTTGATTCTTCTTTGCTTCTAAGTTTTTTGATTTTAGTCAGTACGAATCTGACAGTCCCTCCCGCTCTGCCCTGGGTAGGAGAACTCATTTGATGATGTTACCACGATAAAAAAAATATAGGCTATTAAAAATGCGATATTGTATTGTAGGAGGTTTATACGGTTCGGTGTCGCTAAATAGCAGACATTAATAACTGTGTGAAAAAATTAAAAAAAAACCACAAGCTTTGTATACTGCGGGCAACATCTGCATACATAAGTAGGGACGCCTAATGCAACTTTTTGGAGACTACACATTGCATAATTACACTTTTGTCATAATGAAGAAACTTTGATTTGTGGGATTGACATACAAAACAATAGACGATTTCGAAGGAGTTATGTAATTCAAAGATAATTAACAGGAATGTAACGTTTCCACAGTGATTTCGTTAATTTATGTCCTTTGCCTGAAAATTCATGTGAACAATGAAATAATACCTGGTTTCTGAAATATTTAGAAATAAAACCGCTATTGTTATAAAGAATTAAATTTTCAATTAAACTTGACTGATGAAACTGGATTTAAATTGCCGAAAGCACGATTATGAGGTATTCACAAACTTGCTTTTATACGTGAAAACATGAAAATAAAAGATACAAAAGACAATAAAAACATTAATTATCATGTGGAAAAAATACTCTAATAGTAGGTATATTGATTACTTTTATATTAGTTCCCGTTATTTTATTTTATGAACCATTGCATTATTTAAAATCTCTTTTTGCTACGAGGAAAACGGCAATGCAAGATCAAGATCAAGTTTAATTAAAATTAATCTCATCACAAGTAAAATGACCCCAGTTTTAAGAAGAGGAAAACTTGTAAATCTTGATAAAAGAATTTTAAGAATTTTTGGCAACAGGTTCATAGGACTAATAAATTGATCATAACTCGCGATTAGTAAGTACTAGTAGTTGCATCATTGCCTTATCGCTCGGGGATTATTGGTGTGATGTTATTTTCTTCGTCCGCGATTTCAATCAACTGTGTTGTGTGTGTTGGGCAGCCCTAGCCTACCCCAATTGCCTGCCGGGGTCGCGGGACTTACGAATTACCGTGACCCCGGTACGTAAAGGGCTATTGAAACTCCCGCTCTGCCCTGGGTGGGAGGACTCATTTGATGATTTTACCACGCTAAAAAAAAGCCTATCCCAACTGGCCAAATTTTACCAATCGAACATTACCTTCCACTATTGTGATAAGGTTCAAAATCTATTAAATAAATTTAACAGATTGAGGTAGGTTGGCGTCTGTACATTATTTTATGTAATAAAATCCGTTGAATAGTTTTTCAGAAAATCAATTACATAGAGACAGACAGTTTTTGGGGACTTTGTTTTATAATAAATGTTTATTTAGATTAAGTATTCCTTATTCCTAAAAATGTCCCGTGTTTCTGACAAGAGTGATTAGAAGGGGGTATAATGATATCGTTGACAAGTCTAAACGATAACTATAGGTATTTGTATACAACTATGTATATAGATTCAGTAAAGTTCATAGTAAACCTGTTACATTGAAACGAATTGTTGTAGAAAAATAAAAATACTTTGAAAGAGATTGCCACTTACAAAACAAAATAAGTAGTTTTTAGTTCCTTTTCATAAAGTTTCCGGACTTGCCGTTAGAAGAAAATGACATTTTGAGAATTGCTTTTAGGTACTATTTATTGATTTAATATTATTTCTTAAGAAATTTCTACCAGCAGTAATTACCATTATCTAGGTTTTTGATAGTTTACATAATAATATATTTAGTACGAACATTTTTTAAGAGATATTGAGGTACGCTAGTTGGAATGTTGGGACAATGACTGGAAGAGCCAGAGAGTTAGCAGATGTATTGAAAAGAAGAAGAATAAATGTGGCGTGCTTGCAAGAAACTAAATGGAAGGGTACAAAAGCGAGAGAAATTGGGGAGGGATACAAGTTCTTCTACTGTGGAAATGATGGAAAAAGGAATGGCGTGGGAATAATGTTAGATAGTAATTTGAAAGAAAGTGTGATGGAGGTAAAAAGAATTAATGATAGATTGATAGTTGTGAAAGTTATGTTAGGGAATGTTGTACTGAATATGATAAGTGTGTATGCTCCCCAGATAGGATGTGAGGAAAGAGTCAAAGAGAAGTTTTGGAAGGATTTTGATACAGTTTTAATGAACATCCCGGTGCATGAGGAATTAATTATTGGAGGTGATTTTAATGGGCATGTTCCCACATGCCCATTAAAATCACCTCAGAATGAAAGGAAGTTATGAAAGAGTACACGGGGGATGAGGTTTTGGGAATTTAAACTATGAGGGGGAAACTATGTTGCAATCAGCCACTGCATTTGATCTAGCAGTGGCCAACACCTGGTTCCAAAAAGCCGATGGACACCTAGTAACATATAAGAGTGGGGCACATAATACACAAATAGATTACTTCCTTGTTAGACGCAACAACATAAAGCTCGTCAAGGACTGCAAAGTGCTACCGGGAGAAGATTTGGTCTCACAACATCGTCTCCTGGTTATGGAAGTAATCTTACAAATAAGACTTCTAAAACAAAAAGAGCGTCCCCCTCCTAAAATAAAATGGTATATGCTAGAGAAGAATGATTGTGCTGGAGAATTAAGAGAGCGAGTGGTAAATAAAATGATTGAGATGGGTGATATGAACGAGAAAAGCGTAAATGAATGTTGGAATGAGATGGCTCGGTGTATTAGGAGCGCAGCAAAAGATATTTTGGGAGAGACGAAAGGAAGGGGTACGATAGACAGGGATACATGGTGGTGGTCGACAGAGATACAAAATGTTTTGAGGGAAAAAAAGAAGAAATTTAAGGAATGGCAGAGTATTGGTAATGAGCGTGCTAGTTTGAAAGCTGTAAGAAAGAGTGAGTATGATGCTCTTAAGAAAAAAGCCAAAAGAGCTGTGGCTATAGCAAAAGCAAATGCCCAAAAAAAGCTATATGACACTTTGGATACTGCAGCAGGCCAAAAACAACTTTACAGGCTTGCTAGAGCTAGGGAGAGAAAGGCGAAGGATGTTTGTCAAGTAAAGTGCGTAAAAGACGATGCGGGAATGATTCTGTCGGAAGACGAGAAAATTGTGAATAGGTGGAAGGGTTACTTTGAAAGACTGATGAATGAGGAGAATGACTGGAGTGGTGTGCTTGAAAATAAACCAGTAAATAAGGGATTAGTAAGAAAAATAAGTGAGGATGAAGTGAGGAATGCAGTGAGTGGAATGAAGAATGGTAAGGCATTAGGGCCGGACGGAATACCTGTTGAAGTATGGAAAATATTGCGGATGGATGGGTGGACGTGGTTAGCTTTATTCTTCAATAAACTGTTGCTGGAAGAAGCCATACCTGACGAATGGTGCAATAGTTCTCTAGTGCCCATTTTTAAAAACAAAGGTGATGTACTGGAATGCAATAATTATAGAGGAATAAAGCTAATGTCACACACTGGTCGGGGTACGACGAATGCCATTTTCGCTATCCGCCAACTGTGCGAGAAATACAGAGGTGCGCATAAAAACTTGCACATGGTGTTCGTCGACCTCGAAAAGGCATACGACCGGGTGGCCCGTGAGGTTCTGTGGTGGGCCCTTCAAGAGAAAAGTGTGCCTGGGAAGTATGTGCAGTTGATCCGTGCTATGTACAGTCGATGCAGTACCCAAGTCCGGTGTACAGCGGGCCCTAGCGGCAGCTTCAATGTGGCGGTTGGCTTGCACCAAGGGTCGGCTCTCAGCCCGTACCTCTTCCTGATGATAATGGATGCTCTGACGTCGGACATTCAGGAAGAGGCCCCCTGGTGTATGCTGTTTGCCGATGACATTGTGCTTATTGCCGAGAGCGGCCTAGAGGTCCAGAGCAGATTGGAGGCGTGGTGGCTAAGACTGGAGAACGTTGGCCTGAAATTGAGCAGAACCAAAACAGAATATTTGTTTTGCGATTTTGGCGGTCTCTCCAGTCCTGTGCCCATTACACTTGCCGGAACGCATGGGCGTTCGGAACAGACTGGTATGGACCAGTCTGTTCCGACTTTCGGTACCTCGGGTCGCTTGTCCAAGGAGATGGCGATGTAGACCGGGACATAACACAAGGGATTAACTCGGGATGGATGAAATGGCGACAGGTCACCACAATAACTTGCGACCCACGGATGTCCCTCAAGTTAAAGGGGACAATATACAAATCCGTGATTAGACCTGTTGTTTTGTATGGATCGGAATGCTGGGCTGTGAAAAAGATGGAAGAGAAACGATTGCACGTAGCGGAGTTGAGAATGTTAAGATGGATGTTTGGAGTGACAAGAATGGATAAAGTAAGGAATGAGTTTATGAGGAGAAGTATGAAAGTGGCGCCTGTTACAGAAAAAATTAAAGGGAATCGTCTGTCTTGGTATGGACATGTGATGAGGAGGGATGACACTCATGTGACTAAGAGAGTGATAAGTATGAATGTTGATGGATGGAGAGGAAGAGGAAGGCCAAAGAAAATATGGATGGATTGTCTAAGGAATGATATGGAAGAAAAAGGAGTAACTGATACTGTGACGTTTAATAGAGGAGAATGGAAGAAAAAAACTTGTTGCGCCGACCCCAAGTAAAATGGGATAAGGGCAGGATGATGATGATGATGATAAGTAAAACTGTACTAAGATTAAGAAAAATATAGAATAAAGTACATCTTATGGTTACAATAACCAAAAGTTTACTACTGTTTACACACATTTGTACTTATAAACTTCGAATAGCGGACTTATCATTTTTTATACTTACGGTTATCGAAAAATATCTCTCAGTGTAAGTACATTATGGATTTTCAATTATGTTTTGAATTAATGAATTAGTTCACTAACTTAATTTTAATTTACGGTTATGTTATAACCATAATAAGTAATTAAGGATCAAAATCAAAAGTTTTAAATAAAAAAAATAGTTAACATTTTGTATGTTTTTTAAAATTTGGTTGGGTTGTTGCGCGAGGCCCCTGTAGGAGCGAGGCCCCGGGCGATTGCCCTGTTCGCCACCCCCTAAGGCCGCCACTGTTCTCATGACCTGACTTGCATTTAAATGAGAGTATTACGATAATTTGTATCATTTGTAGACGATCGTTGAATAAGTATGAGAAGGATTACTCATATAACTTTCTGACATTATATAAATTAATTGTAATGTATGCTCATTTATGTAAGTAGTGAGTAAGGAGATTCCCCATTACGTTTTTTCATTTTCCCATGAAGTCATTTTTGACGATTGGATTCAAAAGACAAATAAATTAATATGTTAATTTATCGATTAAATCATAAGATTAACTTTATTATTGTTGCAACGTATGATTTAGGATTAAATTACGACTTTTTCCTTTATTCATTTTCGATTATTCAATTCACTTATAATTTTGATTTTATGTAAAAAATTACTCTTGAGACTGTGTACTTTCTTGATCGCTAATTGCGATTATTGTTGACTTGCTTTTGCCAGCTACTAATCGAAAATTATCCCACGGGAAGATAAAATCGAGATTAAAATGTTATGTACTCATTCTATTCTATATTATTCTATGCACTGATCCAGGCTATAAATTAACTGTGTACTAAATTTCATCCAAATCCGTTCAGTAGATTTTGCGTAAAAGAGCACACACATGCTTAAAAACTTTCGCATGAATAAAAATTAAGATTTATTTAATGACTAAATCATGTAAGTTTTGTTTGTTTTTATGCCTATATATGTGAAAGTCATTTTTTTTAAATTAAAATATAAACTCACGTAATGTCCCAGCGTTCGCGAACGCGACGTAACTCAAGACGAGACACAAATGCACTCTCATCTTTCTAAAATTAATTAAAAATAATTATCAACAAATAAAAATTTAAAAAATAATTATGTGTTATCGTAATCAAGTCTTGTTTCCGACTGGCCGCCTGTTTGGCATCTATAGCCTTTTATACGTTGCGCAAGCAAAAACTACGTGCGCGTGCGATCACTGATTCACTACTAATTAACCATTTTTCTATGACCTATTGGAATTGGACACTTTTCCTGTCTGTCATCAAAAGTGGTCAAGAAAAGAGGGGAAGGGGAGCTCAAGTTTTGTTAGTAGTATTACAGAAATTTTAGAAAAATTATGTTTTTCGGGATATTCAAATAATGTTATTGTATATAATAATTATTTATTTTTTGAGTGTTGTTCGGTATAAGAGGATAGAAGTGTTTCAGACTTTCAGATTTTTTTAAAAACAACATCTGATTGTTTGAATAATATTGCGTTTTTTTTACCTATCATATTTAGGGTGGTTGACCTCATAACGGACTCCGGGTGACTTACCAGAGCCACCATATTGTCCTGACAATATTTTAGAGGATGTTCGTTAGTGAATGTGCTGAATATAAAGAAATCATGGTGGCCACAAAAAAAGGAAATAATTAAAATGTGTATCTATTTCTGTTCTCGTAAGTGTTCGCGAAACTGCTATAACGACCTTTTTGAAACAGTTCTCAATTAAGTTTGTGGTAAAACCGTTGGGTAACAGGTATTTAGTGACTTTCTAGTTCAGTCAAACGGAATCGGAAGTGTGTTAGGTCAAACATGAGGCTGCGGAAAAGATTTTTTGATTATTACATAAACAAGAACAGTCGTTGCACGGTGCTACAGGCCCCGACTTACGAGTTGTCGTCGAACCCAGCGAGCCGCTTCTTATCTTATTTATTGATATTATAAAAACACTATCTTTACAGCCAGACCCAATACAATAGTGGTTTGCAAAAACACACAAGATAATTTGAAAATAACTTATGGCTAACACTATACTCGTAATTCAAAATTACGAAACTTAAAAAAAAAAACTTGTAAGACACATAAACAAACAAACAACACAAAAAAATAATAATTAAGGAACAAAATTCAACAAAACTCTTGCGATTGCCCAATTTCTAAAAAAAAAAAAATTAATACCATGCTCTCAAAACAGTGAAGGATTCGTCTCATCCTAAGAAAACCGGCATGTCCTAGAACCAAAAATTCGAACACATGTGACACAGCACAGGGATATTATAAAACCGCACAGGGCCTGTGTGCTGGTGTGGTACAACCCACTCCCCCTCACAGAGAGGAGTCCAGACTGTGCCTGTGTCCCAACAGTTAATAATAATAAATAAATATTTCACAACTGACACACAACGCCATCTAGTCCCAAGCTAAGCAGAGCTTGTGTTATGGGTACTAGACAACTGATAAACATACTTATATATTTCTAAATACATACATATTATAGATAAATTACACCCAGACACAGAACAAATGATCGTGCTCATCACACAAACATTTGTCCTGGGTGGGAATCGAACCCACAACCTCCGGCATAGCAGTCAGGGTCACTAGCCATGCATCATGATCATGCATGCCTTGGGGCACTCCGAAAATAAGAAAATGTTAAGCTTTTATAGTTAGAGTTATTCATCGATAAATTGTAGCAATAAAAATGATTGAACAGCGACTAAACATCAACCCTGTCGAAATACTTTAAAAGCAATTGTCACTTGTCTTTTGTCCTCATCTCCGTAGTTTATCCTGGAAAATGTGCGAACCCCGAAGGTTAGTTGCTGTTGTACATAACTATTTTGGATTCTGGTAACCTTAGCTACTAACGTAACCTATAAAGTACAGAATTCACGCTCTGGTAACTGAATTTATAGCGTTTTTTGAGGTCAGAAAATCATCGAATAAGTGGAGTACTTATTCGATGATTTTCTGTCCTAAAATCTTACTGACTAAAAATCCATCATGTTTTTTCTGTAGCTCTTTGCATTTCAGGGCCAAGGTATCTATTTAGACAAATTCATAGCGCTAAAAGCACACACATCTGTCCGTAAAAAACAAACTTTTTATTAAACCTTATCTTTAAACAAGTTTTTTTTTTTTAAAGGCGGTTTATATTCGTCTTTTCCCATTTGTCACCATTGGCTTTGTCGCCATTTGTGACATTGACAAAACCGTGTCTCTGTGATATATGATGGAACTCTAAAAACACGAGAAAAAAATTGTAAAGATCTAATAAACTAAATGTAAACAGCCCAGTCTCACAAGAGCTGGTCACAGAGCCACGTGTACGAGTACGTATCATCACTATATCATCATTTGACAAACACGGTGTTCAACAAAAACTGGGGTATTCAGAACTCGATGATATTTGTCACGGGCGATTTGTTTGGCCATAGACAATGTAAAGGAACATCCGCGAACCAATTGATGTTTTTGTGCGCCCACGCAACTTGAGATGTATCGGTGGAAGTTTTAGTGTGTTTGCTCTACAAGTCACTCTTAAGTTAGGGTTCAATCGGCGGTTTCTATGGGTCCGCCTACTGGCTATTAAGTGTGACGCGATTTCTTTTGTTCTTCTTTCTTTCTTCATTTATTCTTCGTTCTTTGTATCTTCTTTCTTCTTTATTTCCGTCTCTCTTTCTTTCTTTTATTTTCTTCTTTTATGATTTTTAATTCTTTGGGAATTATGTTTATCAACGTTAGTGTAGGTCATTTAATTAAGTTTCTTCGTAGTACCTAAATAAAACGGCGAAGGAACCCGGCATGTCCAAGAACTAAATAGTTATTTGAAGATATGTGACATCTACCGTCCTGTACCAAGAACCTGTAGAGAGGGGATCTGTGTCCCAACCATGGAGACATTATAGACTGATTATGATGAATACACATACACAAGCTACCCAAACCCGTTGATTTCGAAAACTGTACTAAAAGTGGAAATCTTTATTTCACATTCATATTGTCCTTGTTTACATAAACAAGCAAAATAAAGTAAACAAACAAACACCTTGAACTTTTAACTGTGGTTCTAAGAATTGTTTTAGTAGTTTACTTATTTACATAAGGTTTTAAGTATATACTCTAATTCTTTCGACTGGAGGTTACTGATTCATCCCATCTCTTATGTACTACTTAAGCATTATTTATTCTCATCTGTGCCTACCTTAGTTGGGGTCGTTTTTTACATGGAGCGACGGCCTATCTGATCTCCACAACACAACCTAGTAACTGGGTAATACGATGCCCCTAGATTAGACTGGTTGTCAGACTTTCGAGTTTCTGATGACGGTTACCTTTCCAATGACCAATCTCAGTAGGCACGACTTAACCTCAAGGTCAGCCTGTGCGCCTGTTATTCTTTAGCTACGAGCTCCTCTATATACTCGATATTCTTATAAAAGGCTAGGACCTAGGGGCGGCCAGGTACTATTAAAAGTAATTTTGGACATCCATGGGAGAGACACTTTTTTTTTATCGTGGTAAAATCATCAGGCATTGGCAGGCCTGTTGGTCTAGTGGTTAGTGACCCTGACTGCTATACCGGAGGTCGTGGGTTCGATTCCCACCCAGGACAAATGTTTGTGTGATGAGCTCGATCATTTGTTCTGTGTCTGGGTGTAATTTATCTATAATATGTATGTATTTAGAAATATATAAGTATGTTTATCAGTCGTCTAGTACCCATAACACAAGCTCTGCTTAGCTTGGGACTAGATGGCGTTGTGTGATAGTTGTGGAATATTTATTATTATTATTATTATCAAATGAGTCCTCCCACCCAGGGCAATTCGGGAGGGACTGTTAGACTCGTACTGACTAAAATCCACTGTGTCCTTCACTAGCCCTTTACGTACCGGGGTCACGGTAATTCGTTAGTCCCGCGACCCCGGCAGGCTTTGGCCCTCTACAGGCCCCGTCACTATGCTGACACTCTTTGAGGCGCGCGTGGAACACAACGCTCCGTCGACACGGGCATGGTCCATGGTCGGACAGCAAGTCGCCCATTACTCGCTGCCCGCATGCCCATGGGAGAGATACGTTTATAAAATTGATGCTACCGCGGAGACAACCTAGGTGAGCGTGGTTGAGTGTATAGTACCTAATGGGTAAATTCAGACTGTGGTAGATAATGATGATATTCACTTTATATGATACAAGTAGCATAGCTGATCGTCAGGTATTCATCATGTGCCTAGTCTGTCCTCAAATATGGCAAGGAGAGAGAACTTCGAATATCAGCCAGGACGAGTAGAGACGTACCTTTCAAAACACGGAGTTAACTTGAAATTCAATAAATTCAAGGTCACCAATCGATAGACGGACGACAGACTCGACAGGCATAGCTTAACCTCGGATCCCTTTAATTTATTTTACAAGATCATAAAATGTTAATTCGTCGGAAAACTAGTAGATTTAGACTAGTAAGTATAGTAAGATATTGAATGTAAATATGAAGTTCTATTGCAGAATCTCCGTCTATGACCACTTTACAACTCTTCAAAGGATGTTGCAAGTATTACACCAGGTTTGCAACATCCGCACCTAATAGTACAGCAATGATAGCTGCTGATAGCCAGAGGCGGCCTTACCCATTGCGAGGCTCCGGGCGGCAGGTCTTTGCGAGGTCCTTTGTCCTTCGTGAAAAGTATGTGATGCGAAAGTAGCTCTGGTTGTTTGGTTTAGGTATTTGTCATGTTTAAGGAAAAATGCTTAAACTGCAGGCCGATCTTCCGGGTTAAGCCGCGCTTGCCGAGGTTGGTCTCTGGATGGGTGACCATCTATCATAGCGAGTTTCCTCCGTGCCTCGGAAAGCACGTAAAGCCGTTGGTCCCGGTTGTCATTTGTAGATCTTTGACAGTCGTTACTGTTAGTCAGAAGTTCTAAAGTCTGACAACCTACCTTACCATGGGGTATCGTATTACCCAGTTACTGGGTTGTGGAGGTCCGACAGGCAGTCGCTCCATGTAAAATACTGATATTCAGCTGCATCTAGTTTGACTGGAAGCCGACCCAATATAGTTGGGAAAAGGCTAGGCAGATGATGATGCTTAAATAATACAAGTAAATCAAATTTGAGTTTTAAAATATTTTAGATTGTAAGATTTACAAAATTAACAAATACAGAGATGATAAATTTTACAATTGATGTTTGTAGCTTTTCCTAAGACTAAGATCTTTAATTAAAGCACAATAATCTAAGGAATAAGCTACGTCATTTTCGATTGAAAGAATAGCGAGGGCTCAATATATTGCGATAGAAGAGCAGAACATTATGTCCCGACTCACGAGTGTTATGCGATTAAAAAACCGATCTTCAAGTGTTTCGAGGCGCGATATTCAAGTACTACACTGAGAGATTTTTTTTCGATAACCGCAAGCACAAAACGTGACAAGTCCGCGATTCGAAGTTAACAAGTGAAAATGTACGTAGATAGGTTAATTTTGGGTTATGATAAGTAAATCTGTATAAGATTAAGAAAAATATAGAATAAAGTACATCTTGGTAACAATAACCCAAAGTTTACTTCTGTTTACACACATTTGTACTTATAAACTTCGAATCGCGTACTTGTCATTTTTTGTACTTACGGTTATCGAAAAAAATCTCTCAGTGTACATAATGGATTTTTCAATTATGTTTTGAATGAATGAATTAGTTAACTAACTTAATTTTAATTTACGGTTATGTTGTAACCTTAATAAGTAATTAAGGATAAAAATCAAAAGTTTTAAATAAAAAGAAATTATTAAAAATTTTTTTTTTTTTTTTTTAATTTTCTTGGGTTGTTGCGCGAGGCCCCTGTAGGAGCGAGGCCCCGGGCGATTGCCCCGTTCGCCACCCCCTAAGGCCGCCACTGCTGATAGCAACATGGTTTCCTCATGGGGGACGTGGAGGTCAGACATTGCGCAGAAAATATTCTTTAAATTTAATATTGTATTGTAGTTGAAGTAGTAAGTTAATTAAAGCTATGAATGATGACCGATGACCATATTGATAAGAGTTGAAGGATATTATAAGAGGATAAGGAAGCGGGTTAAATGAATTGGGAAATAATACATTTTATGAACCGCCAGCGAATAAAAGTGTACAGTACTCCAAAATTAATAATGCACATAGAAATCTTCGTCACTGTTCGGCAACGGTCGTATTCCCCGAGCGTCGAAAGACGATATGTATATAGAGTGGTTAAGTGCATTTTCTTCATGCATTATTTAGTAGAATTATGTGTTTTGTGCTAAAAGAGATAAATGTTGATTTATCAGTAACGAAATTGATTTGATAATTCGATGTAAGTAAATAGCAAGGAAAACGAATTCACCTTTGAAAACAAAACCAAAAAGGGTGTGTAATAGCAGCTCTATATAATTCCACACAGAGAGAACACGTGCAGTCACCACCAATATATAAAGACGACTGACGGACCTTTGACTGACCGGCGACAGCCGCCGACCGCCCGAATTGTTTTCAATTGTTTCACATGCTTCGACATTTGACATTGACTCCTGTTTCTTTCGAACAAGGTGCAAGTGCATTGTTTAGGGCTCTCTCCGATTTAATGATTCGGGTGTTTCCGGGAATACGACAATTAGCGAAGATTTGCATGTGCATTATTAATTTGGGAGTACTGTAGATGGTTTCGCTAGAACCACTCAGGTAATGTCTTTTAGAGAAGTGTGCAGCAAGAAGACATGCTGCGCAGACCCCAAATGGATAAGGACAGGAAAATGGTAATGATGTTGAATTATTTTTTAATAATTGTGAAATAGGTGCTATTGTTATACATATGTTAAAAGTCTGCTTTTAATGATAGACGACTCTTACGAAGATATATAAAAATATAAACATAATAAAACCTGCATTATGTCCTAGAACCATCAAATTCGAAGACTTCTACCAAACCGCACTGGGCCCGCGTGGTGGATTATGGCCCACTCCCTCTCACAGAGAGGAGGCCTGTGTCTCAGCGGTGGGAACATTATAGGCTGATGATGATGAATGCTAATGTTCCTTAATCATCTAATAATATTGACAACAATTTTAAACAAAAGACTTAAACCCCTTTAAACAAAAACGCAAGTAGAAAAGTTTAATCACCTTTACTGCATCAACATCATAAGGCACGAAGAATGTTGAAAAATTACATATTAAGACATAATAGTGTGATTAGTATGCGGAGTGCATCTGACAGCGGCGGTATGACTACCTTGCAGTCACTGCAGAACTGAGGGATCATATTCTTTGGTCACTGTCAAGGTCGGAGTCTCCAGAAGGACACTTTTTGAGGCTTCAGCGAGCAAAATTATGGAGTCACTTACTCCGATTCCGTGCGATTTTGAGTACTTAATAATAAAAAGTACTGTTAACTATAAATTACGTGTCGCGGGTTCGATTCCCGCGAGGAGCAAATATGTGCATGGTCTACAAATTAGTTGCTCTGGGTCACAGTGAGTTTTTATGTTTGTAAACGCACCTTCGACACAGGAGAAATTCCTAGTGTGGGGCCAAAAAAATTGATGACAAATTCATTCAAGTCACGCCATTATTTAAGGAGCTATCCCAGATCAATTCCAAGTATGTGATTCCATACTTTTGCTCGCGATTGTATGTTAACATATACTTGCTGTTGGGTTTTTGGGTATTTAGGTTTTTGGTTTTTTATTCTGTAAACAAACACTACCTAGTATACAACAAAGTTGCTTCCCACTGTATGTCTGTCCCTATGTATGGTTAGATCTTTAAAATTTAGCAACGGATTTTGATGCGATTTTTTAAGTAGATATAGTGATTCAAGGGGAAGGTTTATATGTATATAACATTCATAATATAGTAGAGATTGCAACCGTGCGGAGCCGGGACGTGTCGCTAGTTGCGTAATAATTTATGAGGCCCATAAACCTCGTTATAAACTTGATGTCTGCAGATCCGATATGTCATCATCATCGTCATCTCAGCGACAGGACGTCACTGCGGAACATAGGCCTCCTCTATAGATATCCAACAGGACCAATTGGAAAGGGCTTGCATCCAGTACGATCCTGTGATCTTCATCTAATCGTCTGTCCACCTTGTAAGTAGATGTCCTAAGTTGCGCGTGCCGTGATCTCCATTCGAGAACCTTTCGGCCCATCGGCCATCAGTTCTACGTGCTATGTACCCACTGCCATTTTAACTTGCTAATTCGTTGGTCTATGGCGGCAACTTTGATTTGTCTACGAATCTTCACGAAAACAGATTCCGGACATAGCCCGCTTCATAGCTCGTTGGGCTATATTGAGTTTACAAATGAGGCCCATATTAAGAGACCACTTTTTGGCGACAAAAGTCATCACTGGTAACACAGATAAGCCGAAAACTTTCAACTTTAGGCAGTGAGGTATTCTGGACAAGAAAACGTTACGCGATTTCCCGAACGCTGGCCAGCGGAGTTGGGTTCCAGGACAAACAGAATCTTATATTTTAAACCACCGGGCATGCGGATGGCGAATAATGGCTCGCTGTCCGTCCATCATCATGGATCATGGCCGGATCGACAGAGCGTCGTGTTCCACGCGCGCCTCGAAGAGCTGTCATCAAAATGACGGCACCCCTCCTCAGAGGGCCAAAGCATGCCGCGGTCGCGGGACTAACGAGTGACCGTGGCTCCGGGACCTAAACGTCTATTGAAGGACACCTTAAATTTTATGTTTATATGTTTTACCAGTATTGATATATGAATAAAAAACCATGAAGTTGTTACTACGCCTTGATTAGGAAGTGATTAATGAATATGTTGATACAGTGTGGCCATGACACTGTGTCGTGATGTTTGTATAAATTGTGTTAATTGAAAATTAAGGCAAAAGTTTGACTTTTAATGGGTTCACTGTTCAGTCGTGATTAATTATTACTTAATAATGTTTTATGAATATGTTAATAAATTTGTACGCAGTACAGTACGTATAAAATGTGTTTCTAAGTATTCACCTTATTTATCGGTCTTAGCTTATGATGTGTAAGCGTGCGTGTTTCATTTGTCCAGTGACCAAGCGCGGTAGTAGAGATGGCAGTCAGATGCATCAAAGTTTGTCTTCGGATAGGTCACGAAAATTGAGGGTTGAGATGATATATGAAAATATTATAATTCCCGCTCGTATTTTTTTAACAATTTAAAAAGTAAAGTGTCAGCACTTTTTACAAAGTTCTCTTGAAATAGAATCTTCACCAATTTGAAAACGTTAACACAAAAAAAAAATACAAAAGTCGTAAGTTGACTCAAGTGCGATTGTATTTGTTGGATGTCTATTCTATTTGGTTGAATATTTACTATTTCATGGAAACCAGAGAGTAAGGTAATATCTGCGTATTTCCCAGCATTGAGGATATACTCCAGTTGAAGTGTTTACAAGTTGTTGACTCTGTTGCGCAACCTCTGAATATTCTATGTTGATACAAACAACAACAAAAAGTGTTGACATGTTATGAACTCAAAATTAATAGCAGCGTATTTTATGTAGACAAATTTTGTTTTTTTTTTTTACTCCGAGTAAATCTGCGAAGCAGTCGGCAGTGCTCGCGAAGTAGGAGGCGGGCCGCGTGAGGAAGAGGACAGCGTCCTCCCTCCACCCCAGCCGCAGTGGTAGACGCCCACGCCGACAGACGTCGGCTGACGATCTCCGGCCATCGAAGGCGCGGGTACCGAGTAATGGGTAACTCGCTGTCCGACCATGGACCATGCCCGAGTCGACGGCGCGTTGTGTTCCACGCGCGCCTCAAAGAGTGTCAACAAAATGACGGGGGCCCCTTCTAGAGAGCCAAAGCCTGCCGGGGTCGCGGGACTCACGAATTACCGTGACCCCGGATCGTAAAGGGCTATTGAAGGACACCGTGGATTTTAGTCAGACTGACAGTCCCTCGCGTTCTGCCCTGGGTGTGAGGACTCATTTGATGATTTTACCACCATAAGAAAAAAAAAGTAAGTGTGTAATATAAGTAAAGGGTTTCAGTCCGTTCCGAGGATTAATAAATCAAACAGCTCTATTTTCCTGAAATGTATTTTGATAAGCCTTTTTAGAAACGTCCAGATATAGTCCAAATCTAATCTATTTAAAATTTGATCGGTAAGGTTGGCGCAGTGGCTGAGCGAGACTGCTGCAATGTGTGTCGCGGGTTCGATTCCTGCATGTGTCAAATATTTAGTATGATCTACAAGTTTTTGTTACGAGTAATATTTGTTCCTTGCGGGAATTAAACCCGCGAATTGCATCGGAGCAGTGGATCGCTCAGCCACCGTGTCGTTTAGCCTATATTGGTAACATAGTATAATTAAAATCTGTCGCAATATATTATAATTAGGCCTTATTATGTGTTACAAGTACCAAACCACCCTGACCTGACAACTGCCCTGAACCGTATTTACCCTGTGAAGAGCGGAGCATGTCATACATAATGTGGTTGTTTATTTGTATAGTGAACTAAGGTTTATGTATTGGGAAATTGTAATGATAAATGCCATAGGTGGCAATCATTATTGTTTAATTGACTATTACAATAATGATTTTCCCGTTAATCTTTATTTAAAAATCAGTCACACTTTCTCAGGAGTGAGTTTTAAACTTATTATTTTTTAATCTAGGATATATACATTATTTTTACTTTGGGGTTGAAACTATAGGGCCATGGGGTCCGAGTGCTCACAGCCTCTACAAAGAAATTTCTAAAAGACTTGTTGACGCTTCCCGTGACCCAAGAGCTGTCTTTTACCTTGCCCAGAGGCTAAGTATTGCCATACAAAGAGGCAACGCCGCCAGTCTTTTCGGCACATTATCAGCTGACAGCGTTCAGGATGAATTTTTCGATGCTCTATAATAGTTTAGTTTTATTTTAATTTTGTATTTTTAGCGTTATGTGATAAATGGACATAATGATATATAGATGTAGAATATAAAACTATTTTTTTTTTTTACTTTTTATTGATAGTACAAAAGACTTCAACGCGTTTATAGCACATTTGACTTATTATGTTTTTCGTGACTGATGCATTTCACCTGAGATATTTTTGTATATTAGTATATGAAAGCAACATCTAACTTAGTACAGAAGGCCGAACATCGGTGGCTATACATCCAGCATAAATTATAGCCTCGTCTTCCACCCACCTATGAGTGGTCTGTAAAACAGCCATTTACACAGTTATTATGAAAATTCAACTATCACCATGGTGAGGAGCTCGTGGCTAAATAAATACAGCCGCACAGGTCGATTTTCCGGGTTAAGCCGCGCTTGTCGAGGTTGGTCTGTGGATAGGTGACCATCTGTCATGGCGAGTTTCCTCCGTGCCTCGGAAAGCACGTAAAGCCGTTGGTCCCGGTTGTCATTTGTAGATCTTTGACAGTCGTTACTGTTAGTCAGAGGCTCTAAAGTCTGATAACCAGTCTTACTATGGGGTATCATATTACCCAGTTACTGGGTTGTGGAGGTCCGACAGGCAGTCGCTCCATGTAAAATACTGATTTCCAGCTGCATCTGGTTTGACTGGAAGCTGACCCCAATATAGTTGGGAAAAGGCTAGACAGATGATGAACTATCGCCATGAAATCTTTGTATGAACAAGCACAACACGGAGGTCAAAGCTGTGACCTCTTCGCGTGCATTGACTCACTCCTCTTGACATTGACTATAACAATGGATTCTCGTCTTGTTTATGGGACAAGAAAATAAAGTTGCGATTCTGACGATTTTTACGATGATAAGTAAAATCGGAAAGGTTGCCTAAATACAAACTTATGGTGTGTCTCAACGGGCAATATTTTTACTGCAATACAATTGCTCGCAATACTACCGCTAGACTATGCAATATACGAGTATGACAATATTTTGAGTGTGGCACGGCCATAAATTCACACTATATTGGTAGATAAACGGATGCGATCTGTCTGAACAATACTGGTTCAGACTATTGCCGAGATCAATTACAATAAAATATAGATGACCGAACATTTTGAAAATGTTTTCAAGCTGGCCGGAAATGTTGCAGCCACATATTAAAGTAAAAATTTTGCGAGTTTAGGCGCACCTTTATATTGCAGTGCAGATTTCGGTATCTGCAGCCGCATCCGCATTTCGTCCGAATCGGATTGACTGTATGTTTCCTGTACCTACTATTATTTATAGAATAACTAGTTGTTATCAACTGCTTCGCCCGCTACAACTTGAAAATTATCTCGTTGGAACGTACTAAAAAGATATTAAAATTAGTTTATTTATTTTATCTATATATTACTTTATTTTAATTTATGTATAAACATGAGAAAGTAGAGAGTTGTCACGAAACAGGAAAAACCTGAAACAAATGATCAACCTAGTGACTCTCTAATTTGAATCAAATTCGATAAATTCTAAGTATCCTGTAAAAGAGTACTTTATATCCATGTCATGACCACTGTGGTGAACTTGATCGTTGTCAATGGTCAGATGTTCGTCACATGTGACGTCAGAGCTGCGTGGCTCACTATACTAAGCGTATATATGTATTATGGGCCTACGTGAGTGTCACATTGTGGCAATGCCAATGACTTTTGGCAATTAGAATGATCATTAATTAGGAAGGTCTCTCTAATTGATTAATGTGTTTTTGTTATTGGAGATTTTGTTATGTAGGTAATGTTGTTACAATAAAAGTTTACAACTGCTAATTTCTCGAATTATCATATCATTCATGTACACCTGCATTTCCTTATGCATTATCACCTTTTAAAAATGTATGAAAAATACACGAGAGTTTATTAAAATTTACAGTTCAAAAAAGAAAATACCTTCCTTGCAATTAAAACATTAAACCAAAATATGAAAATTAGATTGGAAACCCGTAGTTTTCAAAGTTATGATTTACATAGTCCATTAATTCCCTTTGTAACTAAAAATTGGCACTCATAATTTCTCTCAGCGTGAGACGTCCACCTGCAAGGTGGACAGATGATCTGATAAAAATCACAGGATCGCTCTGGATGTAAGATCTGATAAAAATCACAGGATCGCGCTGGATGCAAGATCTGATAAAAATCACAGGATCGCTCTGGATGTAAGATCTGATAAAAATCACAGGATCGCGCTGGATGCAAGATCTGATAAAAATCACAGGATCGCTCTGGATGTAAGATCTGATAAAAATCACAGGATCGCGCTGGATGCAAGATCTGATAAAAATCACAGGATCGCTCTGGATGTAAGATCTGATAAAAATCACAGGATCGCGCTGGATGCAAGATCTGATAAAAATCACAGGATCGCGCTGGATGCAAGATCTGATAAAAATCACAGGATCGCGCTGGATGCAAGATCTGATAAAAATCACAGGATCGCGCTGGATGCAAGATCTGATAAAAATCACAGGATCGCGCTGGATGCAAGATCTGATAAAAATCACAGGATCGCGCTGGATGCAAGATCTGATAAAAATAACAGGATCGCGCTGGATGCAAGATCTGATAAAAATCACAGGATCACAGGTCCTATTGGAAATCTATGGGGGAGGCCTATGTTTAGCAGTGGACGTCCTACGGTTGATATGACGAAGATGATGAATTTCTCTAAAACTCATCCACTTTGGTTACTAAGAAGTAACCAGTAGGAAAAACCCACGACTGGTTTTATACATTAAGAAAAAATAAAGACAAGAAAGCCCATAAATCTTAAAAAAAAGCTCCTTTATTATTTACCTGTTGATATTTATAAACCTGTTCCCCTACGTCACATAGAGCCTTTGACGTCAGTAGCACCACTTTATTGAGCGTACGTGGGTCTCCATAGAGACGCGCAACGGGTCAGGTTCTACATGACTTTAACAAATGATTGATTGTGTGGTCATGTTTTGCTCATAAAAATTCGAACACGTCTCGGAATTTTGGCACCTAAGTAACATTTATTACATATACGTATTTGCCAAACTCTTTGTAGAAAAAAAACCGTCTTTAAACAAAAAAAAAAACAAAAACAGATGTCATCATCTGCCTAGCCTTTTCCCTATTCTTATGCGTTCGGCTTCCAGTCTAACTAGATGTAGCCTAATACCAGTGCTTTACATGGAGCGACTGCCTATTCCACCAGCAAATTAGTACTACCCCTTAGAAATACATATTTAAAACATACCAGCATGAACTTATGCAAGCCTAGTACTTTCGATTATTAGTAAAATTCTTTCAGTTTCTAAGCTTGTAAATGGAATCGAATAATCTCCCATGGCCCAGTTACCTATCCTGGCCTCTGTTCAAAGTTTCGAAGTGGTAAGAGTTAACTACGAATCCATAACTTATGGTGTATCTGGTACTTAGTCCCAGTTTCGAAAAGGACGAGTTGCCTCCTAACACTTGGCAAGACTCGCCCATAACAGCCTGAACATGCGTTCCGAGAAGACGGGGCCATGAAAACGGATAGAGCCTCCGTTTATGCATAAAACTGGAAATCAGGGAAGATGCGTAGCCGCAGGTTTTTTTTTATCGTTATAAAATCATCAAATGAGTCTTTCGGCTTTGGCGCTCTACAGGCCCCGTCACTATGCCGACACTCCTTGAGGCGCGCGTGGAACACAACGCGCCATCGACCCGGGCATGGTCCATGGTCGGACAGCGAGTCGCCCATTACGGTGGCCGGAGATCGTCTATAATAATAAGGCATTAGATAATTGTTTTATACGCTGGTTTTATATACTGGTTCAGATAGCTTACGGATCATAAACTTTTGATGTATGCTAAATTAAAATAAAATTGTTACAAATTCCTTTACTTTAAATTCTTCTCTGTCTAATTAAAAGTCTTCGCGTTACTTTAGTCGAGTTCCTTAATTCCTTAAATCTTTAATAGATGCTGTTCAAAATGACTAAAATTAAGAATGACTAGAATTAAGAAAAAAAAGTATTTTTTAAATGATTTGTTAAATGAAACTATAAGCGATAATTCTCATACGTACTTTCTTTAAAGAGGTAGGTACATACGAAGATAAAGTAAAAATCCCTAACCATAATTTAATCGGAAGCATGTGGTGTATTTTAAATAGCGTTTATTTATTATCTGAAATACTGATAAAAACGTGTATAGTTAGGTGTTTAAAGCTAAGAATATAAATTATTAAAAAACTGACAATACACCTAAATAGAGCAAAAAAAACTCCTTTTCGAAAATATTAGGGACTGCTCAAGAGACTTACAAATTTCATAAGAAAAATTCATAAGTACTATCAATAAAAATCGAATTAAAATATTTTGATACAGCAGTTTCTAGTAGTTTTAAACTAATGCCTACGTGCGGAGACGCATCCACCATAACCTATTAGTAATTACAAACATTAATTAACTACAAAAATGTCGTTTATTAATACAAAAATGTCATCTCGTTGCGCAAAAGGCAGTTAAGGTTATGAAGATACAGTACAAAAGATTTCCGTGTTTCTGTACAGTTATATTGTCCTTATGAGACTTTATATAGATTGGCGTAATAATATCTCCAAATGCATACTGCTGGTCGCGGGACTCACAAATTACCGTGATCCCGGTACGTAAAGGGCTATTGAAGGACACCGTGGATTTTAGTCAGTACAGTAGTCTCTCCCGCTCTGCCCTGTGTGGGAGGACTCATGTGATGATTTTACCACGTAAAAAAAAACATACTGCTGTAAGCTGTAACGAAATGGATTGTTCCGAACTCCGTCACCATTCCCATTTCCTTTCGTACTGGCGACCCGTTTTCTTTGCGTTTTTGCGTTTTATTTTTATAATTCCTATTATCTGCTTTTTTAATCGTCCATCCTTCCTATAAAATTCCAGAGAATAACTGTCATAAACCCCTTTTAGCCTCTAATAAGCCTTTTATTTCGATTGTATTATAACTCTTTTTGAGGCGACGAGGCGGCATCTCTATTTGGGACATTTGGGAATACTCTTCACTAAATCATTATTGAGCGTGAAGTCTTCGTTTCGATCACAGACAGGGAAAGAAAGAAAGAAAAAAAGAAAGAAAAGAAAAATTTTATTTATTGTTTACAAGGACCAGATTATAGTACAGATACATTGGGACATGAGAATAATACACAGTCTGGTAAGCGGGTGAAGCGCTGTACTCCTATATAGGCTACTGAGTAGCCTGTGTTTAGGAGAGACAGGACTGATCCCGTTTATACAATATACTAGGGGTCTCATGACGTAGTACATTTTATAATTAGGTAGGTATAATTATCCTGGTAACAATAACATGCATGCAAAAATAAAGTTAAATGAAAGCCATTGCAAATAGGTAGATTTAGTGTGTAGGTATGTGAGTGTGTGTGTGTGTGAGTGTGTGTGTGTGTGTGTGTGTCTGTGTGAGGGTATTTTATTAGTGAGGGTGGTTACCTCAGGAAGTCTTCGGTTTCTTCATAATTTAGAGTAGATAGGAACAAGCGGACGGTCTTCTTGCAGTTAAATATAGTAGATCCGTAAATTCTTTGTTTTTCGTTGATTTTATTATAAAGTGACGGACCAAGGTAGGGGAAGAATTTTTTTATAAACTTTTTTCGGACCGGGGGAGTAGGGCAGATAATATTTTTGCGGCGTCTATTTATTTTTATATAGGGTGTTTTTGAGTGTTGCAATAAAATTGTGTGTAAGATATACTGCTGTCTTACATTGAGTAGGTTGCAGGTTTTGTACAATTCGGTAGTAGGGAAACGGATAGGCCTAAAGGTTGCAACTTTAAGTATAGATCTGTGGGCGATCTCTAGAGGTTTTAGTGTGGTTTTTGCGGCTCCACCCCAGCAAGAGATACAATAATTGAGGACTGATTGGCATAGGGCAAAATATACGTTACGAATGATTGTGGGGTTGGCTACGTGCCGCAAGGTCTTAAATATATAAATCAGTTTACGTATCCGGCTGGTAAGAGTCGAAATATGTGTTTTAAAATTTAGGTTTCTGTCTAAAATAATGCCAAGATATTTAATTTTTTCCACTAAAGTCAGGTCAGGACATTGACATTGACTTTGAATAGGACAAGAGTGTGCTTTTAAATTAATAGAGCTACTAGGTTGAACGATGTTACTGATAGAAAAGATCATAAAGTTAGTTTTAGTAGCGTTAAGAGTCAGTGTGTGTGACAGGAGCCATTTCGTAATGGTATTAAAGCCGTCTTGTGCAGTAGTCTGTAATTCCGTCGATGTGTTTGCAGAAAAAGTGATGGCGGTGTCATCTGCATAAGAAACTATTTTAGCATTAGGAACGTCTAGGTTGCAGAGGCTGTTGATGTACACAAGGAAGAGTGTAGGCCCTAAAATACTGCCCTGTGGTACCCCGTACTCAATAGGCAGCTCTGCACTTTTATGATTGTCTATTACAACTGATTGAGACCGGTCTGACAGGTAGCTCCTAAAAAAGTCAAGTGGGGGACCTCTCACACCGATGCCCTCAAGTTTGATTAAAAGGGTAGAAACAGGGACAGTATCGAAGGCTTTTGCCAAATCTAAAAAGATGGTTAGGACTTTTTTATTATCATTTAAGTTTTCTGTAACATTATTAATAAGACTGTGAACTGCGTCCGAGGTGCATTTATATTTACGGAAACCAAATTGATTAGGGGATAAAAGTTTAAAACGTTCAAGGTAGTTGGTAAGTTGCTTGTTAACAATGCGTTCCAGCACTTTTGATAGGGCACTAAGGACGGCGATAGGTCTATAGTTGTTTGGTAAGTTCCTGTCACCACCTTTAAAGATAGGGTGGATGATAGCTCTTTTCAAAGCAGTGGGAAATATAGCAGTATGAAAGCATATATTGAAGATGTGGCAGAGAACGGGCGCAAGAATCTTAACATAACGTTTCAAAAAATACGGGGAGACAGCATCCCATCCAGAGGCAGCATTAGTTCTCAACATGTTTACAGTGGCAGAAATTTCCTCTACATCGGTGGGTAGCATAACAAACGAGTTGGTGGAGTATACTGGGTTAGGTGGAGACAAAGATGAACGAGCAGCATTGAGGTTATCCGCAAGTTTTTTCCCAATGTTAGCGAAGAATTCGTTGACCTCATCACAAGACTGGGAGGGTGACGATCTATAAGTCAGCAAAGGATTTGAGTTAGTTCTTGTAGAGTGTGTGTTAGTGATAGTTTTGATAGTGTCCCAAAGTTTTTTAGGGTTCTGACTAGCTTTATTTAATTCTTTTGATTCGAATTGCCTTTTGACTTTTTTCAATAGAGAAGTACAAAAATTTCTGTATCTTTTATATGTTATAAGGAGAGTTAAGTTGCCTGGTGCCAGTTTGACTTTTTTATGTAAAGAATCACGATTCCGGATACACCTTAACAACCCGGGAGTAATCCAGGGTTTCAGGATTCTTTTCCGGGCTGGAATTTTAACTATTTTAGAGCATTCGATTATTGCAGGTTTTATAATTGATATAAGATTATCTATGGCAATGTTAGAATCTGAAATAAGGTAAAGGGGATTAAAGTCAAGTTTTTCCATATAAGTGTCAAGTGCGTCGTAGTCTATTTTAGAATAAGTTTTTGGAGCTGAAAGCTTAACTTTATTTTTATTTAGTGAGAAAAAAGAAGAGCAGTGATCGGTCACTGTCGTGTTATAAACTAGTGTCAGAGTTTTTGTCTTGGTTCGTATCATAAGATGGTCTAAGCAGTTGTTTCCTCTCGTAGGTAAACTGTGGGCGGGTAAAAAGCCATGATATGCTAGGGTACTAAGGTACTCATGTGACCTCGTGTCAAGGGTATCAGGTTTAATGTCTACATTAATGTCTCCGGTAATAATTACAGAGTTATAGTTAGCGAGGGCTGGGAGTATGGAATTTAGAGCTGTAAGAAATGTGTGAATATTATCATTTGACGGCGAGCGGTAAATACAGAGAATAGCTATGTCAGTTTTAAGCTTTATAAGTAGACCTGATGCTGCTCCAAGAAGGTCAGGTTCTTCACATGAGGCTAACAAATATGATTTCGCGTAGACAACAACTCCATCACTGTGATTTAGATGATTAGTTGTACTGTAAGTAGTGTAGTTAGGTAGGGCGGGTATTCGACAGTTGCTGATGCATGACAACCAACATTCAGTAAGAACCAGAAAATCGCAGTTGATGTCTATACGGTGGACAAGAGTTTCAAGGGAAAAGCTTTATTCTTATTCTTTAACCAGGAATATCGGGCGTGATGTATTGCTCTTCTTTATTATGGTAAAATCATCAAATGAGTCCTCCCGCCCAGGGCGGGACGGGAGGGGACTGTCAGTCTCGTACTGACTAAAATCCAAGATGATCCTTCAATAGCTCTTTACTTTCCAGGGTCACAGCTACCTGATGAGACAGTCGTAGTTTTTAAAAAGAGACGGTTCGCTACTGGTGCAAACGAATTAATATAAACCTGGCGAATCTTACCCCAGATTCTGGACTGTTCCCTAAAAACACAACCCAACCCGATAATCGAACTGATACTTCGACGACTTGCAGTCATATTTGCGACCACTATTCAACAAGACATTTAACTTGGCTATGTCACAAAAAATAGTTGATGACTTATTACCTCTTTATCGAACTGGTTTTTAAACAGCAATACCTGTTGCCCTTTTTCATTTTGAGTTAAAAAAAAAACATTAAAAACAGTAAAAAAAGAACATAATAAAATCTACGACTGAATAGTCACGTAGGCCGGATAATCATGATATAGTCGTAATTGTTAGGATAGTTAACTCGATAATGTAGCTCATAGTTAAGTAATGGTCATTACCTCAGTCGGCGTGATTGATCGATCTTTGTGAACGGTGACAATCTTTTTGTGTTAGATTATTTTTTAGATTTGATTTGATTTTTTCTTTTCTTTACGTAAACCAAAAACGACGAAGATACAATGCTTCTAAACAACACAAAACGTCATTATAATTTTACAGACGTTATGACGTCACAAACCCCTACGCCCGTATTTCGAAGTGTTTTATCTATGTCAACATTCATAGATTTAAAAAAACAAAAAAGGTTTCCATTATTTTTCAATACTCTAAATGACGGTCTAAACAGTTTTTCAATTTATTTATGCAGTATAGTGAAGGACACCGTGGATTTTAGTCAGTACAAGTCTGACAGTCCCTCTCGCCCTGCCCTGGGTGGGAGGACTCATTTGATGATTTTACCACGATAAAAAAAAAGTAAACTACCAGTAGGGTAGTTTACTGCATAAATAAATCGGGTCTGAGGATGATTAAGGGATGTGAATGCTTTGAGAATTGTTAAGAACTTTAATACCCGCTTGCACGATGTGCAAATTAACCGTCAAATCGACTTGGTTTTTACTATTATTTTTGGCATGCGATGTGGCTGGTCGCGGGACTATACGAATTACCGTGACCCCGGAACGTAAAGGGCTATTGAAGGACACCGTGGATTTTAGTCAGTACGAGTCTGACAGTCCCTCCTGCTCTACCCTGGGTGGGAGGACGCATTTGATGATTTTACCAGGATAAAAAAAACGATGCGTCTGTTGACTAGCGACGGCTAAATTGACACGTGTAAATTTCCCTTCATACACCTCATCACACAAGCACGCTGGAAGCTAAAATCAATTAGTACAAGAAACTACAACTACTGAAAAGGTAAATGAAGCCGGTAAGTAATATCTAGAAGAGTAGGTAATCTACTAATGATTGAACTATTGAAATTACTCAGTTGCCTCGTCGGCGTAGTGGATATAAGTGAGACTGCTGAACATGAAGTCCCGGGTTCGATTCTCAGGTCGGAAAAGTGTTATTGGGTTTTTCCATAAAGAATTTCTCAGGAGCAGCCACATAGTCTGCATTTGTGCCCGATAATAACATGGGATTACATTCATGACATAATAAATTATGAAAATGGTTACCCAACCATTGTACATATTGTAATGATAGTCCTAATTAATTGTTGCTAATTAACAGGCGCCTTTGAAACGTAGACTGTTATTCTTTTTGTTGTTTTTTTATTAGTTACTTGCAAATCTACAAAACCAGGTGTTGACCCTATTTGAAAAGCATACGTCGCGATTAAAATAAAATCCTGCTCGCGGTGCGAATTTTTCTTTCTCTGCAAAAGCTTAGCCTGTTATGATCGTCTGGCGACGTCCGACGCCGTGGGCGTCTACCATAACGGCTGGGGTGGAGGGAGGACGCTGTCCTCTGCCTCATGCGGCCCGCCACCTCCTTCACGAGCATTACTGCTTCGCAGAAGGAGGCAACCGCTTCCCACTCCGTCTCGCCCCGCAGCATGGCCTCGACCAATGCCGGGCGCGAGAGGTCTCCACCTATCGCCGTCGTGAGGACACGGCGGTGCTCTGCCCAAGCGGGGCAGTCCTACACCGTATGCTCCACCGTGTCCTCCGGACGATCCTCGTAGTGGTGACACCCAGGCGTTTCTTCCCTCCCTATCAGACACAGGAACCACCCGAAAAATCCGTGTCCGGTGAGGACCTGCGTCATGCGGTAGGTCAGGACCCCGTGACGCCTATCCAGCCACTCCTCAAAGAGGGGTCTTACCGCCGCGGTTGCGGCGAGCCCGTTTATTGAGGTCTAGTGCGGATTAGTGGGATATCGCCAAAGGCCTTCCAATGTTTGGTTTTAGGACTTCAAAATTTTCTCAATATACAGAATGATTGGTAATTGGGTGCTTTTCTTGAAATGATGCAGAGACTGAACTGAATTTCAAACTGGATTGCTTTGGAGACTTTAAACAAAACTTAAATTTTCTTATTAATTTCAAATTCCCTGCGGACTCCATTCATTGCTCGTATCTCCTGGGACTAAAGTTATTTCTAAAATCGTCCACTTGCATAATTAATTTGTATTTATTATTTTTATATGGTGCAACAACAGGACTTAGTCAATGTAAAAAGTAACGCCATCTATAGATCTAAGTAAACATTACGACGGAGTTTGAAATCAATTGACACTGATGTCGATCGATAGGAAACTGTTCTGTTACTGTTATCTGTTCTTTATTGACGAGGTATACAGTGTCTTTGACAGATGGCGCTTTGCTCCGATATCCAAATCAGTATGAAAGAAATTCATTACGCTTGTATTTTCATAAGCGGCAGCAGAAAGTGGCAGAAATGTGTCGTTTATGTGCGATATACGAAGATTGCCAAAGACAAGTAAACATCTACTCTGTCTTTTCACAACTTTTTCTGAAGGTTTCCTTGGTTTAGGGTATTTGGGTAACTGACTGCTTAAGGGCGACTACTAAGGGCTGGGCTCGATTCTCGGGCTAGACAAGAAGTGCTATTGGGATTTTCCATGATTTTCTCAGTACTACCCCGAAGTTGGAGGTGGTCTCTAAAAGCTCGTTAAGTCGCAATCTCTCTCAGGTCATGTCAGACTTTCCGTACGTCGAATTTATCAAAAAAAGGTGAGAATATTTTTCCGTTTGCTAAAACCTGAACCTTATTGACATAAAGAAAATACACCAGTAACTTCCAGTACCTAGCGTGCTATGACAAAGTCCATGGAAATGTGATTTGATTACGGAAGGATAGGCTAAATTAGTATACTGTGGAAATATTTCTTTGGTCCTAACATATTAGCGATGTATAAAATGTAGAAAATATTTTACGTTTAATTTTTTTTCAGTAGTCTACGAGCCGAGTTAATTCGGACAAAAAAATCTGCTCTATTAATTTTATAATAACTTTATCTATTCTTGGTGAAGTAGTGGTGGTCCGGTGGTATCGGCTCCGACTGTCGTGTGAAGTTTGTTTCATCACCACTGCTCTCAATACTGTGAAGGAAAATATCGTGAGGAAACCGGCATGTCCTAGAGCCAAAAATTCGAAAACATGTGTGCAAGCGTGGTGGATAATGGCCCACTCCCTCTCACAAAGGAGAGGAGGCCTATATCCCAGCAGTGGGAACAGTATATTATGATGATGATTCTTGGTATAATAGAGATAGAATTGGTCAGACAAAAAAACCTCTTTTACACTATCTTTAAAGGGAAACAGATAAAACCCGGAACAATTAAATCCAAGTCAGAAATACTTTATTTGAACCAGGAAGATGGGTACATCCATCTTCCTGGTTCAAATAAAGTAGTTTAAGAACATATTCTTTAGGTACTGACAGGATAATGGACTCGAATCATATGTGCTCTTTATGGTATTACGAGTAAGTTTGGCACTTCCTAGATGCAAGTGCCGAGCGGTGAAAACTGACGTCACTTGAAATCCTTTGTTTATTTTTAAAGGTTTTTTCATTTGCATAAAACATGATATACAACGTGTACACATGATATACAGGTAGAGTTTGAACTGGGCGTGGATAGCTTTATCCGAAACTATGAGGAATATCTAAAAACGTTAAAAGGAGTCTCAAGGCCGATTTTGACGAAAACTAAAACTGCATCATTGGGTTTTAGAAAATTCAATAATCCTAGCCAGGAATTGAAACAGTTGATTTTGTAAAAAAAATCACACCCTGTATTATGACACCATTCGATAGTGTTGCTGATAAGGATCAAATTCTGAGAAGTTTGATTACGAATCCAGGATTATTGAATTTTCTCTAATCCAATGATACAGTTTTAGTTTTCGTCAAAATCGACCTTGAGACTCCTTTCAATGTTTTTCGACATTCCTCATAGTTTCGGATATAGCCATCCACGCCTAGATGAAAAATTCATCCTGGATATCTTAGTCCAAACATGTTTTGCTTAAAACTAAAGCATGCAAAATAATTTATTAAAATACATTATACGTTATGGCACTGAAATAATTATATTACATTTTTTTTTTTTTTTTTTTTATTTAAAAAAAACGTTGCCCCACACTAGGAATTTCTCCTGTGTCGTGGGTGCGTTTACAAACATATTAACTCACATACACAAACGCCCAGACCCGAAACAACTACTTGTAGATCATACTAATATTTGTTCCGTGCGGGAATCGAACCCGCGACACGCAGCGCAGCAGTCCAATCGCTCAGCCACTGCGCTAACCGTGCCGACATTGAAAGTCAAATTAGAAAATAAAAATTATCGATATTGTAGAAATAATAATAAGCCATTTATATGTAGAATTGATTGATTGTTAGTGTTCCCGCGGTTTCACCTGCTGCTCGGCTCGTTTTGGTCGTGATTTGATGTTACATGGCCTTCTTCGATAAATGGACGTTTCTGAGATTAGACGCAAGACGCAGGCTCGAGTCCCGCTCGCAGCTGAATTTTTCTTTCCTCTATAAATCTTAACCCAATACCATTTTGCCCGACTCGGGAATCGAAGCTGGGACTTCATGCTTGCGACCACTAGACCTACGAAGCAATCATAATTATACATTGTAGATTTCTACAAAAGAGTTTAAAAAAAAATCATTGCACTGTTGTCAGTTCAAGAGGAAAATTTAATCACGGATGTCCAAAATAAATGATCTTTCTCCGTCCTGAAGGTATTCTCCTTGTTGTTAATATCATTAAGAGTCATTTATCGGCTCTTGATCGCAGTATATATTGCGAGCGCATCGTTGCGCCCACGCATTGCCGCGCCATCTTTGATTTAGTGACGTTTCATAATGAAGGGCTATGTGGTGATAGTTTGTGTGGTACTTTGTGGGTTGGCCGAATGTACTGATGGTAAGTACTTTAAGTTGGATATTTATGACAAAATATTTTTTTCCATGAATCTGTACTATTATTTTAAACTTTGGCAAACAGCTAGTAAGAAAATATAGCTTTAAATAAGCCATTAATCTAAGGGTTAGGTAGGTATACCTATGGTAGAACCATTTCGCCAGTTATGTATTTATCCCAATGACTAGAGATCGAGTCTTTTGCCATATTAAATCATAACACTCTGCTCGACCCGGGAAGCGAACCAAGGTCTCAAACTGCTGCGGTCTGTAACTGGCGCCCTTTAGGACGAGGTTACAAACTGTTTTTAAAATATAAGCAAAAAGAAATAAAGAAAATTGTGTGTCTAAATTAATAGTAATCATAGTTAAATCCTAGTAATATTACTCGTATAAACGTGAAAGTTTATTTGGATGGACGTTTGTTACTCTTCCACGCAAAAATTACTGAACGCATTTGAATGAAATTCAGTACACAGATAGTTTATACGCTGAGGATAGTTTTCATCCAGATTTTATGTACTCGTGGGATAATTTTCCAATTTTAGCGGGCGGAGCCGCTGGCAATAGCTAGTAAACTAATAATTTAATGCCAAAGGGCCTCAGCTCAGCATAATGTCAGATGGCAGCACTAAGTTTGCCACCTGACGCTGATTTTCAGCTGAACTTGTAAGAGAACCCAAAGAATCCTTTCATTTTCGTTTTGCTGTTGGCTGGTTGGAGACCTTGCCGCTGCGAGCGGTGACTACAGCCTTTGTCAAACAGACTGGCGTGGCGAATGCGAAGCGTGACGTTATTATTTGTAATGTATTGTTTGAATCCAGTCACACAGAAACGCGAAAGCGATCCGATAGCGTGACAGAACTATCGGACTGACGTCTCGCTGACGTATCGCTTCGGTTCGGTATCGCTTCGGAAACGCTTCGCTTTCGCCGGTCTGTTTGACAAAGGCATTACCGCGGGGCGGCGAGCCGTAATATCAAATGTATAGAAATGTTTGAAACACGCCATAAGGCGCCGCCAGTGAAGAATTCAAGTACTTACAAAGTAATTAATGTCTTATTGGCGCCGCCCTTCGCACTAAACACCGCTAAGACCAAAGTCGTGAACGAATCTCGGTGCGTTTACAAAATATTGAAACAGGTAGACATAACAGCCTTTTGTGTCCTCCGGGCGATCCTCGCAGTGGTGACACCCAGGCGTTTTTTCCTTCCTTATCCGACACAGGCACCTCCCGAAACTTCCGTGTCCGGTGACTCCTCATCATCCAGCCTCTCCTCAAAGAAGGGTTTACCGCCGCGATTGCGGCGTGCCCGAGTTACCCACGAATTACGATACTATAGACGAGGTGAATACCTCTTAGTCATCAAGTTGAAGATAGCAACATGGAATATTTTTGTTATTTGTAACGTTAATTACATTATTCATTAAAATTAAAAAGCGGAAGATATCTAAAAGAGTTTGAGAAACGTTAATCGAAAGAAGCATTTATTTAACGACGTGGTATTTTTGGGCTATTTTTAAAACGAAAATCTTTATCAAGGTAGCTGCGTCCTAGAATATACATCTGCGGACATAATTGGTGATGTATCTCAACAATGTCCATGTTTTAGATATTCGTACCCATAGGGTAAAATGGGACCCAATTATTAACATTCCGCTGTCCGTCTGTCACGATTATATCACATGAACCGTGATAGTTAGATAGTTGTTTTCACAGTTAATTTATTTCTGTTGTTGCATTAACAGCAAATAAAATAAATATTTGTGGGGCTCCCATACAACAAACATGATTGTAAGTTAGGTAATGGTACGAATCTCGCACTTGGATGGTTTTTATTAAAGAACTGATTACCGCCTTTGTTGTTTTTTAGCGCTTTTTCTGTCAATTTTTGATGGCATTTGAAATATTGAATGTAGCTGCATCTGGTTTGACTGGAAGCCAACCCCAGTATAGTTGGGAAAACGCTAAGCAGTTTATATGATGACAGTTATGAACCAGGCCACCTACTATTGATTAATGTCATTTTTTGCATTTTTTTTTAGTTCTACGTATTTCTTCACCGTTTTGAAAGCATTAGTGAAAAGTCAAATCAGTGCTAGAGCGAAAGTCAAGATCAGTTTATCACTTAACCATCACTGCTCACAGCGAATAGGTATAGAGTCTCATATTAAAGAAACAGGCAGATAGAGCGAACACGCGAGTGAAGGCACCAAAGCAAATACAAAATCAAAAGCGAATACAAACTCGCGTCAGTACCAAGCTGCGCGTTGTACTCACGTCCCAAGTAACTTGTTATGGTATGCCAAAATATGCTCTCGTGTCTTTAAACATTGTAAAAGCTGTTCTCAAAAACAAAGAAAAGAAGATGGAATATATTTCCACAAGTTACTCTTGTTATTTTACTCTTTATTCATTTTCTTTACTTATTATATACATTTTTAAATATGTTTACAATACAAAACAAAAAAAACATTAAAAAGTTTGTTATTTTTGTTATTTTGGTAACAAAAATATGGGTGTATTTCTCAAAATCTGGCAACGGTACACATACACAGACGCACGTGTCCCTACTCGGCGTCTCTTATCTGCCGCGCACACTTAAATAAAATGTGGCTTCACCTGGCTGTTTGTCGCGCATGTTCTATCTGTCTGTTTCTTTGAACTGGGACTCCAGCGATAAAAAACAACTGCTAAGGCAAAAATATTTTATTTTGTCGAAATATTTCCGACAAGTGCACATTTTGTCATCAAACCCATTGAGAAACCTGCATCTTACTATTTTGACCTGTTTTCCAAGAACAAAAATTTAAACACACGTAAAAACAACTCTAAGTTTTATAACTCAAAGTCCAGAAATTACTGAACTTTGACCAGGTTTATGCAAAAGTATTTTAGCCATTGTGGTAAATAACAGAACCTACTTATGCACGTGGTATGTCATGAGTTACAGACATTAAAAATAAATAGCCTACTCTCGGCTATTTATTTTTAATGCGAAAATGTGTATCTGTATGTGTGTTTTCACGTCAAAACGATGATTTGATGTCTTTTGATAGATATAGATTGGGCCCTAGAGACTGGTATAGGTAATGTAACTGGTATAGGAAGCGAGCGAAGTGGCGAGCAATAGCTGTAGTATTGTATGTGTTCGGTTTCATTGGAAACCTACCCTTAGTAGCCGAGCGATCAACAGTTGTGCTGCATGTAGCGGGTTCGATTCCCGCACAGAACTAATATTATGGCCTACACGATGTTTCGCGTTTGAGTGTTTGTGTATTTGAGTTTACATAAATGTTTGTGAATTCTCAGATATAGTAGTTATTCCTATATAGGGCAGCGTTAACCTCCACCTCTTCTCCAGAACCACATATCACACCATGCCGTCAACCAGATCTAGCCTGCCTCAAGCAGTCGGCACAGGCAGCAGTTCCATTGCTTGCAGCCGGCGTACCCAGCATGGGCATCGCAGTCATGGACCCCATGCACGTGGACCAGGTGAAGACCACCCAGGCTGGATTGAAAATGGACTTCAGGAATACGACTGTGACTGGCTTGAAGCACTGTCATGTTCAGACGTTGGAGTAAGTTGATTTATTTAGTTAGGAATGATTCCCCGGGACTCGTCGAGCTTTATTGTCTCGACGCTTTTCTGATGGTTGCCACTTTTGATTCTGACTTTCAGGAGTTGCAGTGGTTTGGAAATAATGTGGTGGGAATGTCCGTATAAAAAATACATACGTCCTACTCTTGTCTTTTTCTCATGGGGGAAGATAAAGCCTACAGAAAGCTAATGGTTGTGAACCTTTTTTTAGCATAAGGGACTATCGGACTGACTAAATACCAAAATATTATTTTAATTGTCCTTTGAATTGGGCCGCAGGCAGCATGTCCTTTTAAGGCAGTCATGCGACCCACTAGTTACTTATTCTTAGAGTACGAATTGTTGAGCTACAAGCTGAAATTACTCCTGTGTGTGAGAATGACTGCGAGGGAAACAAAAATAAAGCGATGCGATGTAGCAGGTCACATCACCTAAAGTCGTGAACGAAGAGTTAGGGAGTAAGTTTTGTACCTACTTATATAGGTGATCAACAGTGGATGGAGCAAGGCAGCCAACTAATTAACTTTTTTAAACAATTCATTAACATTTTTTATAGTTACAGTTGTGTAGAATATACTTGTGCTGCTACAGTTTATGTTCTTTCTTACAAAAAAATGGAAGGCAATTAGTAACGGTCTTTGCATGTGAAATAACTAATAATAATGGAATAACGGATCAAAGACATGTAATTATTGTAAAGTATATTCTCCCATCTCCTTGGACTATTATTAACACCAATTTCATTGGTTTTTCTAAGTAATTGTTGTTTTTTCCTCATTGTTATCTTACGTTTTTTTCTTCAATTTCTTGAGAAACTTTATCTGTAATGTTGTCTAATGTCTTAATACTTATGTGCATTAAAAACGTATTATGAGGTTATTTTCTAAAGGTAGGTTATACAAATAGATTTGTTGCTTAGTGATGATATTTTTTATTTAACGAGAATATGCAAGTAGTAGGGTACCGAATTTACTTTAACTACATCCTTCTTCCTCTTCAACTGAAAGCCACCCAATACTGAGTAGGTCTCTTCCAAATCTTTCCACTCCTGGTTCTATGTCATGGCTCCAATTCCTTCGAGTCATTTTAACGAGATTGTCTGTCCACGTAGAAAGTTGTCTTCCCACATTCCAGGTTCTTTTTTGTGGTTTCTTTAAGACTTATGAGGCTTATTGATAGAGTTGAGAATGTCGGTACTGGTGGCGATTGCTTTGAAAGTGTTTAGTATTTCTCCGACTCCTCCCAATAAAATTGAGATAAATGTAATTGTTTTGAAACTTGTCTCTACTATACCTTATTAAGTACTACTAGAAATGCGAAAGTTTGTATTATTGGATGAATGGATGATTGTTACTCTTTCAAAGATTAACATTGATTCAGCAGCTGGATCCAGAGCCACTGGATTGGAGAATATTACCGTGCTCAAATCCAATCCAGGGCTGGATAGGTACTGGATGCTTTAATCCAGCGCAAAATTCCAGTAACGCTTGATCCAGCTACTAGATAAATCAGCCTTCAAAATACACAGTAGCTAATTCAATCTTGTTCCTCATTTCAGACGTCACGGACTCAAAACTAAGCTGATCCTGAAGTGTTCAGTGACCATGAAGGGAGACTACACCCTCGGGGGACAGCTGCTCGTCATGCCTATCCAGGGGCAAGGCGAATATACTATAAATATCCGTGAGTATGCCATGCAGTTACTATGAGGTTCTTGTGGATGGCTATGAATAATTTATGGGTAGCTCGCCGTCTGATGAAGGACCAGCTTTGCTTTTCTCTACAAGAAAAGCAAAGCTGGTCCTTCACCACGCACGCACGAGCGGTCAGCGCTAGTGTCACTCTAAGTGGCTTAGAAAATGGAGACCTTTAGTCACAGCGTGGCGTGAGCGCTGCAGCCGCGATGTCAGAAGGCTGTGTTTATAGAGAATGGTATGGCAGGATCGACGGCGAGTGTTCCACGCTCGCCTTCAGATGCTGTCAGCAAGCTGACGGGGCTAAACAACGATTCAATCGCCTGCAATAAAGGGCAATCGTAGGCAACTCTTATTCGTAGATTTAACACACGTTATGGGAATACTCGTAGATTATTAAAAAATATTAGACCAGAGTTTTATCTTTTGTAACGTAAACCAAAATTGACGATGATACAGCGCTTCTAAAAATCACAAAACGTCACTCGCTCGGTAAAATTTTACAAGCATTATGACGACATAAGCCCGCCTTATGTTACTCCCGAAATTGGTAGTGTTTTAACTTTGTCAATATTCATTGATGTAAAAAAACAACAAATACGTGTCCATTATCTTTCAATATTCTGTTTGTTTCTAGATGGCATCGTGGTGAACATCCAGTTCAACCTGGGGGAGGTGAAGGGAGAGGGTGGGGACTTGTACTGGACGGTCAAGGACTGGCAGTTCACCTCCCAGGTGGAGAAGGGAGTGCACTTTCATTTCAAGAACCTGTTCAATGGGAATGAGGCGCTTTGTAAGTATACGATTTATAGTATTGTATTCTCATATTTAAAAAAACGCAAAATTCAAAATGCGACATTTTGAATTTTGTTTGAAGATGATATTGCAAACAAAACACTACCACAACATGGAATTAGGAAACGACAAAGAGTAATATTTTGAGTCAAACCCGGAAGCGACACCACTACATGATGCATTATTTTACTGCAACACATCATCGTAGACAAAACGTATGATCACAAAATAGAAATGAAATTACCGATTTTCCTTTTTTCTGTGAAGTGTGAGAAACATCGTAACAAACGCATATGCAAAGGCGCTTTTTTCCCATTAGCACGTGAGGATCATGGGGCCCTTCAAATCTCGAATACTATGTTTTCAAAAAACAGAAAATTTTGTCATAGGAGTGTCGGGCATAAAAGGACGCAGCGAGTTCAAAAGGTTTGAACATTTTTGTACGGAGGGTGGCCCTAAAGGTCGGCCGCCATTTTGTTTTTTTTTTCAGAACTACTGTGTACAACGAATGCTATGTATTTAGTACAAGTGTGCTCTATCTAAAGCCCTTTTAAAACCCTACTGGGATAAGTTAGGTTTTATATTTTGTAAGCACCTGTCATGATGTTTAGAGGAACTCGATGCTATCAAGGATGCGGGGTTCTTGGCATATGCCCAGAACTCTCGACCCTCGACTGGACAAATGCCCAGTGTGCCCAATAGCAAAGACGGCCTAGCCCCCCTAGCCATGTCGCAAACGATAAACGTAAACGCTAGGTACTTCCCAATAGATTTTCAACTTTACACCCTAGAGCCTGCAGTTGCAAATCTATTAAAGATTTCTGAGCGTTAGCGACTGGAACGAACGCAAACGCTATGAAATCTTCAATAGATCTTCAACTTTATACCCAAGTACATAAACTTAAAAATCTATTAAAGCCTACTCAGCGATTGTGTTTATCGTTTGTTACATGGCTACAGGCCCTGATCAGAAGCCATAATTTTTTCATCATTCATCTTTTATCTGCTTTTTCAGCTGATGCTGTCCACCAGTTTGCAAACAGCAACTGGCGCGATATCTTCCAAGAGGTGGCGCCCCCTATCGTCAAAGTAATCGTTTCAAAGCTGGTTGCAGAATCAACCAAATTATTCGACAAAGTACCCATTAATAAACTGGAAATACAATAGATCTGTTACATACGTAATTGTTTATTATTTATAGTTTCATTTTTACTTTTGTTGAAGATTTATTTTGAGCTAAAGTTGTGCACAAAAAATGGTGGCTGTACGTAAATTAAACTGCCTTGAACTATTGCCTTATTACTTACGTACACTGTAAATTTAATTAGGTATGATCTATACGGTTTAAGATTAGGTATAATAAATTACGAGATAATGGCAAAACGACTGTTTGATGCTAAAAACTGCCCTTGAAAGAAACACAAAAGATAAAGAGCACTTATTATCCTTTCTTTTTCTTTTCTAGTTATTGACCAAACTTGGTAGACCACAACAATCATTTTAAACTATTGCATAGCTTTTACGGCGGGTTTTGAGCGCGGCGACCGAATCAAGAAATTCCGTAACGAAAATAAACATCTGTCATGTCAACGTGATTTAATAACATTTGAATGAATGTTTTTTCTTGACGTTTCACTTGCTTGACGTGGCTGACCATAGCCTAATTACTAGAATAACTTCCCATAGAGCAACGATAGAATGATATTCTCGTTAAATATACGTAGCAGGCATTTTTTTTTAAATAAATAAATAATTATAATTGCATACGTTGATAAAAATGCTTTGCAATAGCTTTACCGCGGCAGTCCCCGAGTGCCGCGGCGTGTGGATATTTTTGTTTCTGTATCCAGACATGTTTAGTGTTTGGAAAAGAAGAAAAAATACCTGGAATTAATTAGGGCAGACAATCGAAGTCCTATATTAATAAATTATTTAAATAAGGTTGGCAATGTGATGTAATAAAGCTTTGGTTTATAGTTAGCCATTGTATCAATATCTCGAGCCATTTGGATTAGAAACAACTAATAGAGATTTTTACCCAGCTATAGTATAACGCTGTCTTTTGCCTGCCACATATAAGTCAAAATCTGATTAAATAAAAATCGTTCAAGTGCGAGTCGGACTCACGCACGAAGGGTGCCGTACCATTGACTACAAAAAATTTACGAAAAAGTTGTATTCCCAAGCAACAAACGTGTTTTTCGCGCCCCCTAAATTATTTTGTGTTTTTTTTAGTATTTGTTGTTTTAGCGGTAACAATAATATCATTTGTGAAAATTTTAACTGTATAACTATCACGGTTGAGATACGGCCTAGTGACAGACAGTCCCGTTTTACCCTTTGGGTACGGAACCCTATAAATAAGTAAAGTCTCAAGTAACAGTGGCGCACGCGCAACTACCCATAGGTACAATTCCTAAACAAATAAGTACATATAATACCTTGTTAAACATCAGAAGTAATGTTTGTCCGTTCTAGAGCAAACATAGAAATAGTAGCGAATGTCTCATGGATGTTGGAAAAACGTTAATTGGAATAAGTGTAGCCAAGTTTTAGACAATATTTTGTTTTTATCATACATATAAAGTATTTATATTATAAGCAATAAACTGAGATGAAGCAATAAGATGATATGAATAATGTAGAAAAGAAGTAAAAAAGAAACATGACACAACTAGCGGCTTGTTAAAAGAAGACTTTATTTTCCTCTAAATTTTTGTACACAATAAAGAATAAATAAATAAAATTTTTACCTCAATACAAAATATGTATAATTTATGCATGCTTACATTGCATGTTCAAAGTTAAATCTTAAAACATTGACACAAACTAATAAAAGGAGGCTAAGGATTTTTTAAGATTCTATCTGTCACCACGACCTCTAAAACCGGTATTTAGGTCAAACATTTATATGTTTAGACATTTCCACACTACGCTACCTCATTAAAATAACATTATTTAATGTAATTATATAAAGCCTAGAATATTTTTGTTTAACTTTTGAGTAAAACAAAAACATTCTGTTCTACATTTTTACTTTGTAATAATTTATGTTTTATTTTATGCTCAACTTCAATTATTATTATTACATAAAGATAGCGGTACTCTTAACACGTAATGAATTGTATTATTTGCAAACTATAAAATAATAAAAAATAAAAAATTGTAATGCTCAACTGATATGAATCAAATCAAATCAAATTAAAAGCATTTATTTCAAGTAGATCAGTTACAGGCACTTTTGAATTGTCAAAGACATAATAGTAGATTATTAACCAAGGGGATAAAGCAGTGTCTTCTGTCGCGGGTGACGATTTAAATCTCGAGCGTAACGAAGGACTCGAGGTTTACTCCCGAGCGTAGCGAGGGTGTTATAAACTTAAATCACGAGCGAAGCGAGGGATTTAACACGAGTCCTGAGTGTAGCGAGGGATTTAAGTTCACCCAAGACTAAGACAGCTTTATCACCGAGGAAAATACTCTACTTTTCGTTCCATTTGCGAAAAAATGAACTCAATAATAATATGAGATAAGCATTTATTGAAAACTAGCACTTTTCCCGCGACTTCGTCCGCGTGGGTTACGTACTTTCTTAATTCCTCCTTTTCACCCCCTTAAAGGTTAAATTTCCAAAAACCCCTTCTTAGTGCTCCCCTACATTATAATAGGAAGCCGTGTGCAAAATTTCACATTCCTAGCCCCAGTAGTTTCGGCTGTACGTTGATATGTCAGTCAGTCAGTTCTCCTTTTATATATATAGATAATGACAATTAAAAGTTAACATTCGAAACATTGGTCCAATTATTGATAGAGAGAGTTACATTTTTGTTTGGTTCATTTATTGTCAATGAGTTAATTTGAGTATATCTCTGTTCTTGCGTCTGAGGAACTTGCGTTTCATTTGATTTAACATCGTTACGCATTTTTAGAACATTAACTTATAATAAAAATAAAATAAACTTAAGGTTTTATCTGAAGAAAACAAAAACGCGGCAAATTCCTAGACTACATTTTTTTTTGTCGGAAAAGCAAAGGCATCATGCTCATACGGCCTCTTCGGTTTTCGTTATTTTGTTTAATAATCATAACTGCATAATAAATACGTATTCCTTTTTCAAAAAGATGTGTAATGCTTTATATACAAACTCAAACACAGATGTAGTTCAGTATAAATTTCGGTAAGTATTCCAAAGGAGACAATTTTTTTTGTTTGGGGAATAGGCCCACCACAGATTGTGGCGTATAGCAATGAAATGCACGTTGGTTTATTCCTTATAATCTCTAGATTACAGTGGTAATATGAGCAAAACTTTATGTAACCGGAATACTGTGAATTACTACAGTCAAAACATGACTCTCGTAATAGGTAACCTAAAATCTCACAAGAGCTATTGTCTAATGAGTGGATAGGTCTCCTTGGTATTATAAGTCAAAATAGTGCACTTTTCAATAATATATAGGTAGTAAAGTATAAAACAAAGTCACGTCTGTACTACGTGATAGATTTTGATGTGATTTACACGATTTGATAAACTTATTCATGAAAATGGATTAGATGTAGGTATTCATTTCGAAATAGCGCGGCTTTTGCCGGCCAATACTGTAGATTTACAATAATAAGGTGATGTGTTATAAGCTGGTTGTGTAAGGAGAAAAAAAAACACATTATAGGTACGTCACAAGAGGTATTTATTACTCAGCTAGCTCTCAGCCAACAAGCCATACAGACTTGTTCTAAAAGTTCCACCTGAAAAAATAGATCATTAGTATTGCAAATAAAGTCTATCTTAATATATTTTGTTAATAGAAATCATTATTGCAGTGTTGTGCTAATGTAGTGTTTAAGTGTGTTTGTTTTTTCTTTACTATTTTAGTGACAGACCAGATCCATACTTGGGCAAAGGCATGGTAGGAGTTAGTTAAAAAAATGCAGAAAGTTCAGATAGGTAACCAAATATAATCAAAATCAAAAGTTTTTATTTCATATAGGCCCATGAGGGCACTTATAAAACGTCGACAGCAGGTGCACGGTTCGGGTTGGTCGATTCCATGGAGAAGAACCGGCAAGAAACTCCATGGTTACTCTTTTAAAATATGGTATAGTTTTACAAACAGATTGTTACAATATTTCGATGCTTAGATATGTGAGAAAAACGTAGGCCTGGTAACAAGGGGGAAGTCCTAACTAAAATTAGTGCTACAAAAGAAGAAATATATATATATATATACACACAACTTACAATGTTCTCACATTCACAAACAAAGAGTAAGAAAGAATCTACACAAAACAGAAAGCTATAAAAGCTGGGTTAATTCTATAATGTCTTACAAACTGTAACAAATCTGATCTTCTGATGAATCTTTTAGGAGATGTAACCCTTTCACTGATAGATGGAATTTCAATTAATAACCGTTCAAATTGATAGTGAGTAAAGCCTAACCAATATTTGCATAATGTTGCATTATGTTGAATGATGTTTTCAATATCGTAATTTCGAATTGCACTACTTTTAAGTAGTGAACATAAGTCGTCCATTTGGGATGCAGTGAAATCTGAAAAGTTACTGATTGTGTATAAATTATTCCAATCATTATGAGATTCATTCAAATGGTATTCACAAATACGAGCACAACGAGGCACATAAAATGAGTGATCAATCAGTAATCTTTCCTTTAACAGCATAGGTACTAAGAACCTAGATGTATTTTCACATAACCTAAATATACAGTGGTGTAGTAACAGCCGTAGGCATAGGAGGTGGTTGTGGGATGTTACTGCTGTTTTCAATATCCAATGGCTGTATTTCCATATCCCTGATTTCATCCTGTTGCCTGTTTCTACGCACAGCTCGGGAAGCTCTCAGCCAACAAGCCATACAGACTTGTTCTAAACGTTCCACCTGAAAAAATAGATCATTAGTATTGCAAATAAGGTCTATCTTAATATATTTTGTTAATAGAAATCTTTATTGCAGTGTTGTGCTAATGTAGTGTTTAAGTGTGTTTGTTTTTTCTTTACTATTTTAGTGACAGACCAGATCCATACTTGGGCAAAGGCATGGTAGGAGTTAGTTAAAAAAATGCAGAAAGTTCAGATAGGTAACCAAATATAATAAATAGGTATTTGAAATGAAATATTATATAAGTACATATTTAACTATATTATATTAGGTATTTTAAAATTACAATTTTAATATTACCTGGTGCAACAGTATCCACTGTAAAATAATATTCCTTTCTGCAGTGTCAACATGAACAGCATGTGTTTGGTGTGCTCTTAAAATTGAAGAACCACATGAGATGCAAATATTCCTATGTCCGAATCTTCTCACTGAATGGCCAGTTTGAATACATTCTTGCAATATCATGAAGCAGTTTTCACAAACGGCATCTAGTGGGTGTAACTGAAAAAAAAAGGTAAGCAAGTTACATTGGTGAAAGAGGTGGATGTGGGGTCAGACTTGAACTCATAAATAGTATGGAGAGCTCAACGTGCGGCTTTGGAATGTGTTCCTCCCAGAAATGGCTGGGTGGGTGACATAAACACTCACCTCGCGAGAAATCCACATACACACAAGTTGGCGCACGTCTGCAGCTGCCTCGGACAGTAACTGTTGTCGCACATTCCGTTGAAACCGAACTGCACAATTGATACAACGGCTTTGTGGATTATGCACTGTATCTACAGATGCCATTTTCATAAAATCTTTCGAATAAAAATATGAAAAGAACAGAAGAACTAAACTATTGCAGGAAATTGTCCAAAGAGTACCTACGTTTTAGGTTGTCTGTCAAACTGTTTGAAACTGGACCACAGAGTATCTGCAACGGGCTAATAATTACGTTTCGTTCCACGGTGATTTTTAAAGTACGTTAATTGATATATTATAACGTGATAACCGTTAATAACAGCATTAAAAACAAGTTCACTGTACCACTTAATTATTACCTATTTAAAAGTATTTAAAGACGATGTTATTACCGCTGCGCACCGTAGTAACATTTGTTTTCACGTTAAAATAAACCTAAAAACGCTCCTAAACACGCATTTTTTGTCGTAACACATTTTTACTATTATTTCATTATTCCGGTTACATTTCTATATAATTTCTGGTCCGTTAATTATAATAAGATGATTACTTTTTTCATGTGCAATATGATTAATAAACGTTACCGTTTTACAGTGGGCCCAAAAAAAATTGTCTCCTTTAAATCACATTCTCTCCCTAGAGGATGAATGAAATTCAGTACAACATTCTCTCCCTGTTTTTAACAGATTAAAAATGACTATCGTTATGTTCGATTTTTGAAGCATAGAATGTCACTTTTTTGAGCAAGTGGTACGAAAAAAATATTATTAAATACTACAAATTGGCAACAAGACATAAAAACTGTGAAAGTACCGTAAATGCCCATTCCAAGGAGTAGATCTCTACGGAGAAGAACGGGCAAGAAACTCCATAGACACTCTTTTTAGATCCTTCTTCCCAATCGCTCAGCCTCTGCGACTACTATGTTTAAGTCTGTAATAGTCAATTGTCACAACATAGCACTTTGTGAATGGCTGTGGATGATGATAAGTAGGGGAATAAACTTTATCTATAAGCCAGCGGGGCTGCGATCAAGTTTTGACAACCTTGGCCGGGCACACTACCGTGGACACATTTTACGATTTATTACTTTTATGACTTGTGGTTACTAGGTACATACTATGTCGTAATGAAGTGGATTTCAGAGAAACCTATGTCACCTATGTACTTACAAGTAAATATTGACGCCAGTGACGGCTAAACCTACGTCGAAGAGCAAAAAAATCTTTTTATAATCGCGAACATTGTTACATACGTAGGTACAAATGTGTCGATGTTTTCATAGTGTTTAAATCATTATTACTTCTCATGCAGTGCTGCATATACAGACAGACAGACAAAATTTTTTTTAATCACATATTTGGGTTTGGTAGGTATCGATCCAGCAACACCCCCCCGCTATTTACTTTTTCAATATTTTTAATGTACAGAATTGACCCTTCTACAGATTTATTATATGTATAGATATAGATTTATTTCTAATACTGTTTTGCACACGAGATTGTCTATTAGAAATCCCGGGAAGATCCATATTAATATCATCATTTCGATGCAAGTACTAAAATAACTCTACCTAATTCCGACCTCTGTTTATAACTCGTATCACAATAATCTTCATGGTGTTCACATCTAGATCTCGATGCGCATTTGCGCAGTAAATATATGTTCTATTCATTGTCTAAATACCTACTTATACATAGATCTAGGAAGCTTATGTCCACAATAAGCTAAAGCATTGTCGATTACATAAATATATTTGGATATCAATATATGTTTTCTGCAAACGTTTTAGAACTGCATTGTTTAACTGGTTTCAAACGGGGAAAACCCTCTTCAAGGTAAAAAAAACAGATTACTTTATAAATAAAATATTTACCTAAGTAACTAAGTCTGCCTAGCCTTTTGCCAAGTATATTTGGGGCGGTCGCGGGACTTACGAACTACCGTGACCCCGGTACGTAAAGGGTAAGTGAAGGACACCGTGGATTTTAGTCAGTACAAGTCTGACAGTCCCTTCCGCCCTGCCCTGGGTGGGAGGACTCAATTGATGATGTTACCACGCTAAAAAAAAAAGTATATTTGGGGCGACTTCCACTCGAACCGGATGGAGTGGATTATCTGTATTTTACATCGAGCGACACTGACCTCCAGAACCCAAAACTGGGTGATATGACACTACTTTATAAGATTTAGGAGCTTCGGACTCACAGTAACGTCTTTCAAAGATCTACAAATGACAGCCGGGACCAACGGTTTTAAGTGTTTTGCGAGGTACGGAGAACCTTGATGATCGACCTGTGCGGCTATTATTGTTAAGCCACGAGCTATTTACCATAGTAAATAATATTTTATCAGTTCTGTTTGGCCTTTTTAAGGCAAATAGAAGAGCGTTGACCGAAAAAAATATATGTCATTTAAATAAAAACAACCAGTTTGGTTCAGTTTTTTTTGGGCGGGTGAATTAATCACGAAATTACTTTTTCGAAGAAAGAGATTCGTATTGATTAAAATCCATACTGTTCCTTCAATTGAACTTTAAATTTTAAGGCTACAGTAAATCATTTAATCGTTCTCGCAACCTTGGCATCTAAAAAGACGACAGCAGAAACATTTTGGCGAAATGAGGGATTTAAGACACTTCACAGAATCAGTCGACGCGCTCGACCGTACCATGGTGCACTTGCAGGAGTGCCTTATGAGTAGGTATAAGGAGACTGGGGGGCTTAGCGAATGCTACAAAAGCTGCGATTTGAGTAGCTTCTTACTCAACCTGGTGATCTAGCAAGTCGTATCATAGGCATTTATTACTTATATAGGTACTTTACTTTTTACAACTTATTACTGTGGAGACAAGATCTGTATACAATTGGATAAGCCCTGCCTCTGAAACTAGAGTACAAAAGAAGATGAAAACGACTCAGTATTTTAAATTATAAATGTTACAGGATGAACATTTTAATTGTCAGACAATCTCAGTCGTTATCTATTCAAATGTTATGCAAAATAACAAATGCGTTCACATCGAATTATAATAATTGTCCGCAACAACGGAAACTGCTAGGTACTGTGTTTATGGCGAGATGACAATGCAAGCAAATTAGTGTTTATAGCAGATCCAATTTCAAGATCAAGGTTAAGTTAGGTTAAGTTAATTAGCCAGCATTATTTATAAGGTAATTTATTTTATTGCTTCATCTAGTACCTGCGCTAGACTGGGCAATAAAACTCGTACTACCTACATAAAACTGTAGTAGTAGAATAACAACAGCTGCCGTTCTGAGGCCCTACTCATTAAAGGCGTCGCCCTTCACATTATAGGCGTCGTCTAGGCGACGCCTACTCACAACTGGCGTCGCCCTACTCACAATTGGCGTCGCCCTTCTCACTATTGGCGTCGCCCTACTCAATATAGGCGCCGCCCTACTCACTATTGGCGTCGCCCTACTCACTATTGGCGTCGCCCTACTCACTATTGACGTCGCCCTTCTCACTATTGGCGTCGCCCTACTCCTTATAGGCGTCGCCCTACTCCCTATAGGCGTCGCCCAACTGACTATTGGCGTCGCCCTACTCATTATCGGCGTCGCCCTTCTCATTATCGGCGTCACCCTACTCATTATTGGCGTCGCCCTACTTATAACAAGCGTCGCCAAACTTATTATAGGCGTCGCCCTACTTATAACCGGCGTCGTTCTACTCATTATCGGCGTCGCCTTACGCATTATCGGCGTCGCCCTACTCGTTATCGGCGTCGCCCTACTTATTATGGGCGTCGCCCTACTCATTGTCGGCGTCGCCCTACTCATTATCGGCGTCGCCCTACTCATTATCGGCGTCGCCCTACTCATTATCGGCGTCGCCCTATTCACTATCGGCGTCGCCCTACTCATTATCGGCGTCGCCCTACTCATTATCGGCGTCGTCTTACGCATTATCGGCGTCGCCCTACTCATTATCGGCGTCGCCCTACTCATTATCGGCGTCGCCATACTCATTATCGGCGTCGCCCTACTCATTATAGGCGTCGCCCTACGTTTTATAGGCGTCGCCCTACTCATTATAGGCGCCGCCCTACTCGTTATCGGCGTCGCCCTACTCCTCATAGGCGTCGCCCTACTCATTAAAGGCGTCGCCATACGCACTATTGGCGTCGCCCTACTCCTTATAGGCGTCGCCCTACTCCCTATAGGCGTCGCCCATCGCCATTATTGGCGTGGCTCTGTTCATTACCGGCGTCGCCCTACTTATTATGGGCGTCGCCCTACTCATTATCGGCGTCGCCCTACTCATTATCGACGTCGCGCGTCGCCCTACTCATTATAGGCGTCGCCCTACTTATTACAAGCGTCGCCAAACTTATTATAGGCGTCGCCCTGCTCATTATCGGCGTCGCCCTACTCATTATCGGCGTCGCCCTACTCATTATTGACGTCGCGCGTCGCCCTACTTATTATAGGCGTCGCCCTACTTATTATAGGCGTCGCCCTACTTATTACAAGCGTCGCCAAACTTATTATAGGCGCCGCCCTACTCATTATAGGCGTCGCCCTACTTATTATCGGCGTCGCCCTACTCGTTATCGGCGTCGCCCTACTCCTCATAGGCGTCGCCCTACTCATTAAAGGCGTCGCCATACTCACTATTGGCGTCGCCCTACTCCTTATAGGCGTCGCCCTACTCCCTATAGGCGTCGCCCTACTCATTATTGGCGTCGCCCTGTTCATTACCGGCGTCGCCCTACTTATTATGGGCGTCGCCCTACTCATTATCGGCGTCGCCCTACTCATTATCGACGTCGCGCGTCGCCCTACTCATTATAGGCGTCGCCCTACTTATTACAAGCGTCGCCAAACTTATTATAGGCGTCGCCCTACTCATTATAGGCGTCGCCCTATTTATTATCGGCGTCGCCCTGTTCATTATCGGCGTCGTCTTACTCATTATCGGCGTCGCCCTACTCATTATCGGCGTCGCCCTACTCATTATCGGCGTCGCCCTACTCATTATAGGCGTCGCCCTACGTTTTATAGGCGTCGCCCTACTCATTATAGGCGCCGCCCTACTCGTTATCGGCGTCGCCCTACTCCTCATAGGCGTCGCCCTACTCATTAAAGGCGTCGCCATACGCACTATTGGAGAAACATTTTGGCGAAATGAGGGATTTAAGACACTTCACAGAATCAGTCGACGCGCTCGACCGTACCATGGTGCACTTGCAGGAGTGCCTTATGAGTAGGTATAAGGAGACTGGGGGGCTTAGCGAATGCTACAAAAGCTGCGATTTGAGTAGCTTCTTACTCAACCTGGTGATCTAGCAAGTCGTATCATAGGCATTTATTACTTATCTAAGTACTTTACTTTTTACAACTTATTACTGTGGAGACAAGATCTGTATACAATTGGATAAGCCCTGCCTCTGAAACTAGAGTACAAAAGAAGATGAAAACGACTCAGTATTTCTAAGTATACATAAATATAAAAATACAAAATTAAAATAAAACTAAACTAAACTACATATTATAGAGCATCGAAAAATTCATCCTCAACGCTGTCAGCTGGTAATGTGCCCAAGAGACTGGCGGCGTTGCCTCTCTGTATGGCAATACTTAGCCTCTGGCCAAGGTAAAAGCCAGCTCTTGGGTCACGGGAAGCGTCAATAAGTCTTTTAGAGATTTCTTTAAAGAGGCTGTGAGCACTCGGACCCCATGGCCCTATAGTTTCAACCCCAAACGGCTCAAAAATATAGTTACTACTAAGGTTGCTATATTTGCGCCGTTTGAGGTTCTCAGCAACCGCAGCAGCAGCGCCAGCAGAGCACGATGAACTTGGAAGATGAGATGGCGCAAGAGTATCGACACAGGTTGCGTCCCACACTAGAGGCCTACCCATCTTCCAAGGAAACAAAGACATACCGTCAGGTCTTTTGCCATCGTCGCGTGCCAAGCCGTTGGGTTCTAAAACAGCTGGAACGCCGACGGTAACAAGAGCTCGTCGAATAATGTCGTTTAGGTTCGCGTGCCGCGCAAAACGGCCAGCACTACGGCTGCAAGACAGGCCATGGTGTCCGAGGCTATTGACAACTTCACCACAGTGACAGCGATGAGGAGAGCAGAGTGGGGCTCCGATCCGGAGAGAAACAGCGAGGCGGAAGGTAGTGTCATCGAGTAAGGTACCGATGCTCGACGACGGCAGTGCGTGAAGCCAAAGACCCGACTCCCACCTACCCACAGCCAGCAGGCGCGCACGCTCAGCAGTAGTAGCAGATGTGTTAAGTAGATTATTCTGAACTACACTGCAGAGCGGTTCATCCCACTGACGCTGGGAAGATGGGTTGCCGGGTTGATCGGTATTCGGGGAAGCGATTTTCCAAGCGTCCAGAGCCTGAGAGAAGCACGGTACATCAAAATCAGTCAGTGTGGAAGCCAGGATATTCCTGACTAATTTTTCAGTACTGTGAACTGAAGAAATGAACGCCGGTAAACTGATACTAGAAATTTTGCGGACGCCGAGACCACCCATGCGAATGGGAAGAGTAGCTTGAATCCAAGCTCGGTCGTCCAAAGCCACATTTAAAATGGATTACTCAGTATTTTAAATTATAAATGTTACAGGATGAACATTTTAATTGTCAGACAATCTCAGTCGTTATCTATTCAAATGTTATGCAAAATAACAAATGCGTTCACATCGAATTATAATAATTGTCCGCAACAACGGAAACTGCTAGGTACTGTGTTTATGGCGAGATGACAATGCAAGCAAATTAGTGTTTATAGCAGATCCAATTTCAAGATCAAGGTTAAGTTAGGTTAAGTTAATTAGCCAGCATTATTTATAAGGTAATTTATTTTATTGCTTCATCTAGTACCTGCGCTAGACTGGGCAATAAAACTCGTACTACCTACATAAAACTGTAGTAGTAGAATAACAACAGCTGCCGTTCTGAGGCCCTACTCATTAAAGGCGTCGCCCTTCACATTATAGGCGTCGTCTAGGCGACGCCTACTCACAACTGGCGTCGCCCTACTCACAATTGGCGTCGCCCTTCTCACTATTGGCGTCGCCCTACTCAATATAGGCGCCGCCCTACTCACTATTGGCGTCGCCCTACTCACTATTGGCGTCGCCCTACTCACTATTGACGTCGCCCTTCTCACTATTGGCGTCGCCCTACTCCTTATAGGCGTCGCCCTACTCCCTATAGGCGTCGCCCAACTGACTATTGGCGTCGCCCTACTCATTATCGGCGTCGCCCTTCTCATTATCGGCGTCACCCTACTCATTATTGGCGTCGCCCTACTTATAACAAGCGTCGCCAAACTTATTATAGGCGTCGCCCTACTTATAACCGGCGTCGTTCTACTCATTATCGGCGTCGCCTTACGCATTATCGGCGTCGCCCTACTCGTTATCGGCGTCGCCCTACTTATTATGGGCGTCGCCCTACTCATTGTCGGCGTCGCCCTACTCATTATCGGCGTCGCCCTACTCATTATCGGCGTCGCCCTACTCATTATCGGCGTCGCCCTATTCACTATCGGCGTCGCCCTACTCATTATCGGCGTCGCCCTACTCATTATCGGCGTCGTCTTACGCATTATCGGCGTCGCCCTACTCATTATCGGCGTCGCCCTACTCATTATCGGCGTCGCCATACTCATTATCGGCGTCGCCCTACTCATTATAGGCGTCGCCCTACGTTTTATAGGCGTCGCCCTACTCATTATAGGCGCCGCCCTACTCGTTATCGGCGTCGCCCTACTCCTCATAGGCGTCGCCCTACTCATTAAAGGCGTCGCCATACGCACTATTGGCGTCGCCCTACTCCTTATAGGCGTCGCCCTACTCCCTATAGGCGTCGCCCATCGCCATTATTGGCGTGGCTCTGTTCATTACCGGCGTCGCCCTACTTATTATGGGCGTCGCCCTACTCATTATCGGCGTCGCCCTACTCATTATCGACGTCGCGCGTCGCCCTACTCATTATAGGCGTCGCCCTACTTATTACAAGCGTCGCCAAACTTATTATAGGCGTCGCCCTGCTCATTATCGGCGTCGCCCTACTCATTATCGGCGTCGCCCTACTCATTATTGACGTCGCGCGTCGCCCTACTTATTATAGGCGTCGCCCTACTTATTATAGGCGTCGCCCTACTTATTACAAGCGTCGCCAAACTTATTATAGGCGCCGCCCTACTCATTATAGGCGTCGCCCTACTTATTATCGGCGTCGCCCTACTCGTTATCGGCGTCGCCCTACTCCTCATAGGCGTCGCCCTACTCATTAAAGGCGTCGCCATACTCACTATTGGCGTCGCCCTACTCCTTATAGGCGTCGCCCTACTCCCTATAGGCGTCGCCCTACTCATTATTGGCGTCGCCCTGTTCATTACCGGCGTCGCCCTACTTATTATGGGCGTCGCCCTACTCATTATCGGCGTCGCCCTACTCATTATCGACGTCGCGCGTCGCCCTACTCATTATAGGCGTCGCCCTACTTATTACAAGCGTCGCCAAACTTATTATAGGCGTCGCCCTACTCATTATAGGCGTCGCCCTATTTATTATCGGCGTCGCCCTGTTCATTATCGGCGTCGTCTTACTCATTATCGGCGTCGCCCTACTCATTATCGGCGTCGCCCTACTCATTATCGGCGTCGCCCTACTCATTATCGGCGTCGCCCTACTCATTATCGGCGTCGCCCTACTCATTATAGGCGTCGCCTTACTTTTTATAGGCGTCGCCCTACTCATTATAGGCGCCGCCCTACTCGTTATCGGCGTCGCCCTACTCCTCATAGGCGTCGCCCTACTCATTATCGGCGTCGCCCTACTCATTATTGGCGTCGCCCTTCTCATTATCGGCGTCACCCTACTCATTATTGGCGTCGCCCTACTTATAACAAGCGTCGCCAAACTTATTATAGGCGTCGCCCTACTTATAACCGGCGTCGCTCTACTCACTATCGGCGTCGCCTTACGCATTATCGGCGTCGCCCTACTCGTTATCGGCGTCGCCCTACTTATTATGGGCGTCGCGCGTCGCCCTACTCATTATAGGCGTCGCCCTACTTATTACAAGCGTCGCCAAACTTATTATAGGCGTCGCCCTACTCATTATAGGCGTCGCCCTACTCATTATAGGCGTCGCCCTATTTATTATCGGCGTCGCCCTGTTCATTATCGGCGTCGTCTTACTCATTATCGGCGTCGCCCTACTCATTATCGGCGTCGTCTTACTCATTATCGGCGTCGCCCTACTCATTATCGGCGTCGCCCTACTCATTATCGGCGTCGCCCTACTCATTATAGGCGTCGCCCTACTTTTTATAGGCGTCGCCCAACTCATTATAGGCGCCGCCCTACTCGTTATCGGCGTCGCCCTACTCCTCATAGGCGTCGCCCTACTCATTAAAGGCGTCGCCATACTAACTATTGGCGTCGCCATACTAACTATTGGCGACGCCCTACTCCTTATCGGCGTCGCCCTACTCATTATAGGCGTCGCCCTACTTTTTATAGGCGTCGCCCTACTCTTTATAGGCGTCGCCCTACTCATTATCGGCGTCGCCCTACTCATTATCGGCGTCGCTCTACTCATTATCGGCGTCGCCCTACTCATTATCGGCGTCGCTCTACTCATTATCGGCGTCGCCCTACTCATTATAGGCGTCGCCCTACTTTTTATCGGCGTCACCCTACTCATTATTGGCGTCGCCCTACTTATAACAAGCGTCGCCAAACTTATTATAGGCGTCGCCCTACTTATAACCGGCGTCGCTCTACTCACTATCGGCGTCGCCTTACGCATTATCGGCGTCGCCCTACTCGTTATCGGCGTCGCCCTACTTATTATGGGCGTCGCGCGTCGCCCTACTCATTATAGGCGTCGCCCTACTTATTACAAGCGTCGCCAAACTTATTATAGGCGTCGCCCTACTCATTATAGGCGTCGCCCTACTCATTATAGGCGTCGCCCTATTTATTATCGGCGTCGCCCTGTTCATTATCGGCGTCGTCTTACTCATTATCGGCGTCGCCCTACTCATTATCGGCGTCGTCTTACTCATTATCGACGTCGCCCTACTCATTATCGGCGTCGCCCTACTCATTATCGGCGTCGCCCTACTCATTATAGGCGTCGCCCTACTTTTTATAGGCGTCGCCCAACTCATTATAGGTGCCGCCCTACTCGTTATCGGCGTCGCCCTACTCCTCATAGGCGTCGCCCTACTCATTAAAGGCGTCGCCATACTAACTATTGGCGTCGCCATACTAACTATTGGCGTCGCCCTACTCCTTATCGGCGTCGCCATACTCATTATAGGCGTCGCCCTACTTTTTATAGGCGTCGCCCTACTCTTTATAGGCGACGCCCTACTTATTATAGGCGTCGCCCTACTCATTATCGGCGTCGCCCTGTTCATTATCGGCGTCGCCCTACTCATCATCGGCGTCGCCCTACTCATTATAGGCGTCGCCCTACTCATTATAGGCGTCGCCCTACTTATTATCGGCGTCGCCTTACTCATTATTGGCGTCGCCCTACTCATTATCGGGGTCGCCCTACTCATTATCGGCGTCGCCCTACTCATTATCGGCGTCGCCCAACTCATTGTCGGCGTCGCCCTACTCACTATTGGCTTCGCCCTACTCACTATTGGCGTCGTCTGACTCACTTTTGGCGTCGCCCTACTCATTATTGGCGTCGCCCTGTTCATTATCGGCGTCGCCCTACCCATTGTCGGCGTCGCCTTACTCATTGTCGGCGTCGCCTTACTCATTATCGGCGTCGTCCTACTCATTATCGGCGTCGCCCTACTCATTATCGGCGTCGCCCAACTCATTGTCGGCGTCGCCCTACTCACTATTGGCTTCGCCCTACTCACTATTGGCGTCGTCTGACTCACTTTTGGCGTCGCCCTACTCATTATTGGCGTCGCCCTGTTCATTATCGGCGTCGCCCTACCCATTGTCGGCGTCGCCTTACTCATTGTCGGCGTCGCCTTACTCATTATCGGCGTCGTCCTACTCATTATCGGCGTCGCCCTACTCATTATCGGCGTCGCCCAACTCATTGTCGGCGTCGCCCTACTCACTATTGGCGTCGCCCTACTCACTATTGGCGTCGCCCTACTCATTATAGGCGTCGCCCTACTCACTATTGGCGTCGCCCTACTCATTATCGGCGTCGCCCTACTCATTATCGGCGTCACCCTACTCATTATCGGCGTCGCCCAACTCATTGTCGGCGTCGCCCTACTCATTATCGGCGTCGCCCTACTCATTATAGGCGTCGCCTTACTTTTTATAGGCGTCGCCCTACTCATTATAGGCGCCGCCCTACTCGTTATCGGCGTCGCCCTACTCCTCATAGGCGTCGCCCTACTCATTATCGGCGTCGCCCTACTCATTATCGGCGTCGCTCTACTCATTATCGGCGTCGCCCTACTCATTATCGGCGTCGCTCTTCTCATTATCGGGGTCGCCCTACTCATTATAGGCGTCGCCCTACTTTTTATAGGCGTCGCCCTACTCTTTATAGGCGCCGCCCTACTTATTATATTATTATTATTATATTTATTTCAGAAATCATTCCATATTATTATATTATAATGTACAATAATTTATTAGTAGAACTACTTAAAAAACTATGTTAGTAATTTACAATTATTTTTTTGAGTCAACCACATGAAGCTGACTCAAAAAGTGCACAATAGGACAATCCAGTTTGTTGGCAATGACACCCAGGAGACTGTTAGAGCTGGCCCGCACTCTGTACAACAAGGACGCAGCACGCTTGCGTCTTATTGCAGCGAAACAATCAGTATGCGCATCAGCAAACATACCTGACGCGCTGCAGAAGCGAGGCAGCCCCAACAGCATCCTAAATGCATTGTTGTACTGGACTCGAAGAGCACTGACAGCTTTAAGAGTAAAATTTGTCCAAAGGCTACAAGAGTAAAATGTTTGACAGTAGGCTTTAAAGAGTGTCACTTTAACGGCTCCTGAGCTACGTGAAAACCTTCGAACCAACATATTACACCGCACTGCCAGTGCTCTCCGTTCCCTTTCAATATCTAGATTGTCCTTTAAGTCGTCAGTCACAATATGTCCTAAATATTTAAACTGATAGACACGGTTCAAGACACTCCCATTCAAAGTGACGGGTGGGTAGTTTCCAGCATTCTTGTTAGCGGTCCGAAATATAAGAACCTCACTTTTTACTTTATTGTATCTTAAACCGTGCCCCTCAGCATAACACTCACACACCTTTATCAACTTCCGAAGACCCGCCATTGACGGGCTCAGCAACGCCATGTCATCAGCGTAACTTATGTTATTAAACGCTACCCCATCCATGTAACAGCCAGCATGCACGCTGCTGAGCTCGACAACCAAGTCATTTATATAAATGTTAAACAGGGTAGGGGAAGTTAACCCGCCCTGTCTAACTCCACATTGCATAACATAATCATCCGACCGTACATTAGCCCATTTAACACAATTGATTTGATGTGTGTACCAAAATTTGAACACACCTATTAATTCAGATGGAATATTAATACTAGATAATTTAGACCACAACTTCTCATAACATACCATGTCGAAAGCCTTTGACATATCCAAAAAACAGGCGAAAACAGGTGTTTGGTTGTCAGTATAATACCTTACAGTTTTCTTTAGACATAAAATTGCTGTTTCAGTAGAAAGACCTTTCCTAAAGCCGTGCTGGGCATCATGTAGTTTCACTTTGGTTTTCAAATGATTATTTAGTAGGGAATCAAAAACCTTAGCCACTATGGTGGCTAAGGAAATTGGCCTATAGTTTGCCTTATCAGAAATATCTTTGCCTTTATTTTTAACAATTGGAACAACAATAGTCCTCATTAGATCTTTTGGTAAATAAGCATGCGATACGCAACAGTTAAAAAACAAAGCTAAAACCCTGGGAAGGTGTACTCCGGCGTATTTTAAGTGTTCCACACTGAGTCCGTCGTGTCCCGGAGACTTCCCACGCTTCATATGTGCAATAACATTTTTAACCTCCTTTGCTGAATACCTGATAATTAACTGATGTGAAGAAGGCAGCTCATTGGCTTTTTCACCGGACGGCGACCGACCCAGTGGTGATTCCACAGTGAAATAGTCTTTAAACATGTTAGAAATTTCAGCCTTATCAGTACGACCATCAACGCTAACAGGAAAGCTAGACCCAAGGTTCAAGTTATTAGTACTTTTCCAAAAGCCCTTAAAATCATGCGTGCTATGGAGACTGGCCAACCTATCCATTACAATTTGCTCCTGATTGTCCTGGCACCATTTTAATTTTGACTTAAATAGCCTTCTAGATTGCACCATCCTATCATGAAGCAGGCCACCTGATGGCTTACCTGCCTCCGACCACATTCGAAAGCACAGTCTAGCCTCTCGATGTGCCCCACCAACATGCCTATTCCACCCACTGATGTAACCGCCCTTTCTTTTACAGTGAGGTTTACAATAACTATCGCGGGCTGCGTCACTCAATATTGTTATTATACGTTCATACATATTATCAATGATCACTCGGTGTTCTAAGTTACGACAATGACTATCAATACAATCACAAAATTGGTCAGGAAAATCTATGCATTTTAACCTAGCATTGCAAATTACATTGTATTTAGTTATTTGATCAGTATGCCTGTTACCCCATACAATTTTATTATGCCTCACATTATTTAAAAATACTTTCGGTTTAATGATACCGAAATTACAGTCAATACTCAAAGGGAAATGGTCAGACCACAAAACATCATACCGAACATTCACACCCACAATAGACCTCCACGCCGACTCAGTTGCCACACAGTGGTCAAGCCATCTTCTACAATTATGTGCTTCGCTTATGAAAGTAAAAGTATCCGAATTAATACCGAGCAACTCCATATCGGCACATTTCCAGTCTTGCTCTAAACAAAATTCATGTAACTCATCACAAAATAATTCATTCGGATGTGAATTAAAGTCACCTAGAATATAACAAGCTTCTACCTGTTGTTCCTCAATTATGGCATTAATTCGACTTAAACACTCCGTAAACTCACTTAAGTTTTCAGCACAGTTAGTAGGCATATACGCACTAAACACAAGAATTGACTTTTGAGACATCACGATTTTTATAGCACATAACCGCACACTGCTGCATTCAACTACAGACACCGTTTGAAACACACTTTTTCTCCAAAGCAAGGCGACCCCTCCATAGGGCCTGCCATGAAGTAGACCCGCCGAGATGTCCACCGCCGATGTCCCAGTATAAGTAAAGTCAGAATCAATTGTGCTCAACAGAGAAAGATCATATGGTAAAAGCCAGGTCTCCTGCAATGCAACAATGTCTGCTGACCCACATAGAGCACGCACACCCTCCATACTTCTCTTGAGTGATTTACAATTAAATGTAACTAATTTAGTACTCATTATCGATCTTTATTCACGATCATATTTCGCTTCGAAAAATAAACAAAGCGTCTAAACGATATTCCGTCGGGCCATAGTCCAGCATCCATGAATATATTCAATTTACTCTTTGGTACATTTATCTTGTAAGCATCATAATCTTTCTCCCTCTTCATTTGTAACTTTTCCAAGGAAACTTGTACTTGTGTCTTATTCAAAATATAACTCGAGATATCATCCGCAGAAGTGTTTTTAGAGACGTTATTAATAAACAAAGAGATTATTGTATCCGCTGCTTTGAAGTTACCCTCCGACTCAACACTAGCCTCGCCCTTTTCACTATGAAATCTATTTTTCAATCTTCTCCTTTGTACTACATGCCAATTTTCATCTTTATTTTCATTCCTCCAAACTCGTCCATCACTTAACAAATCAGCAAAGGATTTTTTCCTTGGATGGGCGTCTATGTTTGGTACTTGCTTATCAGTCGCCGAGCGAGACCCGCATTCCTCAGCTGTTTTTTCTGTACCCGTTAAAATATTTACTTGACTCGGTTGATCTGGCATCAAACTATTGGGATTTATAATTGTAGACGAGTTTATGGGAGTCTGTAGTAAGAGAGACTGCTCACGATCACTTTGCCCCTCAGATGAACTACCTTCAGATGTATTTGTGATCCCCTGTGACTTCAATATTTCCGAGTTAATAACCATAGTTACTTCATTCTTCACTGCACTTAAGTCATCCAATTTCGCGTACACTTGCTTAATTGTAGAAACTTCCTGTTGTAACAACACAATATCTTTTAAAAGCCGCGTAACGTCGACGTGATCAAACGTCACTGGGGGTAGTTTCGCCAGGTTTCGCGCAACAAAAATTGGTATCTCGTCTTGATTAAGCTGGTTCATTAGACATATCATATCTTCAACATCTCGTTGAGCTTTACCACCTTTCTTCCTCTGTATTTTGCGCTTATCAGTTTTCACTGAATCGAACAACAGATCTTTGGCTAGAACTATGTCCTCCTCCGAAAAAGCACTAGTGCAAATGCGGATTAAGCTCACATTGTCCATTACATCCATTTTATTTTGAATGAATGCAAGCACCTCATTTATTACAATATTGCACGTATTACATTTAACGACATCCGAAGACATTTTTAAACAATTAACACACCCGGACTCAGAAAGCGCGTGCGCACGGTACACGAGTGCCGGCCGGACTTATAGGCGTCGCCCTACTCACTATTGGCGTCGCCCTACTCCTTATAGGCGTCGCCCTACTCCCTATAGGCGTCGCCCTACTCATTATTGGCGTCGCCCTGTTCATAACCGGCGTCGCCCTACTTATTATGGGCGTCGCCCTACTCATTATAGGCGCCGCCCTACTTATTATAGGCGTCGCCCTACTCACTATTGGCGTCGCCCTACTGACTATTGGCGTCGCCCTACTCGTTATTGACGTCGCGCGTCGCCCTACTTATTATAGGCGTCGCCCTATTTATTATCGGCGTCGCCCTGTTCATTATCGGCGTCGTCTTACTCATTATCGGCGTCGCCCTACTCATTATCGGCGTCGCCCTACTCATTATCGGCGTCGCCCTACTCATTATAGGCGCCGCCCTACTTATTATAGGCGTCGCCCTACTCACTATTGGCGTCGCCCTACTGACTATTGGCGTCGCCCTACTCGTTATTGACGTCGCGCGTCGCCCTACTTATTATAGGCGTCGCCCTTATTATTATAGGCGTCGCCCTACTTATTACAAGCGTCGCCAAACTTATTATAGGCGCCGCCCTACTCATTATAGGCGTCGCCCTACTTATTATCGGCGTCGCCCTACTCGTTATCGGCGTCGCCCTACTCCTCATAGGCGTCGCCCTACTCATTAAAGGCGTCGCCATACTCACTATTGGCGTCGCCCTACTCCTTATAGGCGTCGCCCTACTCATTATCGGCGTCACCCTACTCATTATCGGCGTCGCCCAACTCATTGTCGGCGTCGCCCTACTCATTATCGGCGTCGCCCTACTCATTATAGGCGTCGCCTTACTTTTTATAGGCGTCGCCCTACTCATTATAGGCGCCGCCCTACTCACTATTGGCGTCGCCCTACTCATTATAGGCGTCGCCCTACTCACTATTGGCGTCGCCCTACTCATTATCGGCGTCGCCCAACTCATTGTCGGCGTCGCCCTACTCACTATTGGCGTCGCCCTACTCACTATTGGCGTCGCCCTACTCATTATAGGCGTCGCCCTACTCACTATTGGCGTCGCCCTACTCATTATCGGCGTCGCCCTACTCATTATCGGCGTCACCCTACTCATTATCGGCGTCGCCCAACTCATTGTCGGCGTCGCCCTACTCATTATCGGCGTCGCCCTACTCATTATAGGCGTCGCCTTACTTTTTATAGGCGTCGCCCTACTCATTATAGGCGCCGCCCTACTCGTTATCGGCGTCGCCCTACTCCTCATAGGCGTCGCCCTACTCATTATCGGCGTCGCCCTACTCATTATCGGCGTCGCTCTACTCATTATCGGCGTCGCCCTACTCATTATCGGCGTCGCTCTTCTCATTATCGGGGTCGCCCTACTCATTATAGGCGTCGCCCTACTTTTTATAGGCGTCGCCCTACTCTTTATAGGCGCCGCCCTACTTATTATAGGCGTCGCCCTACTCACTATTGGCGTCGCCCTACTCCTTATAGGCGTCGCCCTACTCCCTATAGGCGTCGCCCTACTCATTATTGGCGTCGCCCTGTTCATAACCGGCGTCGCCCTACTTATTATGGGCGTCGCCCTACTCATTATAGGCGCCGCCCTACTTATTATAGGCGTCGCCCTACTCACTATTGGCGTCGCCCTACTGACTATTGGCGTCGCCCTACTCGTTATTGACGTCGCGCGTCGCCCTACTTATTATAGGCGTCGCCCTATTTATTATCGGCGTCGCCCTGTTCATTATCGGCGTCGTCTTACTCATTATCGGCGTCGCCCTACTCATTATCGGCGTCGCCCTACTCATTATCGGCGTCGCCCTACTCATTATAGGCGCCGCCCTACTTATTATAGGCGTCGCCCTACTCACTATTGGCGTCGCCCTACTGACTATTGGCGTCGCCCTACTCGTTATTGACGTCGCGCGTCGCCCTACTTATTATAGGCGTCGCCCTTATTATTATAGGCGTCGCCCTACTTATTACAAGCGTCGCCAAACTTATTATAGGCGCCGCCCTACTCATTATAGGCGTCGCCCTACTTATTATCGGCGTCGCCCTACTCGTTATCGGCGTCGCCCTACTCCTCATAGGCGTCGCCCTACTCATTAAAGGCGTCGCCATACTCACTATTGGCGTCGCCCTACTCCTTATAGGCGTCGCCCTACTCCCTATAGGCGTCGCCCTACTCATTATTGGCGTCGCCCTGTTCATTACCGGCGTCGCCCTACTTATTATGGGCGTCGCCCTACTCATTATCGCTGTCGCCCTACTCATTATCGACGTCGCGCGTCGCCCTACTCATTATAGGCGTCGCCCTACTTATTACAAGCGTCGCCAAACTTATTATAGGCGTCGCCCTACTCATTATAGGCGTCGCCCTATTTATTATCGGCGTCGCCCTGTTCATTATCGGCGTCGTCTTACTCATTATCGGCGTCGCCCTACTCATTATCGGCGTCGCCCTACTCATTATCGGCGTCGCCCTACTCATTATAGGCGTCGCCTTACTTTTTATAGGCGTCGCCCTACTCATTATAGGCGCCGCCCTACTCGTTATCGGCGTCGCCCTACTCCTCATAGGCGTCGCCCTACTCATTATCGGCGTCGCCCTACTCATTATCGGCGTCGCTCTACTCATTATCGGCGTCGCCCTACTCATTATCGGCGTCGCTCTACTCATTATCGGCGTCGCCCTACTCATTATAGGCGTCGCCCTACTCACTATTGGCGTCGCCCTACTGACTATTGGCGTCGCCCTACTCGTTATTGACGTCGCGCGTCGCCCTACTTATTATAGGCGTCGCCCTACTCGTTATCGGCGTCGCCCTACTCATTATCGGCGTCGCCCTACTCGTTATCGGCGTCGCCCTACTCATTATCGGCGTCGCCCTACTCACTATCGGCGTCGCCCTACTTATAACCGGCGTCGCTCTACTCATTATCGGCGTCGCCCTACCCATTGTCGGCGTCGCCTTACTCATTGTCGGCGTCGCCTTACTCATTATCGGCGTCGCCCTACTCATTATCGGCGTCGCCCAACTCATTGCCGGCGTCGCCCTACTCACTATTGGCGTCGCCCTACTCACTATTGGCGTCGCCCTACTCATTATCGGCGTCGCCCTACTCATTATCGGCGTCGCCCTACTCATTATCGGCGTCGCCTTACTCATTATTGGCGTCGCCCTACTCATTATCGGCGTCGCCCTACTCATTATCGGCGTCGCCCTACTCATTATCGGCGTCGCCCAACTCATTGTCGGGGTCGCCCTACTCACTATTGGCTTCGCCCTACTCACTATTGGCGTCGCCCTACTCAATATAGGCGTCGCCCTACACACTATTGGCGTCGTCTGACTCACTTTTGGCGTCGCCCTACTCGTTATTGGCGTCGCCCTGTTCATTATCGGCGTCGCCCTACCCATTGTCGGCGTCGCCTTACTCATTGTCGGCGTCGCCTTACTCATTATCGGCGTCGCCCTACTCATTATCGGCGTCGCCCTACTCATTATCGGCGTCGCCCAACTCATTGCCGGCGTCGCCCTACTCACTATTGGCGTCGCCCTACTCACTATTGGCGTCGCCCTACTCATTATCGGCGTCGCCCTACTCATTATCGGCGTCGCCCTACTCATTATCGGCGTCGCCCAACTCATTGTCGGCGTCGCCCTACTCACTATTGGCGTCGCCCTACTCACTATTGGCGTCGCCCTACTCAATATAGGCGTCGCCCTACACACTATTGGCGTCGTCTGACTCACTTTTGGCGTCGTCTGACTCACTTTTGGCGTCGCCCTACTCATTATTGGCGTCGCCCTGTTCATTATCGGCGTCGCCCTACCCATTGTCGGCGTCGCCTTACTCATTATCGGCGTCGCCCTACTCATTATCGGCGTCGCCCTACTCATTATCGGCGTCGCCCTACTCATTATCGGCGTCGCCCAACTCATTGTCGGCGTCGCCCTACTCACTATTGGCGTCGCCCTACTCACTATTGGCGTCGCCCTACTCATTATCGGCGTCGCCCTACTCATTATCGGCGTCGCCCTACTCATTATCGGCGTCGCCCAACTCATTGTCGGCGTCGCCCTACTCACTATTGGCGTCGCCCTACTCACTATTGGCGTCGCCCTACTCAATATAGGCGTCGCCCTACACACTATTGGCGTCGTCTGACTCACTTTTGGCGTCGTCTGAATCACTTTTGGCGTCGCCCTACTTACCATTGGCGTCGCCCTACATATTATAGGCGTCGCCTGTCTCATTACAGGCGTCGCACTACTTTTGAGCGTCGCCATACTCATTATTTGTGTCACCCTACTCACTATTGGCGTCGTCCCACTCATTATAGGCGTCGTCCTACTCATTATGAGGGTCGCCCTTCTCATTTTGAGCGTCGCTCTACTTATTCTAGCATGTTAGGCGACGGAGCGATTAATTGCCACTTCGACGCCTTCCCCTCCGAGTGGGATCGGCCCTCTCACGACCCCGCTCGGCAACCTTGTGTGAGCCATGGGGATCCGCGGAGCACACTGAGTGCATTTAATGACTTGAACTGAACTATTGAGAGTTAACTGCAGTTAATCTGTTCCATTGGAGCAGGTATTGTTCGCAGTTCAAATCCCAAGATCAAGGTGACGCGACATGTCAACTCAAAGTGTTTGCTTGTGTTTCTTAAGGGTAAGTTCGAGTCTGTTTGATGAGCCAGACACAATAAAAGACCAAACAAAATATTTAGTTGAAACTTGTGAGTAATAATTAGAGAAATATTGTACAGTTCGATGAACTATTATGCTTCACTTTTGAGCTTTTAAAAGTACGTGTACGATGAACGATGGCGTTAGGACAACGGTGCAAATATATGTATTTGTAAGTAATTCTGGATACGTATACTGCTTTACGTATATTTTATGACGAGGTTCACAAACGATCGAAAAACTACTGCGCTGTGGTTCGCAGGTTTTATTTTCGGATGCAACAATTTTTTGTATAGCGTAAAGACGTTGTTGTTTGTGTATTTGTGAGTTTTAATGTTTGCAAAATCACCTAAAATACCTTAAGATTTAAAAAAAAATCATACTGATTTTGAAATACAGAACGAATTAGCATTATCACCTTGTTTAAAATGGCTCCTAATGTCAAAAGTACGTGACTAACCAACACAATAGCTAATCATTCAAAAAATCATTATTAAGTACAGATTAATCATAAATAGGTAGGCTCCTAATTACCATCCAAGATTGCAAGCCATCGCCTTAACATAATACTGTTGACAATGCGCGTATGACGTTGACGAAGTGAACCTCGTACGTCGTCTTCATATAAGTGGGGTGTCGTGGTTGCGGCCGTCAAACTGCGCAGGAGTCTACTGTGAGCACTGGTGTAGTAGTGAAATATGATGAACAATCTCACGTATTTGTGCTTCTTAGCTGTTATTCTGGGCGCTAAGTCTGGATTAGGTGAGTGGAAATTATTTCGATTTAAAAAAAAAGAAAGAATCTTTCGAAGATATTTCTAAGAAAACTACCTATATTTCTTTTGTTTAATTACAATAATATGTGAGTTTTTTTTACAAATAAGTGTGGTTGCATACCTAGGCATTAATTTTTTGTTAATATTTTAATGTTTTATTGGGCTTTATTATTTTGCTATTCGCCTTACAATATTATTAGTTATCTTACAGTAACCATTGTCTCAAACACGGCAATCGTTAGACTTTTACTTGACTTCATGGAAACATTATTTAATTTGCTTATACATTTATATTTTACAGTACTAAAATTACCTACAAACTATAAATAAAAACTTACTAGTAATAATATGTACAAAAAAAAAACTGTTTAGTTTTAATGCCAACAAAATCAATTTTCTTTCTTTCTTCTCTTTTACCTTTTTTTTGTGTTGGTATGATTTTTGAAATTTATGTATAAAATTTTCAATTTTGAAAAACTTAAAAACCGAAGGTGTGTAGTCCATGCAAAGTCCCGTCGACAAAAAAGACGAAGAAGATTTTCATACGTATTTTGATTGGAAGTTTTTATAGAAGTCAAACAAGTGTTTTTCAATAATTCGATTTGTTTGTACCTCTCGTGCATCTACTTACATGCATTTTAGTGAGTCCGTCAGTGCACATAAGCGTTAATTGTTCAAATCAATAAAACTGCAGGCCAATATTTATTTAACTAAATTGATTGTGGTTAATGTTAGCTCCGTAATAAAAACAACTTTTAACTAGAGATCACAACAAAATTTTGCTAATTCCAATTTAATTAGCAAAATTGTGCAATAATATAATAAATTGTGTAATTAGCAATTTTATGAAAACTAGTAATGTATAAAACAAAATTGAATACTTTGCTCATCAAAAAGCTACGCCTGCTACGCCGTAGCAAAAGAAAGCCCTTTCATTGCTACGCCGTAGACGGGTAATAAAACAATTCGAATTTTAACGGTTTACATAATTAGAACAGCCTAATCAAGGAAAGTAAAATCGTTTGCTTTGTTAATGGAACCGAAGAAAAGATTTTGACGACTTATGGCCACCACACACCAGGACGCTAATCTCTAAGCAAGGAAACCGGACGTTCGGACGAAGTTACGGGCGTTTCCTTCTCCATTTAACTCAAAGAATAGCAAAATCATCGGACTATCGTCCCCACCTCATAATAATATGTTTTTAATCTCATGTACAGTCATTACAATCTTCAAATTCGTGAAAAGAAATCTTTTTTGAAGCTTTTATGCGTTGGGGTCGATCTCTAAACATGAGAATTTGTATCTTGTTATCACTAGCTGCGAACGAATTTGCTTTGAATAAAAATAAAATACTCTGTAGTGCAGTATTTTTTTTTGCACTGGCTCTTAAGTAAAATGCAGTGAAAGATTAACGGAGTTAGAACTTGATTGAAAAGTAATTACGCATACGTTCTGGTAATTAATAATGTTATCTCCATAACTGTACAGTCTGACGTCAAAAGGTACTTTAACTATTGCGATTTTAGTGACGGCCGACTCTTTACTAAACACTGCTACTATGATAAAACAATGAAAAATAATGCGAATACGTGGTCTTCGTCATGGCTGAAAATTATCAAATTCGTCATAAATTGTTCATGAATATCGGCCGTTTTGGCGTAAAATCGAAACATACACACTTTTCGCATTTATCATTCATATAGCAGGAATATATACGAGTACCATCATCTTGTGCCTAGCAAGGTCTTCCTTCAAGTATCATATTTATTTCCCACAGCTCCTTTCATAACACCATGCAAGAACGGAGACAATGCCTGCATCCTTGCATCTGCACAGAAAGCCGTGCCCATCATGGCTGTAGGTATCCCCGAGTTGGGAGTCCCATCGCTAGACCCCATGCACTTCGAAGAAATCGTGGGGGATCAAGGGGGTCTGACACTGAACTTCAAAGATACCACTGTGACTGGTATGAAGGGGTGCCATGCTGAAGCCATCAAGTAAGTACAGTTTACATTTTATACACGCTTAATTTTGGTTCTCGTCACCTATTTGTGTTATGAGTTACGGAGCTGAGATGTGGACGACACTTACGATACGGCTGGTCCATTTTAAAGTCGCTCAGCGAGTTATGGAAAGGGCTTGACGTTTCTCTGAGAGATCGAATTCGTAATGACTGTGATCTGACAGAGACCGAATTTGATCGAAATAACCCACAGAATAAGCAAGCTATAGACTAAAAATAATTATGTACTCGTACATTATACATAAAATATACATACGCAGGTGTCAAACATTTTAATGATCTAAAAATATTTTGTATTTGTAAATTGTACGAGTATGTACGTGTCATTTTATGGACGCAAACATTATCCTTGTTCTCGAACGATTCCAAGTTTACATATCTCATTTTTGCTACAATATTCTCGAAACTTTCCGCTAAGGTCAAAGAACCTTTAAAGCTTTGAAGTCTAGAACATGACTCACTTGTTTTTTGGAACGTCCAAGGGGCTGTATGTGTAGAATAAATGCGTGTTTGAGAAGTACTGCATTTTGCAACTACTACATTCACTTGCTCCACCGTCCCTATCTTCACAGCATATTTCTCCAATTTGGGTTTGATATATCCCATCTTTTGTTAAACGATCCTTCATCATCTGTATCTATCCAATAGAGTAGCGTGTCGTGGAGTTTTGTGTCCAGGAGTGAGGAAAGATCGGTGATTAACCACTGGGTCCAAATCAAGGAGTGCCATCATCTACTTTGCCGTTCTTCATCTATGTTTGGGTTGGCTTCCAATCATGATGAAGAGCTGAAAAAAAATCCTGTATTTCATATGTCGAAACTAACTTTCTGAGTACAACCCCCTTGGTACTGGGTGATATGATACACCTTGGCAAGACTGGTCAGACTTTCGAGCCATGACTAACTCAATACTGCCAAGGGTACTAGCTTTCCAAGAAAACCACAGAGGAAACTTGGTAAGCAATGGGTTGTCACGCATCTTACATCAGAAAGTTGACCAGTCCGTTAGTAAACCGGTAAGTGACGTATTTTCACATAGACATATCCGGAATCCGATTCTCTAGTTCTTTGTACTTTTAATCAATATTGATATGTCGATTAGGCATGTTGATGTTACATGGACACTGTTTGTCTTTTGTTATTTCTCTTGTTCTGTGACTGACCGGTATTTCCGTTTGAACACCAATTTTTATAACACCTACCTATGTTAAGAGCACCTAAGGTATTCGCGTTTGAGCACCGACGACTGTTATTCATGATGTTCCACGTTTGATTTCCAAGAATAGGCTAAATTATTTCATAGCCGCGTTTTCGGAAACTCTTGAGGTATTTTGGATACGTATGCGTATCCTATCATCATCCCAAGATGATGATTATTAGTCGGCTAATTATTTTTGATGAATATTAGGTAAAACTTAATTTGAACGATGGCAATGAACGATGATCTGCAAATCACATTCAGTTTTATTTTTGTTCAAATGCCAACCCCAAAAGATTTGGTGCAAAGGCGGGACTAAGATGAAGACGAAGATGTGATTAGTAAGAACATCTGAACGACGCTTAAGAGCCGTCAGTGTGATCTTAGCATTTTGTTTGTTTTATAATTGTCGTTTTAGTAGTTATTGTAAACGGGTTTTGTTTCAATCTTTCAAAATATGATGTTCTTTTGCTAAGAGATTATCTTTATTATAATATTCTATAATGCTATTGGATCCATTTCGCCCCTTGGTAGAGCATCTCTTTTACTCCTTCAAAATCGCATTTTATATTAAATGAATAAACATCACTAGCTAGAATTATTTTCCTCGTTCAGTCGTCAACTGCGATTGTTTGAGGATTAAACATGTGACGAGGACAACCATTGTGGCACTACATAAATGAAGCCATAAAGGATCCGAGCCATAAAAATAAAATAGAAGTAAATAAGTACAATGATTTTATTGTTGTTTACGTAAATGACTTGTTGAGAGTAGGCGAGAAGGTCTGTATTAATTAGGTACAAATCCAGACAGCCAGCTACTTAGAAAGTCTTGATTGAAAATTCGAGTATACACTTTGCCCGACCTGGGTCTAGAACCTAGGACTTCACACTTGACAGTCTGTAGCGCTTACGACCACTAGACTAAGGGTGAATTCACACCGAGATGCCACGCTGCGCGCACATTTCAATAGAGCGACTCAAAATGTAACTTACACGAAAAGATATACATTTTCCAGTATCGTCCCGATGTGAACTGACCTTAACGAGGCAGTACAGTAGGTATGCTTGAATTGTACCTACTTGCTGTAATTTATACAAAGTTGGTATAGGTACCTAAGTACTTCTTATTATTGTAACAAAAAATCAGCCTTTGACAAACATCCTGAAAAATTATTTGACAATAAAATTGGCATAATTACTGTAAAGCTAATTTAGTTGTTTTACCTACACTAAAAAAATTGGTACCTAGATGTCATTCCAAATTAAATTAATTTCTTACAGGCAGTTGTTTTTGTTGTTTGTGAATTAGCAAGCTATTGTTCTAAGGAATTTAACATGTTTGTACTTTAATGATAGTTATATTAGTGCTTGTACTTAGCAATCCATTCCTATTTCAGTTTGCTAGGTATTTGAAATAAGTTGAAAAACTGCTGGTACGCTGCGTACCACGGGTTTGATATCTGCACGGAACAAATATTTGTATGATCTACACGTAGTAGTTCCAGGTCTAGGTGTTTGTGTATATAGGTTTAACTGATTGTAAACGGACGCAACATTAAAGTTGAAATTCATGGCATGGGCAAATTTCAAAATAAAAACCCGTGTCTATATAATCTCGAGGTTTTTACTAAAATAGAAACAAAACTTTTAAAAAAAGTCATTGTTCTCAGACACGACCTGAAGAAAGGCAAACAGTCTCTAACGATCCGGTGCACAGTGGAGCTGAGTGGAAACTACAAGTTGGATGGACAGCTGATCGTGCTGCCCATCCAGGGACAGGGGCAATACAGCATCTATATACGTAAGTCATTCATCTCTTCTTATGCGCCCACTAGTCGGCACATTACTAGTCTTAATGTTTTTTTTTTTATGTAAATTACATTCTAGTTACATTTACATTGAGTTGGGCCGACGCAGAGTCAACTCTAGGCATGTACCTTAGGCCCCAACATTCTTGGAGGCCTTTTCTGTATAAGTTGCATAATAATATATAGAATATTCTTAGATTTTAAATTTGAATCACCAAAGGAAAACCTAACCAACCCGTGGCGGTGTTCTATTTATTGAAAATGATTAAATTATTATATTACCTTGCTTTTGCAGCCGACATGGGTCCCATAGTCTTAAAATGCCAAGGGCCTCAATAGGTTAAACATCGCCCTGAACCCTCATATTCTTATTTCGCTGTTATCTCCATTCAGTTCTTTATATTTGTCATTTACTCTATTAATGCCGCCAATGTTCTTTTTGTTATTGACATAGATATTATGTGGGCTACAAGTTAACCCCGTCATGACCTAAACAACAACTCCCCATTCTATGTTCCAGGTGACATTATAATTAAAGCCACCACGTCGTTGGTGACAGTCGACGGTGATGACGGCAAGAAGCACTGGCACATCGACAACTGGCACTACACCAGTCAGACTAAATCCGGCGCTACCTTCACCTTTGACAACCTCTTCAATGGCAACAAGTTTTTGGGTAAGTGAGGAAGTTTATAATCAGTTCTTGTCTCGCCTTTCGGGTCAGCGGCCGAGTTACCATACCATACAAAATTTTCCCGTAAGTTAGGATAAAGAAATGTAGGTACCCCATGAAATAAACATAACCCAGATTTCCCAGTGAAATCAAAAAATTAAATTACTGGACTTTTTCAAACGTCGTAGATAAAGGAACTACCTACTTAAATATCTATCCGAATATAATAAAGTTGAAGAGTTCGTCTGGTTGAACGTCTAAGGAACTCCTGATCCAAATTGAAAAAATATTTTTGTGTTGGATATTACATACATATATCGAGGAAGGCTATAGGCTATAAAACATCACGCTACGAGCAATAAGAGCCGAGCAGCGGGGGTGAAACCACGGGGAATACATATATTAGGTACCTAACTAAAAATTTACAAGCGTGATGATAGGTCTGTTCAAATTTAAAACATAACTCATCCCGTCTTCTCCTTTCAGCTGCACCTATAGAAGAGTTCGTGAATACAAATTGGCGTGACGTGATGAACGAGGTGGCCCCGCCGATAGTCAAAGCCATCGTAGGTCGCACCGTGGAAGCCGTCGAAGCTTTATACAAGGCTGTTCCCGCTGAAGAACTGTTCATCGAATAAACGGTTGTTTTTGCAGAGAGTCACAAGTGATTCGTAGGGGTACATAGGGTAGACAAGCAAAGTGATAATAAAATAGATTAAGTTTCGTTATTGTTTAATTTTAGAAGTAAAATGTTTACTTTCGATTCCTATCTCTTTCCCATGTCAATAACATTCCTTAAATCTGTCGTATAGTATAGAACTATATATTAGTTACACATGAGATCGTCGCTTCTATCTCCCACATCAGTATGTTTTCTGTTGTTCGTGTTTCTCCTGTTCGGACAAAGTTAATCCTTGTAGATGGTATGTTTATAGCTAACTAAGCTACACAATATTATCAAAAAGTTCAAGATACTTTCAAACCGAATATGACTTTTTTTTTTTTTCGTGGTAAAATCATCAAATGAGTCCTCCCACCCAGGGCAGGGCGGTAGGGACTGTCAGACTTGTACTGACTAAAATCCACGGTGTCCTTCACGAGCCCTTTACGTACCGGGGTTACGGTGATGAGTAAGTCCCGCGACCCCGGCAGGCTCTGGCCCTCTATAGGCCCCGTCAATTTGCTGACACTCCTTGAGGCGCGCGTGGAACACAACGCGCCGTCGACCCGGGCATGGTCCATGGTCAAAAAACAAGAAAAAAGTCAAGAATGAAGAAAACCGTAAATAGTATGTTAATTTGCATACGAATGTGATTCCGATTTAAATTATCGAGTCCATCACTTAAAACGTCATTTTTCATTGTCACTGTCAGTGTTGAAGTTGAATTGAGGTTATGTTATTGAATACACTAGCAGTTTTAATTTCATAAAACACTATCGCGAAGATTACTATATTTCAATAGTCGTAAATACATCTACAATATGCTATCCCCAGAAGTATGGAACTTTCCACAACCAAAAGTGATAGTGACTCACAGAGAAAATCAAGATTTGGAAGCGATAAATAAAACTGTGAATATGAATAATTTCTACAGAAGTTTAATAGTCACATGCCCTGATGAAATACAGGCTCCGAGTTTTATTCAAGATCTAATAAAAGAAGACACAGATTACTATAAACTAACGAACTGTTCAGTACTCGAATTTGTGGAACCAGTTTTCATTGAAAGTTTTGTAAAAACCGGAAAAGTACACTGTTTGTCAGTAGACAGGAATTGTGTTATACAAAATTGCGCTGCTGTTACTCCTGATGGACATCTTGTACTGAACATTGTAGAATACATATATCAAACATTAGGATTTGAAGGAACAAAACGGCCTCTTGGCTTCTATGAAGTCAAAATAGATCTTAAAAAAATAAATAACTATTCCAAAGTGCGGTCAGGCCTACAGAAGTTAGAACAGTTTGATTTCAACATAACATGGGAGCCAAATAATGAAAATATTTGTCCATCATCTATAGCAAAATATTTTAGTGAGAGGAACATAAATGTCTCAGTTCATTCCTTAAAAACCAAGAATATATCTCCATCAGTGACTGAAATACCTTCAGTAAAAGATGTAGATGTTGATGAAATGGTTGAATGGATTGGTTTACTGGCCCATGATGCAGACATTACTCCTACAGAACCTTACATTAGCACTTATTGCCAACCAGAGAGTGAGAACGCATTGAAAACTGGAAGGATATCTGTTCTGATAACCAAGGGTTTTGTAACTCCTTCCCTAATTTATAATCTATGTGAGAAACTGTCAGAATATGTTCTAGCCAGAGAAACAGAGAACTTTTGGGCATCTATAAGTATACAAAGTAATGAGAACAGTTTGTGGCGATGGAATACCAGTAGCCCAGCTATGTTCCAAGCTCATAATTCTTCAACGAATGTATTCTTTACACATAATGGTCATGTATTGTATTCAATAGGTCAATTAAAGTATTCATAGGAGTAAAACAAGTTATTATTATTTCCAGTTTATCAATTCCTTTTTCTTCAATATTCCAGTTACTCCCTCTTTCTCTCCTCACAGGCGAATCGGCATACAAAAGCTAATGTTTTTTTTTTTTTAAGTTAACTATATAACATCACACGCTTGACGGATTGAGCTCAGAGGTGTACCCAATAACCATGCGTTTCTAATATGTAGTACATCCACACTTCACTAAAATTTCCATCTAACAAGAGGGGGCGAGTCAGCTTCAATGTCTGTCAAATGACTATTATCGCTCCAAAAGATTTTTATTAAAGTAAGAAAGGCAAAAACTGTAATACTTACAAGCAAACTATGTAAATTTAATCCCAAATAAATAATTTAATTATTACACAAAGGAATACAAATTCTTACATAAGGTGTAAAAATTCATGTTGGTACTTAAGTTGATTTTTTATAAAATTATGGCACAAGCTTAGTTACAAAAATTTGATATTTGATTAGATTTTTCTAGAGATAGAATAAATGCATCTGAAGGAATGCTGATAATCACGACTGAAAGCTCCCCCACTACAATGATGATTTTGCACTGGACATCTGTTACAAAAATAAAATAAAACATCAATTTAGATTACATTTATTGAAACAAACCAGTACATACGACATTTACATATATCATGTGCCCTGCACCGATAATAAAATAAAAGATTCCAACAATTTTTTTCACTGAGATAATTATGCCAGGAATGCTATTAAATAGATCACATCTAACATACAATAATCTTACATGCGAATGATAGGTGGTCAACCCATATTGCCTTGTGTTGTTTTCTGGACTTACAAACTCTGATACATAGACAACATTCATTTATTACATTTATGTACAGGCACAAACATCAGTCCAGGTTATACGCTTCTTGTACTTTTCATGCAAAATGTACTCTTAATATAGATGGAACTACTGACGAGGATGAGTCCAGGGCACAATCAGTATCAGAAGAAGCTGACAACCCTATACCAGAAACTTGTAAGCTGATCATCTCTAATACTACAGTAATCGAAGGTATACACTGATGATCAGGTTTCTAGACCTTAGCGAGTCCGATGACACCGCAAGCGATACGGGCGCCGGCGTTGCCTGTGGTCTTGCTGAGCTCGTGGCCACCGATGCCGAGGTCATCGGGATCGGCGTGCACGACCAGAGTACGACCGATAATGCTGTTGGGGCCCGTCAGGGAGATCTGAGAGTCTTGGATGCATACCTGGAATGTTAGAAAAAGTATTTATTCAGTTTTTATTATAAACTACTCATGCATTTACTCGATAGAGCGACATAAGCGAGGGTAATGTGTTTCATCAGACTATGTGTATGTTTATGTTTGGTCCCTTGGTGGTGGTCTACTGACCAAGCGCGTGGCCCGATTTTGATAAATTATTATAAAGTCGGTAGATTCGTCAAAATGACGTGTCACTAAAAAGATGTGATCATATGCCTCTCCCTTTTTTGCCGCCATAATTCTCGGTTGTTGGTTGGCTGACCGCAAACATTCAACATAAGTATTTAGCGTTTGTATAGGTAATAATCTTGTTAATAACATCTTGATTCGCTCACTATTCTTGAAAGTAAATTACGCTTTTGTCCATAAAAAGTTAATCAAAATGCTTTTCTTTGATAATTACATTAGTGACGCCATCACCAGACGACTCAATATTGCCGAGGTCTCCCACGTGGCGGATATCGCTGTCTGGTGCTCCATGGTCCAGCTTCTTGGGGTTGAAGTGAGCTCCGGCAGATGTGCAACCATTAGTGTTGTCTCCAAACTCGTGCACATGGAAACCGTGTTTACCCTGGAATGAGATGATGAATTCCATAAAACATCTGAATATTAATTTTAGGGAGGGTTTGTATGTATGCTTTTGCGGTTGCACAACGACATGCTTTGCTTTAGCTTTGCTTGGTAGTATAGATGCAAACCTACCCTGCGCCTCCATCAGAGGGAGCAGGGTGGCGGGGTCTTGAGGGAGAGTGCTACTGTCACGCAGATCCTCAAGGCAAGCCTGGTGGGTACACCTTCTCGAGGTTGCCGCCCCGTTTTTGGTCTAATTCCTTAAGAAATAGACGCAACAGAAACCACCAGGCGCTTCTCTGTCTCCTAACCGCAGCCCTCTGTGACTAAGAGGCTGCAGGCACGTCACTAAACTGCTGACGTGTAGGAGTAACAGTCACCTGCGCTAGGACCTGCGCAGTTGAGCGCCGTATGCAGGGATGAAGGAATCCTGGGGGGTTGAGCCGATCGGCGCTGGCTGTAATGCGTCCGTGAGGCAACACGCCCCCTTTGGTCTGGATTTCATGCAAAACGGTAGCCCTGCCCTTTAGCCGGGGGTAGGGAAATGGCCGGAATCGAATTTGTTGAATTGCAGGGGTCGAAACAGGTTCAGTGTTCAAAAATACTGATTTTACTGACCAGAAATCTAAAAAAACTGACTTTTACTGACCATCTGAACTAACTTAAAATAAAAGTTTCATGTGGAATTGAAAAAAAAATATTATTGGCCTCCACCATCCCCATAGCCAACCATCACCACCTTTTTATTATTAAAAAGTTTACAAATAGTTATCAGTTTTAATATTTGTTAATAAGCAAATGACACACATCCAATCATGCAAATAATATTAAAAGTTAGAAACATTAGACATTATGATTTCTTGAAGAAGTTAGTAATCAAAGCATTTTTCTTTTTATCTATAATTTTTTGTACGTTTTCTTCTTCTTTAATTTTCTCCTCGTAGTCTTTTCTTTCTAAAAAAAAGCTCTTTTATTGAACTGCAGGATGGCTCTATAGAATAATCAGATGCTACTATCTTCATAGCCCATAAAATCTCAGCTCTGGTAGCCCCATCTTTAACACTATATAGTTGAACGGGTGCTCTACCGGGTGAACCAATCATAGGGTCTTCAACGGTCCGAACACTTGCTAGATGTAATTGAGATGCAGCCAGCTTCACCTTTGACTGTTCAATATGTTTTTTTGATGATACATGTTGCTCCAAAGCCTCAAATCCCCAAGCCACAGAAAACGTTTTCATGCACACACAACTAAAAACCTCATTTTCACCATCCCTTTTTCCCCATTCAGATATAAAGTGTCCATTTTTATCTTTTTTATTGAGCCAGTCCTCATTAAATTTACATTTCCCCATATTAGTTAGTTGGTTAGTAGCCACAAACAAATCACACAGCAGTCAAATTAAATCACATACAATGCAGGTTAAAAAGCTGAAGCTTTAACAAATATGCAAAGTTAAACTTACAATAATAAAATATGTATTTATTTCGAGAAAAAAAGTAGGATTGGACTTTTTTCCTCGAAATAATGATGCTACAATATTAAGTATATTAAGTTGCCACAAGACATCATAATAGAGCATCAGCTGTTAGTTGCCCTCAAACCATCACTGGGCCCGTCTAAGAAAATTAGAAATGACTAGAAATTTGTTTTTTGTTGACACAATAATAAACACACTAATGTTAGGACGGGAAGACAGGGTTTTCTCTATGACCACCAACTCCAATCATCTCCCCTTTGGTCTCCTGGTGAAAGTAAGGAAGTTTGGTCGCGGTTGTGGGTGGCGAAAATGTGAAAAAGTGTTGCAACTGATGAAATGAATGGACTTGAAAGGTGAAACCCGAGCAACGCCGGGTTTGGCTGCAAGTAGGTATACTATAAGATATATATTTCTTAAGCAAAATCTAGAATGAAGAAGGTAGGCGTAAAAAGGAACGACACAGACAGGCAAAATTGTGTCGGTAAATAATTAATAAGGTTCCAAAAAAATATAATGGAGCAATATATGAGTTGATCTCAAAAAACTGAAAAAACTGACCATTTTCTCAAAAAACTGACTTTTACTGACCATGCTAAAAAAAACTGACTTTTACTGATTTTACTGACTAGTTTCGACCCCTGGAATTGCTGTACACTGACAGATTGAATCCTTGAGATGGTTAAGGGCTGCGCCTTTTTGCTTAATATTTATAGATAAAAGCATAAACTGGATTTTTATCCCTGTTTAGCTTTATTGTAGCATTTCTGATCCATATAAAAGTGAAGACAGAAGCAGGTATTCACACAATTATAGTTCTGTTGAATAATTTATTTAACTGATTACGCTTATTACGACATACATCGTGACCTTGGAGTTTGTTTTCTGTATACTATATTAATAGTCATTGTACACATTAATGTATGTGAACACTGTATATATCAAACTGCCATGTCATTCTGATTTTATACTTTTATAGATGACTAGCACTTTGCCCGCGACTTCGTCCGCGTGGGTTACGTACTTTCCTAATTCCCCCTTTTCACCCCCTTAAAGGTTAAATTTCCAAAAGACCCTTCTCAGTGCTCCCCTACATTATAATAGGAAGCCGTGTGCAAAATTTCACATTCCTAGCCCCAGTAGTTTCGGCTGTACGTTGATATGTCAGTCAGTCAGTTCTCCTTTTATATATATAGATTATATTTTTGACTTAGTCTGAGTAAAACATATATTTTATCACAAAAGATGTCAATAATTAATCTTAATCAATGCCAATCTTCTTGTGTACCAAATTTTAAAAGCAATGATTCAACATAAGTATATGTATATATATTTTCTTTTTTTTTTAATAAATTTTATTTTAGTTTTAGTTTAAATTTAGTATTTGGTTGTAAATATTTTAGTGTTAGTTTTCTTCTTTTAATTCTTAAATTTCAAGTTTTGGTTTGTAAATACTTTTAATTAGTACTATTTTATATTGAATAATATTATATTAGAAGTAAAGATATTCATGTTTCAACAACACAAGGTATTTTAAAATAATTATAGACAATCACTAATCCACCATTTCCTTAAAAAAAAATATTCAAAGTTCATATTTGTTAAATTAATGTATGAATTTGTAATTAAATTATAATGTAATTAAATATTTATAATATGACCCTTAAAGTTTATTGGATTTACTACAAAACAACATATATGCTTCATTGGTATATGCACCTAATTAATAATGTATTTTATTTAATTGAATATTCTACATACCTTTGAAAGACCTGTGACTTCACCAGACACAATTACCGGAGCATTGTTGCCCTGCAAATATAAAAAACAAAAAACATATTAATAATGGTCAAAATACATATTATGATTTTTTTTAGAAATGTTTCGGTCATTGGGTCGTTACAAAAAAAGTCAGATTAAACAATAAGGTACAAAAAGAACGTTATCAACACATGGGGACAACAAATATACACACACACAAAAAAAATGCACATGTGGAATTAGGCAGGTACAGCAACGTTTTATTGCTGAAGCATTTTGCTAACCTGAAGAATAGTAATTTTATGATATTCAGCTTAAAATAGTCATGTATATTAAAATTAATACATTAATTTATTATTTTCACCAAACAAGTTGAATAATATTAAAGATTTTTTTATGTAAAAAATCACTATATTTATCTGGTTTGGACCTAAGATAAGCGATAATCAGAAATATTCTACGGCTAATAATTACTTGTCATGCTTGTATGCGCCGTTCTAGCCGAAAAAGAGGCACGATACCGGTTTACGATGTTCCCCTTATCAAAACCATAACATATTTGCATTTAATGTATAAACATCGTTCCAGAACTATCTTTGGAAGCATGATAAGAATTTATATGTAGGTAGGTAACCACTAACCATATAAGTGGCTACTCAATACGATAGTTCGTAATTGCTTCACTATAGATCAAAAAGCCAGTATTTCAAGGTTATATAATTTAGGAAGTACTGCTGCAAGTTGTACAAAAAATAAAACGTTAAATAATTACGCTTTGGTCGAAGTATACGGTTCCGCTGACATCGCCTTTGAGAACACACACAGCCCGAGACATGTTGAATTCAACAAGTTTTAATTATATTGAAAAGTAATGAGTTTAATGTAGAAATCACCGATTAATGGTCTTTACTCTTAATTTCTTTCTGAGTAATGATTTTCCACAGACGACACTAGTTAATGAGCTGCAGTCGGAAATGGTCGGAAAGACCGCAAGACCCGCAAAGATATTTTCTTGACGTTTCGTTCTGCGCCCGGCACGTCAAACAGATAGGTTGGTGGAATTAGTACATACGTACAGACGCCAGCAGGTCAACCCACACGAATCTGTCACATTTTACGTGAATTTTACCAATCGAACATTAACCTTCCGCTATTGTGATAAAGTTAAAAATCTCATTAATAAATTTGACAGTTCATCATTATCAGATTTTCAGCTTTAATAGAATGAATTAAGATTTAAGTTGGGTATCAAAAAATTGAAAAGTTGGGGTAGGTTGATGTGCTCGTCTGTACTTTTTTGAGTCTATGATCTGTACGTAATCATAGACAAAGAGCATAAATCATGGTATATAGTCGGCACGGTTGGTGCAGCATGGATCTAGTCAAGGAGTTTAAAGTATAGGGAGCGAGTGCTTGTAGAGTTTAGAACATTGTCAGCCCATATTTAAAAGAAAAAACCTATTTTGTAATACTATAAGTACTTTCAGTATAAAAATAATATTGATCATGCAAAACTTTATTACAAAAATATAAAAATACAAAATTAAAATTAAACTAAACTAAACTACTTAGAGCATCGAAAAATAATATTATCCTCCAAATACTGTATCATGGACACTCTATTAGAAAGAAACAGAATGCTGTGTCGGTGCCTTTCATTCATTTCAAAGTCACCGATTTGGGATCGTTTTTCTAGTAAGAAGCACGCGCTTCCTATATTTTAAACTCCTTCGATCTAGTATAACAATCTGGATTGAGCACTTATGCCTTAAAACGAGCCAACGGAGAGAGCTACTTTGGAGGTAAATGTCTCTTTGTAGTAGGGTGACCATAAGATTCTTGAACTAGATTTTTCCCGCTATAACTTGGCCGAATTTTTCCGTTATATTTGCGACAGCCCGACAGGACCTATAGAACGTTGCTGTTTGTATTTGGCATTAAGGTGATTCCTCCGTAGTAGCCCGCGAAATTCAAATTAGCAAATTGCAAAACACACATGAAAATTTTTTTCCGGGCTAACACGGAGGAATCGCCTTAAGGCCTTGAAGCCATGCCAGAGACATTACAAAAAAAAGCTGTCAGTGTCACTCACTGTCAGTCTGCTGTTAGCTGTCATGTGTTATTGCTGGCAGTTTACGTTTACGTTCTGTCAATAACTCAATACTGTCATTCTGTCTGTCGACTTGGTTGGCGTGTTCGTGACCGGTTGTTCGGCTTGTGATTGTGTCGTGTTTTTGTTAAACATTTGTAATTTGTGTTTTAAACGGAAACATATTTTTTACACTAGTTTTTGGCTAAGTATTGAGCTTCGTATTCAGTACTTCTTTATTTTCTAACATTAGAAAACAAAAGGTTAACTAAGAATGGCAGCATACGAATTTCAATTTCCAACTCCATCAAATGCGAATGTAAGTAAATAAGTATTAGCAGCGTATTCAATGTGGGCGCATTCCTCATTGACGATAGAACCGTAAATATCATTGATATACATAATTTTTGTAATGTGTATAGTATAGGTACTTACTGTAGGTGTGTACTGTGCATGTCCTGTGATCCTAGCCATAGTATTTAACTGACGCAATGCGCAAAAGGTTCTGTGCATTCGATTAGTGTGTCTTGTTTCGCAGTATCAAAAATATAACTTTTATTTACTAATTTTGCGAAAGTCATCTTATTTCTTGTTCTATATCCTATATAATTATTTTGTTTTGCACTTGCAGTTGTACTACATTATTACCATCGAATTGTGATCAAGTATTAAAAAAAAACTGTGACAGTTTTGGTAGAGACCTTGGGTACTTTTTGTCTGTTCAGAATACATTTTGACAAAAGTATTAAAAAAGACTTGTGATGTAATGAAATTGCAAAAATTTTACTGAAAAAGGATTCCATACTATAGTTAAATTGTTTGGTTGGAAATACATATTATGGTTTAATTTCAATTAAGTTGCAATTATTTGATTGGAGTCTTTTAATCCATGGAAATTCTCTTCATTTAGGGACAAATTATAATGAAACATTTTTGTTGCCTGCATGGAGATTTGTAGAAGTTTGTGATGGATAACTAAAGTGGAAAATATTGATTAATATTTTGCCTCATTGACTGCCAGTGATTTTCATTACATTCCGACCATTTTCATTTAACACATAGCTAGTCAATTATAAGGCTACATTTGCAGTAATAATTTTTGTTTCATTTGTGCAATGGTACTACTTTTTATTAGCTTTTATAATAAAAATATCTGCGTATGTTGCCTATTTTGTTATGTTTGTAGTTTCTTCTTTTTAATTACCCTTTTGTCATGGAGTAACTTTTGTTTATGCGAAAGTCATTCATATTTCGTGGTCATATTTCACATTACATCTGGATGAACCTCAAATATTACAATTAATTTTAATGTTTTTCTTTTCAGTGTGGTGTTGATATTACTAAAAACACCACAATTGTAGAGGAGGGTCCAAGGGTAAGGTTTTATCTTTCTCATAGTACAACACAGCACCAAAACAATATCTTTTTTAAATAATGCTTAATAATGAATATTTTTCTTTGCAGATTTGTCCACTCTGCAGCTCGATTGTGCGGAAATTCTATATAAACTTTAACGAGAAAATATTTATGTGCACAAACTTACAATGTGAATACCCTTTTGGAGAAAAATTCTCAGTTTATTCCAGTGATGATGATGGTTACTGGCTTAACTCAGACCTAGCCAGCACACCTCGTAAACGATACACTCGCTCAAACAGATCTACCAGATCTGAGGGAATAAGTTCAATAGGTACTTCCACTCTTGGTACCAATTCTGTTTTGTCGATATCAGAGTGGGCAGATATGAGCAGGACAACAAGCCAAGGTTATGATTCTGACGACAATAGCAGCCTTCATTCGGCGAAAGCATTTGCAAGAAAAACCAGCCCTCGGCTACGGGAAAAAAGAGCAAGAAAGCAAGAGGAAGAAGAAATTATCAAGATGAATGTTGAAAAAATAAAGGAGTGTAATAGAGCTTTATTTGATACCAAAGAAGAATTTGGTACAATCAGGAATGAAAAGTGGATCCAGAATTTGTCTGCATTGCAAAACTCATCTGGAATGAGGTTAGTCAAAGAAAATGAATTGCAGAAACTCAAGAATAAACAAGAAATTTGTCATGGTGAATTAAAAATTGACATAGAGGCTAAACCAGATGCCATGTCTTCTATTGTAATTGAAATTGGCAGTATTACTCCAGTCGGCAACAAGAGATTCAAGAAAGATTAAAATATTACAGCACTTGACAGAATCTGATTGATTTTTTTGGAAATATAATAATCTCTCAGGCTACACTTGTAGGGCAATATATTATTGAATAATTTCATGATTGTTTTATCAGGCTTGTAGTATGAACATTAATCAATTTGGCTGCCTATGAGTAAGGGAGAATGCTAAACATTTTTGCAGCAAAAGTAAAACAGTGGCATATGATGTTTAATTGAGGGATCTTAAAGACACTGAGACTCTCCAGTTCAAGTGGCCAAAAAGCCCTGATGTTCGTTTTACGTTGCAATATTAGCTCCTAAATACAAAAGGCACTATTTAAGATGATGATTGAAAATTTGAGCCAGAAATGAATCTGAAGATGAGCTGTGGTAATTGGGTAATCTTCCACAGTGGTTCTGTTGCATTTAAATATAGATGGGACATTGTTGTATTCTAATAGTACCCAGTGTGTAAAGGAAACCAAAGATTGTATGTAAAATTGTAAGACAGTATATAAAGTCTTTTTAATTTGTTGTTTTCTTTATTCTATTCCCCTAATTTCCAAAGGGTGCGTATTTTGAACTAGAATAACTTGATTATCACATTCTGCTTGTATGTCGATCTTGGGTAGGGTAGTCAATCTATAACTCGTGAAAATGACCCTGAGAATCGCTGGTCTGCATACCTCAAATATTCTGGAAGTCTTGGAGTTGCCCAACCGTTGTATGATCTAAGCTGCCAGTAACGATTGTCCTTACTTCATCATATCGGAGTAAGTGATTTCATACGTTTGCTAGTAAAGTTATTCTCGAATTTGAACTACTGGGACAAACCAAAACTTGGGAAGCTTTGATATAATTCGGTAAGTCAACAGGACAGGACAGGAAACTATCCATTGATTGGCAGTTACTAGTAGTAGTTTTGATAAGAGATAAAGGGATTTTACATTGTACAAACCTCAGATCAAAAAAAATTTTCTTGATCTGAGGTACAAACCTGCAAATAAAAATATCAGAAAATTACAAATTAAGTATAGCGCCTGCATATTTCGTAATAGCAAACTGTCTGCATCTGGCAATATAAATTCAAAACGGGCCGTGTCTTGTTGCACACAAGAAATTAATCATCACGGATATTCTTCGCTCAGATACACTATACGATTGTCAAAATGGATAACAGTTTTCCATCTTTGCTTTACCTATCAATTGCGCAATCATGGATCTCGGCAGGTGAGTCGATGCTTACCTGCATGTGGGTTCACGTAGGTAAGCATTATTGGCTCCGTCTGCGGCCATTTGCGTGCCCTGGGTAATAGCCACCTTTGACAACAGGCTACGCAGGTAACCGTGACTCTGGAACGTAAAGGGCTATTAAAGGAACACCGTTGGTTTTAGCCGGTCGAGACTCATAGTCTCTTCTGCTCCACCCGGGAGGAATCATTTGATGATTTTACCACGTAAAAAAAGGGTTGAGATTTGTGATTTCTTATCCTTCGTTGGTAGGTATGTGGTATCTATCCAAGCATGTAAGGAGGTACCTACATGTACCTAGCTAATCTAGTATTGATGATACTCTAGAGGCGAGGGAATCGAGTCACGTTAGTGAAAGCTAATGCGGTCGCATCTCATGTGTCTTGAAATTACCTTGATTACATTTTACTTGTACCTAGATCTTGTTAGGAACTTTAGTTGCTACCTAGGTAATAAGAGATTCGGCGTATTGTAAATTCATTACTTCGACAGCTATTTTGGGGATTATCATAGACTGCTTGACGGCATGGTTGGCGAAGTGGTGCGTGTCGCCAATTTGATCACACGGAACAAATATTCGTACGACCTACTAGTACTTAGTTGTTTTTTTTTTTTTTTTAAGGGTGGCAAAATCATCAAATGAGTCCTCCCGCCCTGGGTGGGGCGGGAGGGACTGTCAGACTCTTACTGACTAAAATCCACCCGTGTTTCTTCGGATGCCCTTTACGTTCCGGGGCCGCGGTATCCTGGATTAAGAAAAAATCCGCGACCCCAGCAGGCATTTGGCCCCCGTCGGTGACCCGTGAAACACGACGCGCCACCGACCTGGGCTTGGTCCTTGGTCGGACGGCGAGCTTACCCATTACTCGCCGTCCGCAAGCCCGCTCCGCCGCTGTGCCCTCTGGTATTCAGAGGGACACGCGTTGGAGCGTCCACCCGACAGGCTATTCGCATACGGGCAAAGAGACCCCTCAGGCACACAGTGCCTAAGGAAGAGTTTTTGCCCGCATCCCAGGGTGCACCGGCCCGAAAAACTGGTCTTCCCCCCGGACGTATCCGAGAGGGAACTCCAGTCCATGGGCGCACGTGGAGGTTTCCTGTCTTAGCACCCCAACTTCCTGCCCTTGTCCCATTTTACTTCGGGTACTGTCAGACGTGAAAGCATCAAACGCGCCCAACAAACAGTAGACCTACCTCTGAGTCAAATTTCATGAAGATCTGATTAATCGTTCAGACGTGATTGAGTAACTAACATAATATATAGCCAAACTTTGGCATTTATAATATCTAAGTAAGGATAAGGATTTCCGTATCTAGTGATTAGATCATTGGATCAGAGAGAAAACACTAAGCTTCAATGTAATGTGTTGCTAAAGATTAAGATTTTGAAATTTCTTTGAGCTATCGTTATGATAAGATAAGATAGCTCAAAGAAATTTCAACATCTTAATCCAGTCTATGTCGGACAGACTTGAACAATTTGCAATCAATGAACATCAAACAATGAAAAAGAGATATGACCGAATGGATAGTTTATTATTTGGTTGTAAAAAATACCAAAATAGAAGGGACTGTTAGACTTTTACTGACTGAAAACCAGCCTGTTCATTATGCCCTTTGCGTTCAACGGCATTGGTGCCCATATATAAGTCCCGCGACCATCGGAAGGACCCTAGAAGGAAACATTCTCCCGAAAGTCTTTTCCTACCTTATCCAAATTATTGCCATTGTTAAAAATAGGTATTAGGGTCGACTCACACCAAAAGAGCGGCGAAGGGCAACGAAGCGGAGCGCAGTTTCAGTGTCATATGAATTTAAACTTTATTTTCATTACTATAATACTCATTCTTACTATCGCACTCATACTCGAAAGAGTCGCGGGAATGCCCGCGGATCCGCGGGCATTCCCGCGACTCGTTCGAGTTTCTCATGCGATAGTAAATGTTATTTTAATGAAAATAAAGTTAAAATTCATATGACACTGAAACTGCGCTCCGCTTCGTTGCCCTTCGCCGCTCTTTTGGTGTGAGTCGACCCTTAGATATCTATACGTCCCATACTATTTAATAATTATTATAAATTAATCTGAAGAGTTCGTTTAGTTCAATGCGCTAATCTCAGGAACTATTAAATAATATGTTTCTATTTGATAGTCTATTTATCGACGAAGGCTAGGCCTATAGGCTATATATATATAATATTACGCTACGACCAATAGGAGCCGAACAGCGAGGATGAAATCGCGGGAACAGCTAGTTATCTATAAGGTGCAAGAAGTTCCTTCTCATAGGTACATTATATGGACTTTCATAATCGAAATGTAGACGATCAGGTACATCTAGTGGCTGGTGGTGGACCCGCAGGGCGTGGCAGGACGTTTTCCGAGGAGCTTGAACTTGACTTTCCCTAACGGACGCCGGCTGTCGAGTGCGCAAGATTACCTACGACGAATTTGAGTAGTATGATCTCAACTTGATCAACCAAACAGATGACAAAATACTGCTGGCGATTGAAAGTCTTATTTATCGACCTGTTTTACGTGTCAAGAGATTCAAAGTTTATCTGTATCACTTATATTTTTAATTTTGGGCTTTTTTTAATCCTGAAAGGCAATGGATCGGGGATATACCATTTAGACAGATTATACTTACGGTGGCCAAGCTGGGCTCGCAATCGGTTCAGAAAAGATTTACATTTCCAGATTGGCTATTATGCTTAAGTATGTGTCCAAGGGAAAATGGTTAAAATAGTGGCGAGACGTAATTGTTTCGCTCCCTCCCATTGTTCTGTTTACTCACCCTATCAGATAATACAGGCATTTGTTTTTAGGATAAAATTGCATGGATAAATATTTTCAGAAAAAATAATACCTAGATAAATTATACGGAACTTTTCTTTGAGCGAAACGTCCGGTCGTGGCGTGTACCAAATTTAAAAAAAAAAACCACATTGTCAATTTTAAGTAAAATAAATACAGTTTTATAACATTTCTCATTCGTCATACCGAGCCCGCACTTTCCCTGTCGCTGGTCCGCCGTCCCGAGCTTATATAGGATGCTGCGGCTGATCTCATCTTACTTTCATTGCGCCAGTGTGTAGGGGTGCCGCCAGTGAAGTAGTGCCAATGGTGTGAAACAGTGCGTTGCGTTAAGGTACGTGATTTTGTTTTAATTTAAATAATTATTTTTAACATGGCTTTGTTGTTGCATTAATAGGTAAATTAATTTATACAAGAGGTTTTCTTTTTTTTAACGTACTTCAAAAAAAGGAGGAGTTTCTCAATTCCACTGTCATTTTTATTATGAACCAATTAAAAAAAATACTTTTTTTGTTCAATGCAGTATATCGATCATTTGGTCCCATAAATTGTTTCAGGTTGGTTCAGTAGTATTTATTTTATGTACATTTTTCGCTGTGTACGTACTTGGACGATGTTATTACCGGTACTACGAATTACTTTTTTCACAAGACGTTTGGTTTGACGATTTGACGTTAAAAAACGGAAGGGACGGACGGTCAGATTATACCGATTAAAAGTCCACCTTGTTCCTTCGACATGTAATCGGTAATCGTATGATCGTTAGATCGTTTGTCCACCTTGTAGCTGGACATCTTGCAAACTAATATACCTACTGTATGTCTACTCTTTTCTTTTTTTTTTATCGTGGTAAAATCATCAAATAAGTCCTCTCAGGGCAGAGCGGGAGGGACTGTCAGACTCGTACTGACTAAAATCCACGGTGTCCTTCAATAGCCCTTTACGTTCCGGGGTCACGGTAATTCGTACAGTCCCGCGACCGTATGTCTGCTCTAGCTCTATCTGGTGGTGACTGATGATGATAATTTAGGTAGATACGGCTTCGTCCACGTATAATATGGAAATAGCTCATGACAACGTAATGCTGGGACAAACAGTATCCTATGTGCTGGTACTCTAGACTATAACCTATCTCAGAGCCAAGTTTATAAAGATTTGTTTTTAGAGATTGGTGATTGAGTAACAAAAATTCAGTCATTTGTCTATCTCTATAATTTTGGTTTCTGAACAGTCTGCTTGCTGAATGGAATTGCCTTATCTTGCCGTATTGCTCAACCCTAGGCAAGTCGCAATAGCAGAATCGAAAAAAATGAAAAATGGAATAATAGTGACTGAATAATAACAACAATTGGGGTCCGATGCAAAACTGAAGTTAATTATACATATATATTATTATTATACGTGTGACTTTGTAAGATACATGCCGAAACACAGAAAAGTTTTACTATTATTGCAGTCATTTATAACTTGTCATGAGAAGCAAAATATTAATCAAAATTTTTTTGGAAACCAGTTTTGTAGTCATACTTACCAACAAAGATGACAAATGGATTTTTGGAGAAAGCGCTAGAAAGAATTTTTTTGAAAAAGTCCGGGATTTAAATGTAATTCCGTTAGTACACTTTCTACATTCTGTAGAACAACATTGGTAGACACATATCGAAGATAGTTTTCTAATAGATTTCTCTAATTTTACGAGATTATTACGTTTGAGGTAGTAAAATTTTTCTTCGAGTCCTTCCACCCTGTGTGGAGTGGAAGGGAATGTTACAATGCTGGCTGCAGGGACACAGGTTTCCTCCCTGTGAGAAGGAGTGGGCCATAAACCACCACCCAGTGTCAGTTAGTACATGTCACAAGTCTCCGAATTTTTGGTCCTAGGGTCTTTTGGTACATGCCGATTTCCTCATGATGTTTTCCTTCATCGTTTTGAGAGGTGATGAAATATATTAGACAAGGTAATGCGCCTTGCTGAGGCCGATGCCACTGGGGCACCACTGCTCCCAGTTAGAATCTGCTGACTAAAAATCTACCCTGTTCCTTCTGTTGTTATTTGCCTTCCAGGGACCTTTAAAGACAGTCCCGCGACCGTAGACAACTCCTCCAATCTATTTTACAATAGACATTTATTTTTTGTGTTCAGATGCAGTGGGTAGCGACGAGGACGTGTGTCCTTCTGGCTGCGTTGGTATACGGTGGGGGTGGAGTTACTAAGACATCTGGTACGTATACCTAAACTTCATAGTTTTTGTCCGACTGATGGTCAAGAACTACCTGGATGATGGACGTATGGAACCGGAAAGTATGGCAGAAGAAAAGGGAAGGTCCATTATCCAGGAGTTGGTGATTCCGAAATTAAATTTAATGATAATGATAGTATGATGGTAATAGGGGGAGGTGACAGACTGAGGCTGCCTGTGAAGATTTGAATGTACGTCTATTATAACATCCTAAGACGACATCCGTGCCTAAACCAGTTGGTCTAACCTTTAAACGAATTTTATTCTTGCCACACAGGAAAAAGGAACGTATATTTAGTTTAAAGCCCACTACTGAATTAAACAAATCTGGGTCAAGGAATTTCTCCTGTATCGCATATACACACAGCCAGGCTGGAAACAACTACCTGTAGGCTATAGAAAAATTCGTCTGTGATAGTCGTTGCGAGTGGGAATTGAACTCGCAGCATGCAGTGCAGCAGTATCTCTTACAGCTACTGCGCCAATCGTGCCATCAAACTATGGTTTCTCTACAGCCATAAACCATTGCTTCACTTTCTCATTTACTTTTCAGTCTCGAATCGTGAGTTATTATCATAAATGTTGGATGCCGGAAATTGAATAAGACAATTTCTTGGTCGGTAAAGCAATCTAAGTACTTACTCCTTTTCTCTTGGCGGCTGTAATTAAGTTGTGAATAAAAGTCACGATTCATCTGCCGTGACAAGCATATAGAAGCAACATCTCCCTTTATAAGAAAGTATTTAACATAATTATTAATAAAACATAACATCTGTAATCCCTGAAAGTTTAGGCAGAGGTGTAACGGCACGGTTGCGTTGGCGCAATGGCTGAGCGGCACAACGTGCCACAGTTTCGATCCCCGTACAGAACAAATATTTGTATGATCTGCAAGTAGTTGTTCCGGGTCTGGGGTTTGTGTATGTGAGTTTCTATATATTTTGTAAACGCATCCACGATGCAGGAGAAATTCATAGGGTGGGGCAACAACGGTTTTAAATAAAGATCCTATACTTTAACCCAATGAACGTTATTTTAGTAAAACTTAATTGTACACTCACGTTTCCCTAACCCCCAGTAACACATCTGTCTGTAAGGTCCGTAAACTATCCGTTTTAGAGCCTTCTCTCTGGTAGACATAGAATACTTTACACAGTATTATTTTACTAGTAAGTAATGTCCAGCAGTGGTAATAAACTATAGTGGTGGGTTAAAAAGTGCTTGCAATCGACTGCAAGACCTTCCTGCTCATCAATATTCACGCTTAAAATTTCTCTTGTATCATGTAACTTGATGATTCGACTACTTTGCAATTTGTATAGTTTAGTCTCTGTAAACGATATGTTCGAAAGTGACAATGTATGTATATTATATGGAACAGTTTGATGTTATTTCACTTGAGTTCTTTCAACAAGTACCGGTTGTGAAGCGTCATCGTTGTTAAATCTCACCTCGGAGTCGAAATCACACTTTATTGCCACTTTCTTAAGAGTACACAGAATCAACGACTCATACACGCTTGCAAAATTGTGGATTACTTTTCCGTCAATGGTATTTACTGTTCTTTTCGTTTTTATGCAGTGCTATTCAATAAATCCACGTGTAACTTACTAATTGTGAGTTTAGCAACCGAAGCTACCTAATCATGTACAATCTAAGTAACTTCTATTATTCCTTTCTGTGCTTCGCAGGATTTGAACAATTTTGGACAGATGACTACAAGGTTTTCGAACAAGTTTACGGTAAAACTTCAGACAGAGACATTTATGGCGAAACTTTACCACCAAGCATAATTATAGGCCCCGGTATCAAGAAAGAAGCATCACAGAAGAACGAACGATATCTTCTTAACCTCGACGAAGATTCAGACGATTTAGAAACGTTGAATTTTGGAGACAGATACAACAATTTGTTGAATAAACAGACATTGAAACTCTTCAACAAGAAAAAGCCAACATCGTCCATAAACTTTGTTAGTTACTCAGATTTCAAGCCAATAAGTGAGAGTAATGATCCAGAAACTTACAGCTATCTCAAACACTTAGAAGAATTGAATAAAGAAGACAAGTACGACTTTCCTGAAACCGTAGGAGGATTTAAACCTTATCTAAATTATCTTAATAGACCTAAGCCAGAAGAAACTGAAGCTTATAAAAGTATTCAAGAGATTTTAGATGCTCACGAGGCAAATAAGGAAAGCAGTAAGAAAGAAGATGATAATAATATGAAGTATCTTACTTACGGGAAGAGTAAAAGGAAGAAACCTCCTCGGTTTCACAATGATGTGTCAAAGCCTAGATGTGTCACTGGCAGATGTCGAAAGAGGGGAGCGGGGCCTTATCGGTCGCGGAGTCGGCCCCGTGTGAAGAAAACAGTATTTGTTGTTTGATCATATGTGGATTCTGATGTTTTTTGTTTACGAATTGTGATCGAATGTAAAACAACCATTAAAGTACACGTAATGTCTCCGTTAATTTGTATTTCTAAGGTATCCTTGTAATCTTCGGTTCATTGACTTTATTACATTTAGAATTAAGGCCAATGGAATTATTTGGAATTTACTGTATCTTTCACTTTTTTTATTTGTTTTTTTTTTCATTTTGCACCATGGTGTAAAATGTTACGCTATAATTATTAGATTTTATTAATTTAATGCATTCTGCATAATATATTGTTAACATTTCTAGGTGTGTAGCTAGGTAACTTAAGTGTTGAGTTTGTTAAATTATTGTTGTTGTTGATTTTACTGTATTAAAATTTATCATCTAAGTATGTTAATTTTTTGTTAAATAATAATAAAAAAATGATAAATGTGTCTAACTGTCTATTAATTTTGTACCTTTTGATTTAGTGCATAAGTATTTCTCGTAAAATAAAAACCAAATTATAATTTAACTTAATTTTAATAGTTAATACTTACAAATGAAAGTAATAATCTTAAAATTACGTACGTAACCCTTTTCACTCCAATTTCTAAATTTAAATTAGTAGAAAAGGTTTCTGCATTTTCACTCATACGCCTTTAATAAATTAAGAAGTACCAGGTGTCTTACCTTACCATGCAATGAAGAAGAGGAAAAAGGATAGATGAGATTGTCTCATAAATAAACAACAATTTATGCGTCCTCTACTGTTGCTTAAATAGAAGACAATTTCGAAAAGAAAATAGAAGAAATTACTTAAATATACATTTTAATTCATCATGCACAATCAGTTTTATATTAGAAATTATAAAAATAAATAGAAAATACAGGTCCAAAAATTATCTGGATTGGAATTAATTACGAATTATATTGGAATTGGTCTGTTATCGTTATCATACAAGATTTTAAATACTTTCCATGCATTTTAATCCACAGTTTTCTGATTTTGACAGTATATTAGCCATATCTGTCCATATCTTTTCTGTCACTCATCAGCTTCATCATCCAATTCACCCGTCAGATTGTTCCCAACCTTTTGTACTTTGACTATTGCCTCCTGCATCAGGAAAGGTCTTTCATTCAGTCGACTTAGATAGGTTTTCTACAGGTTAATTCTCAGCAATGACATTCGTGACTGAGCAAGTGATTCTGATCTTTAGGACGTTGGCAGTAAGCTCAGTATAAACTTGGCAAGTTGTAAAGATCTGTTTTCTTGGTTGGTGCAGTGGCTGAACGATTGGCTGCTGCGTTATGTGTCGCAGACTCGATTCTTGCTCGAAAGAAATATTTGATGTTTGTGTGGGTGAGTTTGATGTTTGCGTACGCGCACTCAAAAAGCAAGGAAAAGTTAAATTAAATTGAAAAAAAAGTAAAATAAGAAACTCACTTCTTCGACTCAATTAAAAAGGTCGTTAAGAATAAAGGTCCCAATCTTCTAAATGTAACGCGTGTATGAAATGTGAATATTGCTCCAAAAACTAAACCAACTCCTAGAAATTGAAAAATGGGTGAGTCTGTCAATGCAAAGGAAAACTTAAGTTGCAAAGTTCCAGACTGTGTGAACTATTGCTTCTAAGACAACTGTAGTTCCAATGTTGAATGACTACATAAATGCAGAAAAACATATTTAAAAACCACCCATTGTGTCGGACTCTCTGTTTAAGTAACAATTAATAAAATCGAGGAGAGAAAACAACTCAACGACAGAAATGGAAGAAAGGGAATGCCTTTTGTCCCACGTTTAGGACAGATAAGGCTAACAAAACAAACCATATCTGGCATACCGTTATCTTGGTTGTAATGCCGGATATTGCGGGGAAAGGTACGAAGTCAATCGTGTATCTTGGATATTGTCTGAACGACGGTCACTGTTCCCTGACGAAGACTGAAGAACCAGATATGGCACTTAAACTTTTACCTCCACTCACTATTCAACACAGAGAAGCAAATCCAGCAGAATTCCCGATAAAATATCTCACTTGTAGTTTGAATGATAAAGGACTAGAACTAGGAAAAAACAACTGCTTCTTTTGTTTCTCTCGTTAACTCTCTAACGTGTTTTGAGTTTAAAATTGCCTGAAATAAATGATATTTCATTTAATGACCATATTTGGCATTTATTTCAAATGCAATACTGGTTATTCTGAAGAAGTGAAAACGCGATTCTTGAAAAAACAAAAAATATTTTTTTGAGAAATGGTCCCTGTTGCTTGAATGTGTTGCTTGAATCGAGTTTGCAAAAACCTTCTTCAAAATTTTCTTAATTTTGTTTTTTTTATGAACTGCCAAGGTCCACACTAGGCGTACTGCATCGGTAATATATAGTTTGCTCACTCAACCTTGAACATCATTGCCTGAAAATTTTCCTGCAGTTAAAAGTTAATAGATAAAGTTAGGGTTGGTATCGCTCTGCCTGCCATTGGCATGAGGGTTGGCAAGACTCCTGGTCTTCAGTTTACTGTCTTGGATGCTTTGCAGTAAGAATGGTGGAGGGTTGTTGGGCCTCTGCTGTCTGCTGTCAAGCTCCCGTGTCAGCTCTTCGACGAAGTGAGGAGCGCTTTGCCTGTCTTCATATAGACTCGTGGGAGTTTGCCTGTCTTGTGCTACGAACTGCCCACCCGTCTGCCTGAAAGAATAGGGGGATTAGTAAGAGCTTATTTGAAGTAATGCCCTGGAAGGTTTAATGGCTTTACTCTAAATGGGTGGACAATTCATTATCATTAATCACTAGTCAGTCTCCAGTCCTAAATCCCTCATTTTTAATCGGCGCTGCATGTCTTCTTCTCTTTTCATTTGCATGGCATCGAAGAAACGGGTTTTGTCGACGGAAGAATCGACATGATTGAGAAAATATAGAAAGAGCATAGTAATGTTTATATGTAGTATAGAAATACTGAAGAAGAGTTCTTCAGGCGTATAAGAGTCGTACCAAAAATATTCAGGCAAAAATGTGTTGAGTGTTGAAATAACTTAGTCTATACTTAGTAGAATAGCTACGTATGTTTAGGTCATGCTAAAAGTGTTGTTATGCTTTCGAAAAGGAACATAAACGACAGAACAGTCATGTACGATTTATGGTAATCCTAAAATAATTAGGAGTTAAAAATTAAGACTAATCTCTGAATTATCTCAGTGTTATCAATGGAATGTTATCTTTCAGCTGTGTGAAAGGTGACTAATTACTCGGAACATAATGACACATCATTAGCTAAATAAATGATGTCATCATATTGAAAGCAGGTGAGTGTTGTTTGTGTAAAGATAAGGTGTTGTAGTTGTTTGGAAAATTGACAAATTAAAAACATAGCTATAGTTAATAAATAATTATGAGAAAACGAGTGAGAGAATGCTGGAGTATGAATTTCCTTATAGCTACAACCTTAGCGTCAAGTCAAGAGCGAATTTCAATTGTTTGTGATAATAAACTACTGATTCGATTTCTTAAAAAAACTGCTTCTTAATTTGCATCTTGAGCACTGACATTGGAAAATTCGGTTGTTGATTCGTTACAAAGATCGGGATCAAGATTGTGATCGAGATACCTTATTAAGTTCCATTGTAGATTAGCATATAAGTTACAATACACAACGTCATCATAACAAAGGAATGGAGAATTCGACCCTGTCGAGCATGACTGAGAAAACTTGGTTGGTAATGAAACGAGAAAGTGATGAATTAGGATGTAGCCAAAGTGAACTTCTGGTGTACTGAATCAGAAGGTTCAATTTCAAATTCTATCGCCATCGGTACATAGTGGACATCCCGCCCTTTCGTACAAAACTCCCAATGCTTTTATTATGAGCTCAAAGCTGGGTGGAATTCCCTGCTGGAGTCTGTGTCCCCTAATATCTTTAAATCAAGAGTGAATAGTTACTTCTATGCAAATGTGCTTCACCGTCAACCGCATAGTGGTCAGGTAGATGGTCAAAAGTCAAGGCAAGGCAAGTCTAAAAGCTAAATTAAAAAAAAAGGTTTCCACAAAAAAGTTTTAGGTTTAAATAGGTCGAATATACACATACCGCTCATGTCTACCACTCTCCACATCCTCGTTGCTCTGGTACATGGAGTACCCTCGACGAGACAGCTCCTCATTGGGCGCCAGGCCAGGGTTGTGGAACGCGTGGTTCTTGTCATTGCTGTCCAGCTTTAGCTTTCTGGAATTTAGAAGGTCAAAGAGTTAATTTAACATTTATGAGTTACTAGCCGTTGCCAGCGGTCTTGCTCGTGAGATTGTAATATAGGGACAAAAGACAGATGCGCGAAATTTCATCCAGATTCGTTCAGCCGTTTTGACGTGATTGAGAAACATACACATCCATCGAAAATCCAAACTTTTGCGTTCATAACACAAATTAGTCTAGTAAGAACAGCCTAAGACTGATTATTTACAAATTGGACTCACTATCTGTAACGACTGCTAAAGATTTACAAATGTCAGGTAGGATCAACAGCTTAACATACTTGTACTTTCTTAGACACGGAGAAAACTCGACATGTAATGTATTGTCACTCATCTACAGAACGACCTAGGCAAGCGAGGCTTAACCTTGAAGATCGATGTGTACGGCCATTATTACTTAGCCACGTGCTCTTCTTATGCCGATTCTATTGATATGAATAAATGGAGTTCATTTATAGACATTATTGTTTACGCGTGGAAATACTTCAGTTTCAAGGATTTATAAGCATTATCTACTAGATTTAGCCCGCGGCTTTGGTCACGCTATTTTAGAATTTATTAATTAATTCGGGTTGTAATAATGTAATTCAACCTTTTTTCGTCATACGTGTGGCGCCATCTATTATTATGAAAAAGTTATTGTTGTTTTCGTGGGAAACAGTACTTTTTTTGGGATGAACACTAACTATGTCTGCTTCTGTACGTATGCCAAGCTATCAACATATATGAAAAATAAAATCTTTCGAATCATAGGAAAACAATTTACTGCATCACTGTACAACAATATTATTAGTTGGCGCACGGGAACCTACGAACCCCACGAGTGGACCCCGTGCTTCACCCATGTTTTATTTCTTTTCACTTTAGGCTACTTCAGTCAAATCAGGACCTGGATACGTTTGCTAACCCAAACGAAACATAATGCCCGGTGGGTGCATTGCCATCGCGCTTTATGTTTTGTACAACCAACTGCAATACTGACAGTCTAGAAAGACGGTACCTGCACTAACACCACGACTGACCAGCAGACTTCTCAGTCTCCAACGAACAGACCTACGGGTTGTGGTGGGCATTCTCACCAGCCATCTACCCACTCAATAAACATATGTTCACCATCATTACGACAGACCCCGCTGTGCAGGGGCTGCCTCAACGCGGATGTAACGGCAACCCATGTATTGAAAGCGAGGGTGTTGCTGATCAACGGGCCAAAACCTCGGCACTTGGAGAGTTGCACTGTCTAAAATCCACGGTATCCTTCAATAGCCCTTTACGTTCCGTGGTCACGGTAGTTCGTTAGTCCCGCGATCCCGGACCACCTTAGGGTCTAGATGCGGAAAAGGGAGCCCTAAATTATAACCATAATAACTGGCTACTTCTTGGTTTCGTTAATTAGTAGTATAAGTACAAATAAAGCAGTAATACGTACTGAACCCTCATCCGGCCTGAGGCCTGCATCTCGGCGACCTTCTTGCGAAGACTGCGCACCTGGATGCAGAGCACGATGGCCACCACGAGCACCACCAGCCATGCCGCCGCGAACACGCTCGCTACCACTATGATCTGAGTCTCTGCGTCCTGCGGTCATAAGTGAGGTCAAGTTATTACGTGGGAAGAGAGTAGAATAATGTTTGTGAGGAGAAAGCATTTTTTTAAATATCTGTTCTTACTGCTTCACAAAGACATTCAAGTCAAGATGGTTTTATGGGTCACAAACACATGTGCGCAAAATTGTGAACAATAAATATTAACACTATAGCAAAAATCAATAAAAAAAGCAAAATCAAAAAGCAGTAAAGGTTGAGTGGTACGACCGTTGGACTGCCAAGTCAAAGGTTGCAGGTTCGAACCCCGGCAAGCACCAATGTCTTTTAGAATTCATGTGCGTATTATAAATTAATTATCACTTGCTAAAAACGGTGAAGGAAAACTCCGTGAGGAAACCAGCACACCTGAGAGATTTTTCAACGGTGTGTGAAGCCATGTCAGAGGCCTACGGGCGGTTTAAACTCTGACACCAGGTTGTTCATCAACCATACGATAAGAAGAATAATAAATAATCGTAAATGCCATAAAAATATTTATTTTTTAAGATATGTACGTGCAACGGGAAAAAAAGCATTTTTTTAAGTTATAAAAAAGCTAGGTATACGTGCTAATTAATATATTAATTTAATATATTATACCAACGTAAGTTTAATCAAAAACATTGTATTAATATAATAAACTACAATCGTCTTCGATTCAGATGCTCACTAAAACAACTACAGAAACTGTAGGTATGTATAATATCAATGAAAAACACACTCAGTTATTAAAAACAGATAGAAAAATAGTTAAAAAGCTTACCATAATTAATAATATCAATAACTATGCCACTTAAAAATGAACGAGCATTATAATATTGTTCGAAAACAAGAAACTTCAAACGATACACAAACACTTCGAGAAATTAACACAAAATGACGGCGAATAATTAAAACGAGGGTAGATAAAGAAATATGGGTGAATGATTGTGGGTTGTTGATAACGACAGTCATTTACGAAATAAATGACGACGTAGCATTCTCTTCAATAGATATAGCTATTGTTTGAATAAGTTATTATTTGGTTGATGCTTGCGACAATGCTGAAATATAAGAAATAGGTACTAAATTCTAATGATAGCGTTATTTCGTGAATTTAGCCATGTTATTTCATTTTCTTTAGCCTATGTGTTAGCTACTACATTTCCTATATAATTTCATAAAACTCCTTAAAGCAGCTAGTTTTTCAGGTTTGAGATTCTGGTCCTAATAAATATTTCTCACGTTCTCATTAAGTAAGATCAGTTCCAGTCTGTAAACAAACACTTAGATAAAACATTGGCAGCTGAGCTTCCGTCGATAACGAATCGATATCATTCCCCGTCACGAATTTTATCATTTTATCTTAGATATTTATGAAATTCCGATATTATTTGTATCACGATAGGAAGACGCAGGCATGTTTGCACTCTTAGTAATAATATTGTTTTATTTCTTTATTCATACAAGCAAACCTATCATAAAGAAATATGCTCAATTTTATCAGGTTTTTCTTTACGTGTTGTGAATTCTGAGTATAAGTCTCAAAGGTTTATCGATTATCGGAAACGCGAATTACTTAATTGAGTTAATGATGAAATTAACGATAACACTGAATTTGTAGAACTAAGAGTACAACGAGTAAATACAATAATTATTATATTATTACAATAATTGTGGAGTAAAGAACAGTTTCATGGTATGATGGTACGAGTAACGAGTAACCAAATAAATTAATGAATCTGTTAGTTTTAATATTTAACTCTGGAGTAGTCATAGCAAACGAAGAAAACAAGAATTGATTGAACTTTGGCTGAGTTGTCAAAGAGGAGAGGAAACAAAGAGTAGGTATTGATTGTTGTTCTGTATTCTATTTTCCGATCTCACTGCTATTTTAAATTAAAGTTTGTGAGGATAGATGAATGGATTTTTGTTTCGACGTGGCCACGGCTGAAGTAGCATCTGCCGTCAACAAACGCCGCTTGACTGTATGAGTCCTTACACGTAAAAATGGTTGAAAGAATTTCAATGCAATGTGGGTGAATCCCCAGTGTTTCCATACTTGTTGACAAAACAAAGAAACATTAAGAATGAGTAATTGAAGCACTTAGTCGTGCTAGTAATAAGTTTCTCAACAATTAATGTAACTTTTTTAATGCATTGCAAGTGTTAATTGCATTTCGAAAAATCTCATACTGTTGATCGTGGTCATGTTGTTAGTGATAAGCGTGAATCATGTTTGAAAAGAAAGAATTCTTGAGATTATCAATGAAAGCTGATAGCTTGTCAATATGTGTCTATAGTTAGTGAAGCACTAAGAACCATGATACTATTAAAAGTGGAATTATTTTTCTAATATCTTCAAGTGAAAGCTCTTGAAGATAATAAGAGAAATAATCTTAATAAAATGTCTCATAAATAAATTCTTGGTTTATAAGACAATTAATTAATACATTTTTCAACCGCTAGAAGTTCTAATCAATTATGAAGTTCGGATAAAAACACGCACGAACGGACACACACATATCTGTTTTGCAGTAGCGTGTTACTGATTCTTTAAAATAACACTTAAAGCTACACTAAACCGTTCAAAATATTGTACTTACCATCTTTTAAGTTATTAGTAGAAACATCGTTGAGTTGCGCTGCCGGTGATGGCTGTGTGCACACTGACCGTTATCACTAGATACTGCTGATAACACCGACCGTCCAACTTATCGCTTCACTTTGTTGGAGGAAATTTATTAACATGCTCGGGAGCATGCTCTTGTAGAGGAACGTAACGATGATCTTGCAAGCATAAAGTTTTAATTACTATGTATGTAAATATTTTCAGTATTGGAACAAGCTGGTAAGTAGCCTATTCCGATTTTTAAAGTTAACCGTCTCTAATATGGTTGGCTTTTACTTTGTTTGTATATCCAATAGGTCTGCTCGTGACTTCAATAAAGCCCAGAGGCAAAGACCAGTTCTAGGATGGAGCAAACATATACAGAAATAACTGGACCTCCTGCGCATTCACTGGTGCGCTATGAGGTAGATCCCATCCACCTCAAAACTTTATGTAGCTGGTTTTTGTCTATTGGCCCAATATTTGAACATTTCCATAGTATCGTCTTTGGGAGCGAGACGTTGCAAGTACTGCAGTGTACAGCGTTAGCTCGATAATGGTACACGTACCGCTTAGACAGGTGCCTTGGTGATCAACTTGTACAAGTTAACTCACAACTCTTTCAGGGCCGACCACTGCTACTGCTGGTGCCGTTCATATTCTGTAATACGAGCGGAACCATTTGAGAAGACCTAAAAACAAATGATCAATTATCATCCAAACTAGATTGACTCATTACAAGCTTGAGTTTTTCTAGAAGTAATAGAAATTAAGTAAACTTATTTGAAGTTAACAAAATAGGCGAAAAAAGATACAGTCGGTCAAGATACGGTCAAAACAGAACTATGCGGTATCTGTAAGTAGATCAATCAGATATGATTACAAACACGTTATCAAACAATGGCGTATTAAAATTCATAGGTTTCACACATAAAAATAAAAATGTTAACATATTATGTGATTTTGAAAATAATTGGAAGGTGCGTACATATCCGATCGTATTTATGCACTTATTTAAAATCTCTTTTATCATATTGTTTTTTATTCACTATAACGGAGCATAATTTAGTATCAGTCAAAGATAAACTTATTTTATCAATAAAATTCGGTATTTAACTAGTTTTATAAGGGAGAGCACCTATATGACATTTAATTATAATCTTATGGTTGGTGTTGTGTATGTGAGTTTAAATGTGTGTCAATGTATTTCGATATAGGAGAAATTCATAAAGGGGAGCAAAGTTTAAAAATATATAGATACATACATTCATGGTACACCTAAAAATAAACCTATAAATGGCCTTCGACACACCTTTTGACAAGTTTCCTTCAAGAATCTCTGAAAAAGATTTGAAGAAAAATTTGTAGTCTCATTCATTACGAGTCCATCAGGGTGACACTTACATTTTTACTCACTTTAGTACTTTACTTAAATTCATCTATAATCGATTGGAGTGTATCACAGGGTAAGATATTAGGACCAGCGTTATTTACATGAGAATGGTTCAATGGATAGATTACTTCAATCAAAGTTAGAATTTAATACAATTATCTTAATATGAAGTTTTAAGGTTTTATTGATTTCCACACTGCCTAAGAAGTATTGTTATCTGAAGGGCAGTATTTAAGTAAGGCATTCCCGTATCCATTTGAGTGGTGCTCATAAACGGTGTAAATATATTTGATTAGATTAATATAAAGTGTTTAGTATTGTTTTTAATTTGATATGCTTCTGGAATTTACTACTAAGTGGTTAACGTAATTAATTGTGTAAGTGCAGTAAGTGTCTTATAGTGTTAATCGAAATAGTCACCAAATCGTACCAGAGAAAATTTTTCTGATAAATTACTATTCAATATAACAGGATAAGTTAATTACTAGTCATTAAAGTTATCTGATAGCATAATCACATGAATATTATGAAATTAAACTCAAATAACCTTTTTGCAAAAGATGTAAGGTACATTTTTCATTGTAAATAACCTTACTTATCTGTTTGTAAAATTATCTGTATTAATTTCGGTTATTTAATAATACCGGATTTGGACTTTACGTAGACAAAATATCATGTTTCTTTGTTACATTATAACACAAGCTCTGCTTAGCTTGGGACTAGATGGCGTTGTGTGATAGTTGTGGAATATTTATTTATTATATATTTATGTGAGAATCACAGAGCTGACTGCCGTCCGGTAAGAGCTATGTTCCGTGGTTAACATAACGTGAAGTTGTGATGATGAGAAAAAGCTGAAGTATTTTTTGTGTTGGTATTTATATTATAATGTAAACATAATTGTGATTTATTGTAACATGTTAATATTATTTCCACACAGTCAATGAAAAAAGGCGAAATCGATTAAACTATGAGCATCTGCTAGCGCCTGATTAAAACTTATCGCTACGACACTTGTAACGTCCGTTAAAGTTTTATTTCGATAAGGCAGTGATTACCTCAAACATTGCGGGTGTTGCAAATGGAAGTCAATGAATATTGGAGTAATGTGAAACGTTTATGGAAAATGGTGAAGCTCAGACCCTCTGCCCGCCCTAATTAAGCAGTAGTTTAGATATTTAGTGAAGGCAGTGTTTGCAGTGGTTATGTACTTTGAATTCATGTTTTTGAGAGTTTCTTATATAATGTGATTCAATAAAAGATAGAAATAACTTAAAACTTAACTAACTTAAATAGTTAAGAGCCCTGAGTAAAGACTAAGTACAGAGGAAGAACCTCATAAAATAAAAGACACAGCAGTGGCTACTGATTTGCACCTTCCACTGCCTTTTTAAGAGAAATAAATATCGTCTTCTAATCTAACATTACAGAAAGAAGATAATGCTTAAAAAAAAGCTTATGAATGGTATTGCGACAGGCCCAGCCCAACGGTGGGACATAGGACATAGGCTAAAACAATAAAATAACAGTAGTTTATTGGAACTATTAACTACTCTGTAACTGTTAATAGTTCCAATAAACTACCTCGTTATTAATTTGAATGTTTTTAAACTGACATCTATACATATAATAAATCTGTAGAAGGGTCAATTCTGTACATTGAAAATATTGAAAAAATAAATAGCGGGGGGTGTTGCTGGATCGATACCAAACCCAAATATGTGATTTAAAAAATTTTTGTTTCTCTGTCTGTCTGTCTGTATATGCAGGCATCACGTGAAAACTAACGGTTCGATTTCGATGAAACTTGGTATAATTATACCTTATTATTCTGGGCATAAAATGGGATACTTTTTATCCTGAAAAAATACGTAGAAAAAAAATCTACCATCCACGCGAAGACCGACATCCGCGCGGACGGAGTCTCGGGCGGAAGCTAGTGGTTAATAACACTACATATTAAATGACCTAAAATACTAATGATAGTGCTCATTCTTATCGGAGAGATAAATATGAATTTGAAGTAGGCTTTATAGGTTTTTTAAGTGTAAGGTTCTTTATTGAAAACTGCCAAAACATCGTGATTTCCATACAATGAAATAGGTATTCCGTTGACAATAGAAACGACATAGCAACGACCTTGAATCAGCATGATTTTATAGAACTTGAGGATTCTCATTCTACAGATTTTTGGGCAACAATGGTTGGCGTGATGTAAAGATTTCATATTGTTATAATTTATTGTATTATTATGTGGGATTAGCATACGTATGCGGAAAATAGCGGCCATTCGCGTGGGCGGTGGCGTGAATTTAATTTTGTTGTTATAAATGTGAATATTAGGCTGATTGCGAATAGTTAACTTCTAGATTGTTTAATCAATGTTCATTTGCATATAAATGAAAATTAAATAAAAAATATTTGAGTTCCGCCGAACAGTCAAAATTGAGGAAGATGTCATGAAAAAGAATACGTTTCATAATAATCTCAAAGCTATGAGAAAATATAATAAAATAAAATATAATCCTTACTTTTCTTATCTATCTATTCCTATCCAAAATAATATATGAAAAAAATAGTTGAAACTATTTATAGGAAAGAAAGACAATCACATAGATGAATTTAGAAAATAATCTTACTATTATTATAAATAATTATGAAAGTTTGGATGGATGGATAGATGCACCAGAGCCTTTTATCCTGTGGGATTGAACTACCTACTAAGCGAGTGAAACCATTTGCAAAAGTAATTTCTATGACTGAAGTTGCTCAATGTTACAAGTTTAATATAGATCTGACAAGAGCAAGATTGGATGGTATTTCCTTAATAAACAACATACAAAAATGTGGACTCATAAATCTTCAAACATTTGTAACATTGAAATAGATCAGAATGATATTGGACCGATAATGGGCCACCTATGTGGTTGATTTATATGATTATTTGTCCCTTAATAAACGTAACTTGTGTGTCCGCGTAACTACGGCTTGCCTTATCAAGTTATCCCATTTATATTTTAATGTCAGAAGTTTCTAGAACCACAACGATCTCTTGAGTCCTATTTCCCAAATGATCACTGCTTCACAATAATATAATTTACTCATAAGGAAGTAATACTTTTGAATACGGCAGTAATAGTGAAGTTCCTATATTTGAAGCCTTAACCAGCGGTAACTTGGACCCTGTCCCCTTTTTTTATAATTGAATGTAAATATTTTTTAAAACAAATTCGTTCTGATTTGATTCAAAAAATGTAAGTTGTGTGCTGCAAAACTTCAGGATACAAACAGAATTTAAGAAATGTAGATACATCAATTGCGTTGGATAGCTGACAATATATTACCTAGAAGTGAGCCGGAGACCAGTCGAAAAATTTAAGCTATTGCAAGATAAAAATATTAATAATTATACATCAGTTCAGTAAAGCTATCAGTGATTCCATTGATATCGATGAATAAGCTTCAAAGCTCCAACTTGTAGTTTTTAAATCAGAAACCGTTGCTACTACTTCAAGAAGTGAGTGCAATATAATTACGAGGTTTTCTCCGGATTAAGTACTTTACAGAAAACTAATACTTGGGCACACTTCATTGCAATATATTGCTTTAAGTGAGCTGCAAATTATCCACACGACTGTCAGCGATTAATCAAGTAACAAAAGTCACTGAAAAAAAAACAAGGTAACATATTCTATTCTAATATTAAATTGACGAAAATTCCATGGCCTAAACACCTTGGTCTTTAATAATTCTGTAATCAACATGGGGGCCATTTTAACAATCGTAATTAAGCTCAAATCAAATCAAAAGACATTTGAATAGACATTGATGATACGTAATTAAGGTTCAAAACCATAGGAATACCAATTATTCGTATTAATTTCAGCCTTTGTCGACGCAGTGGAGATAATGTCGATCGTTCAATTACTATAACAAAGTATTTGCATAATATGAACGTGAAAACTTAAATAATAGCTGCAATTATTGTTTCAAACAATAATAAAGACCCGAATTCTGCTGTTAAAACGAAACTACCAAGCAAAAATGGAACTTATGCTAAAGATGGCAAGGTTGATGAATTTGAGGATAAGCGAAGTGAAGTTGGTAAGGATTGGTATGTAGATTGGTCGCAGATGAACAAACAAAAGATCATGCACCAAAAGGGAGCCTTGAAATCAAAATCAAAATCAAAAGTTTTTATTTCACATAGGCCCATGAGGGCACTTATAAAACGTCGACAGCAGGTGCTCGGTTCGGGTTGGTCGATTCCATGGAGAAGAACCGGCAAGAAACTCCATGGTTACTCTTGAACTTCTCAACATCAACAAGGGCATTTAATATTGACTATTATTTAGGTTTGAAGAGATCTCAATTTAGTACTGAATGTAGCAGAGGTAATAACTGCCTCGTGAGTCATTCTTTTGTAATGATTTCAGAAAGGACTCTAATTAAATAATAGATGGCAACGAATGGGCAAACTGCCGATGGAAGGTCAGTCGTTTAAATACTTAATTTGAAACTCTGAATACAAAATTCAGCTTTCAACAAGATGTAGCTTTTTAATTACTGTAACAGAGTTTTCATTGCTGAACCTTTCTAATAAGACTAACACCGGAAGGAACTAATGCGAAGCGGAGGAACATCCTAGTTACAAAAAAAAACCGGCGGAGAAATAAGAAATGATAGGAGAAATATTATGATTGATAAAAATAACAAAATAAAATGGTGTACAGACGTCTAGCTTTATATAAAGAATTGGTCAGAAAGTAACACTGTACCTTTTTTATCGTGGTTGAATCATCGAATGGGTCCTCCCGCCCAGGCGCGATGGGAGGAACTGTCAGACTCGTACAGACTAAAATTCACGGCCCGCAACCCATACACTGTATTTTAAAGTGTAAGAAGCGTTTTAAAATGTACCCAATCATCAACCACACGGTTGGAGAAGTATAGAAAGCGCACGAGCACATTAAGTAAAAATGGGTCCTTTTACGATGTTACAATCTTGTTTTTTCTATGGACGGACATAATTACTCGTACATTAAAACTCTGAACAAACAGCAGGCATGGTTAACTTACATAATGTCATAAATTCCATCGTGATCCTCTTAAAAATAACAAAAGCTGAACAATACAGCGGCCCTGTCAATCACATGTGACCCCGAAACGAGAGCACTTCACAAATAGGCGCTGATCACGGCAGCTGTCCATCAGTAGGTGTCAATAGCCTGACCTTTGGCAGGCCTTGTTCAGGACCAGAACAATCAGATCAAATGCTCTAGAATATGAAGCAATGAGATTTGGGGATCATTGGAATGTAGCATTGGTCCTTGATGAGATTGATAGATTGGATGTGGAAGGCGGAGAATTGGGTGATGGCGTAATTTTTGAGGGTCGTATGTAGATTCGTTGATTGTAATTTCATTTTGCAATAAAACACAGGGTGTATGACGTAGAAAATAAAATATATTTTGATTGTGTGGGAGGAAGTAGATCCCAAATATACTGAAGAGATTTTTTCAATAGATTGGAATGATGTTCTGAATGGTAACTAAATGTTTTGTCCATCAATTTTACTTACAGTGTGCATTATAGATGCCAAGGAGCTATCAATATAGAACACTGTACGTTTAAGTTAAAATATTGAGAATAGCTAGATATATTGTTTTTTTTTAGCAAATAAAGTATGTTTATCTTTGTAAGAAGTGAGGTGTACCTTGTTGTTTTCTCTTAAATTGAAAGAAATGCGAAGGGTATTTGACATGATTTATGGCAATGCAAATTGACTAACCAAAGTTATTGATTAGTTCATTCATATAGAATAAAATCATATAAATACAGGGTCTGTTTTCCTCACCATCTAAACGTTTTGTAACTAAAGATTCATTTATTTCTACCTGCTTAAGCATGGCCTGCAGCTTACGAGCAAACTAACGTGATTAAAAGTAATGTTTATGACGGTCAGAGGTTGTTCTATACTCGTCACTTATAACTTATTACTGTATTTAAAACTGTTGCTTCATGTAGCTTTAGGGAAGTGCTATCAATTTGATAGATTGCTTCACTGATGGGAGTGGTCATACACCTCATTTGTTCTTATAATTCGTGCTTTAGTATTGGTACCGTCTGAAGGCTTTTGTTGCCCGTGGTACTGCAGGTTTGAAAACATTTCATCATATTCTAACAATCTCACTTCGTCATCGAAATGATTCACATCTTCTGTCGCCATAGGCGTTACATTTCAAAACATTATTTAGGTTTATTTCTTAAAGAATATTTCGAAAACTTCATTTTAAGCCATAAGTTTGTTGATTAGGTTACCATAATTATCTAAATATCTATTCGTTATAAAAAGTACATGATATTGAACGTTTTTCGAATCATCTATCTACGTAGCCTTCTTTTCCCCATTTCTTTTCGAGCTAGAAATCAAGTTTGCAGCTTAATACCCGTAATTTTATGGCGTGACTGTTTTTAACTTACTTCTTCTTCGAGGCGCTGGTATGACAGTGTTTCAAATTTTGTAGATCCAGTACTTATCCTCTCCAACAGCATCATCGCTTTAAAGATTTACTGGTGGCAGCTATCTTCAACCATTTCATATTTAACACTAATATATCAATCAAAACGAGAAAGAAGGCTCCTATTCAGAGGCGGGTGGAACAGAGTTACCAATGGTGATGATGATTAATTAAAAATCCATAGTAAACATCAATATTAACGTGAGAACTTAACACTTAAGACAAAAGAACTTCTCGTTATGTCCTTTTTAACATAATGAGTAATAATTTATGACATGTATCATTATGTTAACATGACAAGTAACAAGAGTATTCCGTTGAAGGTAGCCATCATTAGACAATGGAGAACCAGTGTGGGAGGATAACTTGACAGGTAGACACCCTGATGCTTATGAAGGAGGATAGATTAGAGGTAACTGTCAATCTTCGTCGGTTTGTTGCGGATGGTCTCATGTTGTGCGCAGTATTTACAATTTGGTTGTCATGGACAATGGTGAATATGAATAAACTTTTTCGGTCTAATTAAGAATTAATCTCAGCGGAGAATCGTAGGATGCAGAAGAGTTTGATCTGATAAAGGTGAACCCTATTTTCCTTTATTGCCTTTAGTCCAATTGAACTACAATCTGACATGACCGGCAAGACACCAGTCGAAGGAGCAACAGTTTTAAATCGTGCTTTTCGAATGTAAATTTTAAACCACCAACTTCCAAAGTCTGGGCTGCTACTGAGTTTTTTTTTTTTTTTTCGATCTGATCATGTGGATCAAACTCAGTCTCCAAAGCCAACTCGTTTTTAGTATCTCGTTGTACTCCCATGTACCAGAGTAACGGTGAAAAAAAGTTCGACGAAAAAAGAAAAAGCAAGTATTTTTACAAAACATGACTTTTATTGCAATTTGATGATATCAGACCGCATCCGTGTTCTAGGCTGACCCATATTAGTAAATTAATATTATTTATGTCACATTCTTGGTGTCATAATGCCACCCACGTTTAGAGTCGTAATCTACAGACAAGATTTTCTAGTATCCAAATTTGTATGTAAATCTAGATATTTTGTTATTGTTATGCAAAAGTGTTATAAATTTTTATACAGGTTGAGTGAAAATCATGGACCAAATGAAACTCTTAGTATTGGCTAAAACTTTCGACTTGTGGGATTCGAACTCAGCCAGTTGTATTACTTTGTCTAATTTTTTTCATCACAAATGCTCTCAAAATGGTGAAGGAAAACATCGTGAAAAAACCGGCATTCCCTAGAGCCAAAACTTCGAACTCATGTGACATCTACCAATCTCCACTGAGCCACGTGGTGAATTATGGACCACTCCCTCTCACAGAGTTGAGGCCTGTGTTCCAGCAGCGGGAATATTGTAGGCTGATGATGAAATTAGGGCTCCGCCACAAAGATATTTTTATTACAAATAACCCCGCCTGTCGGGGTCGCGGGACTTATGATTTACCGTAACCCCGGTACGTAAAGGGCTATAGAAGGACACCGTGGATTTTAGTCAGTACGAGTCTTAAAGTCCCTTCCGCTCTGCCCTGGATTCATTTGATGATTTGACGACGCAAAAAAAAAATTACAAATAACCCCAACATGGCCCTGTTTCGTTTGATCAACTTTTTTTTTTACAACCTGTATGTGTACGATATAAAGATTATGTATAGTCCTTTCAGTGTTAGTTGGAGACTCACATGATGAAATGGATTTCAAAAAATTACATCACGGCTGTCATTACTAGGTTAGGCAGTTCTACCCATAATATACTCACATTCCGCCATTTATCATACATATTCTATTACTATATATATATGTGACAAAGGTTGTGTTTGTTTTTATATGCATTTTCCGTTCGTTTCTTAGAGATAATTATAGGCTAATATGTGGAGGTTGGGGAGAAGGGGGCTGTACCGGAAATAACGGAATTCCGGGCTACCGAGCCATTTTTTAAGAAAAAACCCGCTAACTTACGATCAGTAGTCGTTCTAGCGATAATTAGGTAATTCAACGAGGTATTTAATAGTATTGTTATATTACAGATCAGCACATCAACCTAGATGAGATACCTTTGTCTGTCAAACTTCAATGCATTTTCAGCTTTATCACAAAAGGAGGAGTTTCATGTTCGATATTTTTTTAAGTTTGGGATAAGTTGATCGTGGGTTGATCTAAGGTTCTAAACCGGTCACATAATAAAATTCCAAATGATTCACTTCGGGGATGAATAATACAAGAATAGGCAATGACGTTACTGGAAATCACTGGACCGCAAGGCCATTAGCTTTATTCATTCACGAAAGTGAATCATTTGGGATATTGCTAAGTAAACGTTTTAGACCCTCTGCTGGCGATTTTGCTTAGTGAACTAATCTGTTTTATCAATATGACTTTTAAAGATCAGCCTGCGGCCAAAGTAAAGGCGTGTGCTCACGGTCTAAAAATGTCATCTATACCTTGCGGTCGTCTATCAGATTATTAAGCCGTATTTTTTAGTAATGGTCGCCTCCTTTCGAAGATCGCCACACTGATTAGACAGTTCTATATGTAATTTATGAGCGATGAAATTGTGAACATGACCTTATTTTTGTTCTTGTTTGGTAATAGGGCCGATCGATTATTCTGCCAGCGTCACCACCATGCGGGTGGCGAGTAATAGGCGACTCGCTGTCTGACCATGGACCATGCCCGGGTCGACGGCGTGTTGTGTTACACACGCGCCTCATAGAGTGTCAGCACAATGGCGGACTCCCCTTTAGAGGGCTAAAGCCTGCCGGGACTAACGAATTAATGTGACTCCGGAACGTAAAGGGCTATTGAAGGACACCGTGGATTTTAATCAGTACATGTTTGACAGTCCCTCGCGCTCTGCCCTGGGTGAGAGGACTCATTTGATGATAAGATGAAGATGAGATGAGAAGCATAGATGTCACATGTCACGTTTATTATGGTGTTAAAGTAGGTTAAATTATTGCCATAAGAAAAAATATAGATATATTCGCCTTCACATCTTGCAGGAGCATGGGTCAAGTTATAAAAAAAAAACATGTTTACAGCGAAGCATAAACTATTACAAATAAATAAAAGTCACTTTTCATGTTTCTGTCATCGCTTAATTTTTATAACCTTTAAAAATAGATTTTGAGACGAATTACATCATCATCGCTTGAAATGTATTCCTGAAAATGTAGGTATGTGTACAATAACTTGTATAATGTAACTGTGATGAACTATTAAATCTCGATGATTTGACAAGTCACAATAAAATAATCATTGGATTGTATTAAAACAGCACGGCGTCGTTGGAACACACACACAATAAAAGGCATGTATGTGAATAAACAGGGTGATTTATTTATTAAACAATTTTACTTGAACCAAAAACGAAAACACACTTTTATTATTTATACAGGCAGAATTATAAGAGACTTAACAGCAGCAATTTCTTCAAAAAATACAGCATTAATAACGTCTTTATGTAAAAAGCGAAAGCCGGTGGAAAAGCTGAGAAAGCTGTTAGTTTATGTACCGTGATCTAGAAACGCTTTTCGTTACAACGCCATCTATCGAGTCAATTTGTAGTTATATGGCATTTGTTTCATTTTGTAGAAAGGAACACATATTGAAAAATGTGAAGTTTGACATTAATTTTAAGGGTAGGCATTTAGTATTATATTAAAATTAAGTTACTTGAATATTTATTAGCTCAATAATGTTCTAAAATAATATCATTTTTTCAACATAATAATTTATTGAACATTGATATTAATAACGTCACATTGATATTAAAAAATCACAAATCTTAACGTTAATATTAGGTACCTAATGTTAATGTTGTAATTTAAAAGGCACAAGGTTGATCATTTGACTGAAATAAAAATAGTTCAATCATTACAGCATTAACCTAAAAAGTCTGTATGTTAATACGATTATAATGAGCATCTTCAAGGAAAATATTTATTTATAAAGTAATTTTCAAACAAAAAAAAAATATGAATATAACCTATTTTTACATGACTGCTCAAAAAAGTAGTAAGTTTAAAAAAAAGTTTTAGAAAGTTACATCAGTCGCAAAAAGTAAAGTTTGGAGGCGCCGGGTATCGATCCCGGTACCTCTCGCATGCTAAGCGAGCGCTCTACCATCTGAGCTACGCCCCCGTTCCAAAAGAGATCGAAATTACCGTTCCTTTACCAAAGCTAAGCGTTAATGACAACTACTAAGGATGAAGAATTAAATTCGCCCATTTATGTCCGGACATCTGTTAATAATCAGCTGTTTTTTGTATGATACCGATATTTAATTATCACTGCTAAAATTGGGCAGTTAAAAGAGGAATAGAAGTAGAAGATATGCTTAGCCCTTACAGAGAGACAAGGATAGAAGAATGATGACTTTAATTGTTTAGGAAGTAAACAATTAAAGTCATCATTCTTCAACTTAAACAACCACAACATATTGAACCGTTTCCAGGAAGATCACTATTAAAAATATAATAAAATAAAAACGTATGGTGTAATTATTTAAATGTAATAAATGCGTAGACAATAAATCGTTTTAGATTTATATTTATTGATTTAGAAGTATTTATAAATAACAAAGTTTTACCTCTGAGACATTTGTGCTATTTTTTCTGTTCAAAAATGATGACGACTTTTCTTGTTCAGATAGACAACATATGCCTAGAGATTGAAATTTAATTTAATTGTCTTACTTTGAAAATTATAGCGACATCCGAGTGATTAATTTTAATTTTCGGTTATTTAGCTCTAAAAATTCTTCTTTTCTTTCTTCTATTTTAATTATTTAATCTTTAAACATCAAAATCGAAAGTTATTAAATTTAAATAGGCCGATTTATCAGCACTATTTGACTTTTGCCTAAATTATCTTTTGTAAAGCCATCCCTAATACAGGACACGATGTCACCTAGATGTTAGTCATCACCTAACCCGGACGTGGGCGTACAAGTATCATCGATTAGGGACACATCGACAACCCTGTTAACCTGTGCGTCGCTGCCAAGGACAGACGTATCGTCGATATATTGTAATAGCTACAAAAACTTAATTAGCAACGTCAGCGGCGCAGGTTACGTGTCAATATTGATAACATCAATGTTTGGTGCGACTTGTGACTGTCAGGACTTGGTGAATGTTTATAGTGGTTGGCTTCGAAAGGTCGATTATACTTACCTACAAATATGTTCACAAGGTGGATGTATCTGGAAACCTAACTTTTCATGGGTACTTTCATTTACAGGGTGTAAGAGACATCGACGCACAAACGGTTACCATGGGTCCAGGACATGATTCTGGACGCCCCCGTGTTGGAATTTTTCGTCGGTTTCTTTCCAATTTTTTTTTAATAGCCGCGCATTAGGCGCTACAGGTACTGCGGTACTGGACACAGTATTTAGGTATGCGATGACCTTTTATTTGAACTTTTATAAACAGCTGAGTTAACACCCATTTCTAGTATTACTTATTTACATTGCTGCTTTTAGTGAAAGTAGCGAAATAATTACTTTTATATTAATAATATCATTGGGTTAAGTTATAAGTAAGAATAACGATTATGAACAGTCTAAAGTAAAAAAACTCAAAAAAAAGAGAAAATTAGGAAAAAACCGACGAAAAATTCCAACACGGGGTCGTCCAGAATCATGTCCTGAACCCATGGTATCCGTTTGTGCGTGGATGTCTCTTACACCCTGTATAATTTCATCACCTGCCAAACTTTCTAGCAAATATTTTGGGACAGGTCAGGCATACAGTCTATTTGACCTCTACAACCAAGACATGCTGGCAAGACTGGCTGTCAAAATTTCAGATTTACTACCCGTATCGACTATCAACGATCGACGAATATATGTACTTTCTAGTCTTAAATTATTAAAAAATACATGTGAAGTAAGTATATATTAATTATCATTAACAATTTCAAGAAATTAATCATAATTGTGCATCGTTATAGTCTCAAGTCCGGAGTTTGAGTGTTCGTAAAGCAATTTGATGAACTAACAAATTGATACTACAATGTTGATAGATAACTTTAACACCGTGATTAAATAATAAAAATTGTAGATAGTGTATTTTAGCTCGGTGCTATTTTGACTAAAGTAATTGTTTGACGAGGTGTATGTGTAAAGGTTGATATCAAATGAGGTGTAACATTTTAGGCTGTTTCACGATCGCAAATGCAGAATTACAAAAGGATTGAATTTTCATTAATTTATACGAAGAATTATGGCTGAGCGTGGGTCTGCGATATGACCTAGAATCAAAAAATTCTAAAAAGGCATTTGTTCGCGTCGTGGTGGATTTTAACCCTCTCATAGAGAAGCGGCCTGTGTCCCAGCTGTGGGCTATTAAAGGAATATGCCTTTTTCATATTCATAATTTATATGAATTATAGCATATGAAGCATGATTCACTCTTCATCGGTCCTAATAAATAAACCAATGTTAATGATCTTTATGTAATGTACAATTTCGGAAGCTTCCTTTGACACCAATATCTTGCTCCTTGGGGCTTTGGATTGTAATCACACGTGCTGAAGCACAATATCATCAGGGTTTATCTTCTAAGTATTAGAAAGTGATGAGACAATTCTAATTTTAATTTCTCCAGTGCCTACATCATCGTCAGCTATATAAGTACTCCTGCTAAATCTGATGATGTTCATTTATGGAAATCTCTACAAAACCTGACATGTTAATTTATATTCTTAAACGGGTTAAGCGCACTTCGTCTCGCGTTCACACTAGGGTCCTATTAGCGATTTGTCCCATTCGCAGTTGGTCACATTGTTAACTACCAATACCATAGCTCTTTTAAAACAAAAGCGAATTTTCCATTAAACCAGTCCAATGCACACCAGACCTCACAATACTCTCCGCGAGCCGTCCTTCCTCACAAGAAGTTAATAAGACCTCTTGAAGTTAGTAATTACATCGTGAGTGATGCCACGTTGATTGATGATCTTCGATACATGTCGCTAATTAATGTTTGTAATTACTGTCTGTACGTGTCAGGTTAGCGTTTGAATTAGCGTGGTTTCAGATAGAAAATAACTGCGGTAGTTGAAGGGGTGCCACAAAGGATTTGTGATTTAGAATATTTTTTTAGTATGCTCAGAGATAAATCAAGTAGCATGCTTTTTTCTCCATTAGTTATGGATCGGGCTATAACATATTTATGCTTGCAATGATTGGACAGGTCCGCTCAAATCAGTGTGGTTCTTTTGTTCGTTCTATTTCTCTTCTCTTCATTACTTTCTTTATAATAAATAACCATTTATTTCTCTTCTAAATACTTCTTGTCCGATCCCAAGTAAAATTAGTTAATGGCAGAAAGATGATGAGCATTTTTTTCTCTTACACAAAGAAGGCTCACAAATATGAAGATTATAACATTGTGTTAAATTAATACTTTGTAGAAGAATGGTTATCTGGCCAAACTTGCCACACAGACCATTAATTAACTGAATTAATTACCTCAAAACAGTGTTTGATTATAATGTTAATGAGAGTTTTTTTTTTTTATTAAAAACCTTATGAGATCACTAGCTTCCGCCCGCCCCGGGTCGACGGCGCGTTGTGTTCCACGCGCGCCTCAAGGAGTGTCAGCTTAGTGACGGGGCCTGTAGAGGGCCAAAGCCTGCTGGGGTCGCGGGACCAAGGGATTACCGTGACCCTAGTACGTAAAGGGCTAGTGAAGGACACCGTGGATTTTAGTCAGTACAAGTCTGACAGTCCCTGCCGCCCTGCCCTGGGTGGGAGGACTCCTTCGATGATTTTACCACGATAAAAAAAAAAAAAAGAGCTTCCGCCCGCGACTCCGTCCGCGCGGATGTCGGTCTTCGCGTGGATGGTTTATTTCTCCATTTTGAGTAACTCTGACAATGACATCTTATAAATATTACGGCGCTGAATCCGATGCGGGTAATGCAACGTGTGTGAATAAACATTCATGTAACATTTGTTGTAAAATACAAAAATAGTAAATAAAAATAAAGTTCTATTACTTGTAAGTAGTTAGAAGATAAAGAGAAATAGATAAAGATAAGATATGAGCTACTACCTATCTAAAGACACAGACAGGAATGAATCAATATAGTCCAAACTCGTTGGGTTTTGTCGTTTCTTTACGGAGGTGGCCACATTTCAGCTCCATCATCAGATCAGTTCTGTGTCATCATATTTTTACAGACCGATAACAAGACAAGTGAAACTGAATAAAAACTTTTAAAAACAAACAACGCATGTATGAGTTATGATTGATGACAGTTAACATGAATTGATCTTGAAAATTACATAACAATTTACATCTAATTCATCTTATACGATTTACATAATGGCTCGGATATAAATTTTAAATTATCATTCGCTTATAAATCAACAAGTTACATGTTACAAGAGAAAAACAAAACGTTACTTCTATGTATGTTACGTATAAATAAGGTAAATAAATCAAGTTATGTATATAATAAATCAAAGAAATAATCCTTAATTTCTCAATTATAAGATTTAAACTGATTCGTCAGCTTACAGTAACAGCAACTATAGACTTAAACTAAACTTCTAATTATTTTACTACTTTTGCTATGATGTAATAATTCCCCGTGTCTCCTGCATCCTGGGTGTATTTACAAATATTTAAACTCACATCCAGACCCGGAATAACTACTTGTAGGTCATACAAGTATTTGTTTCGTGCGGGCATCGAACAGCGACAGGCAGCGAAACACACCATCACTCAGCCATTGCGTCAATCGTGCGGGCAAAACGCCCAAGTGTGATATTCCACCAGCGCAGCGTGATAAGAAAATGGAAACGGTTGCCAAAGCATATACTTAGATGATGTGACTATTTTCAACTAATGAGTATACTTAGTAACAGCTATGCTAGTGCTTTAAATTCACAGCAACCATTCCTATTATACAGGGAACAGTTACATAAAAACGAATAACAATTATGATGCAAATTAATGCATTTTTGATTAGAAGTCAAAAACTTTTTCCGTCGTTATGCAAACATTATGCACAGATGCCCATTAGTTTCCTTTCAAAAATAAATTGGTGTTGCCCAATGTTCCTAAATCGCTGGCATTCAATGTCATAAGAAGATTTATATTTGAGGGTTACAAAGTTGAACTTGTATGCAATTTGCACAGATTTACCTTGTTAACTCTAAATTACAAAGTGTTCCTTCGTCATTTTGTAATGTCTTCCCAAATTTTACTTACCTGAATTAACTGTAAATAAAGCAGTAGATTCTTGCTTTCAAGCATTGTCATCATCACATAGAGTCTATGCATAAAGTACAACGACAGAAACTTTTTTTTTTTAACGTGGTAGAATCATCAAATGAGTCCTCCCACCCAGGGCAGAGCGGGAGGGACTGTCAGACTCGTACTGACTAAAATCCACGGTGTCCTTCAATAGCCCTTTACGTTCCGGGGTCACGGTAATTCGTGCAGTTCCGCGACCAACGAAAGAAACTGGGCTATTTTTGTCCTATTCGATGACCATTGGATGCAAGTGGGGGATTAGGTAGTTCGGCGTGGTCTTCCAGCTAATGGCACAGCTGCACTCCCTGTTTGTTTACTTTCGTATACCTACCATTTAAGTAGGTACGTATATGAGGTATTTCTCTCAGGTATTTCTGATACAATAAAATATTATGTCATGTCACTGCAGCTGTCAATTCTGAAATAACTGCAGACGTTTCTTTATTTCCACGTCGTCGTCGGCCTGGGGGCAAAAGTTCCCAGTGGCGTTTAAGAACTTTTTTGACAGATTTTTAACGTCGGGGGCAAAAGGCTTTTTAGACATTTAAGTGGAATGGTATCAGAAATGTATCTACACATTTATTTTTGATGTGGCGTTTGGACGACAGTGAGAAGAAAGATGAAAGAAGAAGAAGAAAGATGGCTGCCTATAGACAGCCATCTTTCTTCTGCTTTTCACACTTTTCCTTGTGATTGGCCCCGGGTTTAGTTTTAGCTACAAGTTACTCAGTTATTCAAGCAGTTAGAAGTTCACCTTTTTAACCTTTAAGTGTTTTGTTTAAAGATCCCAAATTACAAGGTGCAGTTTATATAGCTTGTAAATCTAATGAGTTAGCAATCACACGCATAGAACTACAACATCGCTCAGGCTGAAACTAACACTATTATAAAGTATCAAAGTTCATTTTGTATTAGCATTGTTTTTTTAATGGGTGACAATAACAAAATTCTCGCGTAAAATAATAGAGGTGCGTCTGCGGTTACAAAATGTTGCATAGATTAAGTTGGAGAAGTGACATTGTATAACAGCATATAATGTTCTCACTGTTGGGATACAAGGATACTGTGGGCTAGTCTGTGAGATGAGTGCGTTATAATCCACCACTTAGACCCAGAGATGTTTTGTGGAGGTCAGAGGTCTTCAAAGGTTGGACACGCTGGTTTCCAAAGTATGTTGAGGTCAGTGATGATAAGATAAAAAAACACAAAAGTAAGTACCTAATGTGCCTCATTGGGTTCAATTAATGAATAAAAAACCACTTGGTTTCTTCACATGCCCTTTGCGTTCTTACGCTAGTCCCGCGACTCGAAAACCACTCAAAATTACAATAATCGGGGCCATTTGCCTTTTAACCTCCACCCGTCATATGGTCATTGTGTCCGCCACTGAATAATTTAAAGGACGGAATAGATTGTCATCGTATAATATTTAATCAGATCTGTATTTCGTCAGTAATGTCCAAAAATGGCTAGTAGAATATTATCATAACTTAAAAGGCCATAAATTAGCTGCAATTGATATATATTTTATGTTAATTCGAAACTAGACCAGATTCTGTTCTTTTGTAATATGGTGATTTGGAAATCAACTCAATTTTGAAGATACCAAGATATTATTTACTATACTACTCAGACCTGTTATGTTCAACCGTCTAAAACAGCTAGAGGCCAAATAATTTTACATGCACAGGACTATTGGTCTAATGGTTAGTGACCCTGACTGCTATGCCAGAGGTCGTGGGTTCGATTCCCACCCAGGGCAAATTTTTGTGTGATGAGCATGATCATTTGTTCTGTGTCTGGGTATAATTTGATCTATAATATGTATGTATTTAGAAATATATGTTTATCAGTTGCCTAGTACCCATAACACAAGCTCTGCTTAGCTTGGGACTAGATGGCGTTGTGTGATAGTTGTGGAATATTTATTTATTTATGTATCTCCTGCCGTTGGTCTATTTTTGCATGTTTCTCTAAACTCGCCATCTTGTTTTCTTTGAATTTCTTTCTAATTTTAGTACACTTCTGTAGCTCCCTCGCACTTCAGCCATGAACGCTAGTTAGCTTTTTCTTTTTTTATATTATAAAGGCGTTAATTGCCCGTGGTACTACCTGTTGTACTACCAGCAGAACAAAAAGTTAAACAAGCAAGCTTACGGTTCCTATGCACGATTGTGCGTTGCCGACCTTTTTTTTTTAACGTGGTAAAATCCTCAAATGAGTCCTCCCACCAAGGGCAGAGCGGGAGGGTCTGTCAGACTCGTACTGACTAAAATCCACGTTGTCCTTCAATAACCCTTTATTCGTCATTTTTGCTGACACTCTTTGAGGCGCGCTTGGAACACAACGTGCCGTCGACCCGGGCATGGTCCATGGTCGGACAGCGAGATGCCCATTACTCGCTGCCCGCATGCCCGCTCCTAAGATGGCCGGAGATCGTCTGCCGACGTCCGTCGCCGTGGGCGTTAACCACTGCGGCTGGGGTGGAGGGAGGACTCCGTTCTCTCCCTCACGCGGCCCGCCTCGTCCTTCGCGAACATGACTGCTTCGCAGAAGGAGGCGACCGCTTCCCACTCCGTCTCGCCCCGCAGCATGGCCTCGACCAATGCCGGGCGCGTGAGGTTTCCACCTATCGCCGTCGTGAGGACACGGCGGTGCTCTGCCCAAGCGGGGTAGTCCTGCACCGTATGCTCCACCATGTCCTCTGGGCGATCCTCGCAGTGGTGACACCCAGACGTTTCTTTCCTCCCTATCCGACACAGGTACCTCCCGAAACTTCCGTGTCCGGTGAGGACCTTCGTCATCCGGTAGGTCAGGACACCATGACGCCTATCCAGCCACTCAAAGAAGGGTCTTACCGCCGCGATTGTGGCGTGCCCGTCGTTGCCGACCTTGCATCTTTTTCACGCCTTTTTTGAGAGAGTGCAGAAGGTAGAAACGTTGTGCTGGCAGTTATAAAGACAATATTTTCGATGATATGTGTTTACACCGTGGGTCCGTCATCTGTTTCACAACAGTCCTTCAAGAAGAACTGGCTCAGCCGCATCCGCAGACGACCTACTTGATGACTTATCGATTGGGTGGTCGCCAGCCAGTCAGCTTTTAAAATTTCTAAGAGTACTCTCCTCGCGACTCCTGCCAAATCTCAGCGGGCCAAACGCCTCCTGCCGGAGGCTGTAATCCGGTGTCGTGTAGTCCATGACCCTCTACGGGACCCCTGTGTGGGCCCTAGCAAGTTAGTCGCATGCCAGAGGGTCATGATCCGAGGATACCGCACGATCGCCGGCGAATCGGCCAACCTCCTTGCCGGATTGCTGCCCTGGGATCTGGAGGCGACTGCCCTCCAGCGCGTCTATGAGTGGCGCGTGGAGGCACAGCGCCGGGGCGAATCCGCGCTGCCTCGACAAGTCGAGGCGCGGTGGGAAGAGCTCCGGCGCGATCTCAGGGCAGTATGGAGGGAGCGACTGTCGCAACCGAGGTCCGGGCACGCCGCAGTCGCGGCGGTAAGACTCCTCTTTGAGGAGTGGCTGGATAGGCGTCAAGGCGTCCTGACCTACCGCATGACGCAGGTCCTCACCGGACACGGAAGTTTCGGGAGGTACCTGTGTCTGATAGCGAGAGAAGAAACGCCTGGGTGTCACCACTGCGAGGATCAACGCCGTGAAAAAAAAAGAGTACTCTTCTCATTATCCGTAACTACAGGGTCGGTTTATTTTCTTTATAACCAGTACTTTAAATTTCCTCAGTGTCATAAAGTTTTCTTCTATCAGCTAAATACTCTGTGTCCGCATCTGCGTGTACATTCACGACTACGATCGTGTATCAACGCTATGATTGACGACTACCTCCGTTTATTTCCAATTATTTAATGATACCACCGTCATTATACACAAAGTGATTGTTAGCTACGAATGACCAATTATATAGATTTTTAGAACAATTTTTGTTGTAATTTTGTACTGTAAGTGTATTTGTAATGTTGGATGTTAAGATATAATGATTGTAATGTTGACCTAGAAATTATGTAATATCTGTTATTTTAAAGTTCTCTAGAATATTTATTTGATTGCTATTATCAGAGTCTTGTTTATTAACTTAATTTAAGTCTGTCTTCAGCTTGTTATTGCATGGAAATTGATTATTGCATGCGAATTTGTTCTGAAATTATGAGTCAATCGATTTAATTTTGCAATGAGCTTTATGTTCCCTGTTAAGTTCTCCCACCCAGGATAGGACGGGAGGGACTGTCAGACTTGTACTGACTAAAATCCACGGTGTCCTTCAATAGCCCTTTACGTTCTGGGACCACGGTTATCCGATAGTCCCGCGACCCCGGCAGGCTTTGGCACTCTAAGGGGAAGGCCGTCATATTGACAGCTCTTCTTCAGCTCGTCGACCCGGGCATGTTCCATGGTCGGACAGCGAGTAGCCCATTACTCGCCGTCCGCATGACCCACATTTATTGTAGGGTTTTAAATGATTTTCATTGAATAGTTCATTCTTTTGTAATCTACGAAGCTAACGCCATAAATCTATTAAACCTAGTTCTTGAACAGTATCCACAGGAAGATAAGGATCTGGTACACTTTCGCTGCATCCCATGGATATTTCCCATAGATGTGGTAAACATCTGAATTAATTACAGACATAGGTAACGTAACTCCTATGTGTTGGTTGGGAAACCCCTTTGTTGCCGTGGGAAGCGCTGTTGTATCAGCTGTATGAATGTAATATGAGCGTTTGACACTGTGAGCATGGTTGCGGAGACATTGTCAAGTATAAACACTTATTAATAATTATAGTCCATTTAACTGTTTTTGGTTACAGCGGTCAATCTCAGGGGAGATAAGCTATTGGCGTTAACATTGCTATTTTGCAACAAGTGTGTGCGCAGGCACTCTTTTCTTAAACTCGCACAGTACAATGGGACGGCAATCTATGACCGGAGATTAATCAGGCGCAGGATAATCGTGCTTTCCGAGGTACAGGGTTAGCATACCGCCCACTTTCCGCCTCCGGACCGCAACTGAGTTTGTAATTAAAAATCTCGGGAATCGAACCCGATGTAATTGCATAAGTTGGTAAAAAATGCTATGCAATAACTTTACTGCGGCAGTCTCCGAGTGCCATACATATTTTTTGATATGGTAAAGTGCTAAACTCAACAGTCGACTGTGTTTATGGACATGGTCATAATTTAAAAGTAGGGGATTGCGATGATATATGTTTGTTATATTTTTTTATTTTTTTACGTTATAAAATCATCAAATCCCCGGTACTGTCAGACTCGTACTGACTAAAATCCACGGTGTCCTTCAATAGCGCTTTACGTTCCGGGGTCATGGTAATTCGTACAGACCCGCGACTGTTTGTGTTTGCATCATTATTGTGTCAAAGCATTTAACACAAGAGCCCTTGGAGTTCTTGCATATCTTGATTTTATGCAATTTGTAGGTAGACGATGTGATCATCAACACTATTGTCCTAAAATACTCTTTAACTTGACTATTAGCAAAGTATTCAAGCTATTGCATCAATGAGGTACGCAGTCCAAAGTTACATTATCAGCTAATCTAATGGCCGATCTGAAGGATGTTCCCATACAATGATGAAATGGAATAAAAAATGGCCACCGTTGCGCTACACTAGCATTTACTTCAATTACTTTTAAAGGTAATTGTTTGACTACCTATTTGCTTCTAAATTGGTATCAAGAGATTGTTTTAAACTGAACTAGCCTTTTTCGAGGCTTTGCCCACGTGGACGATACAAATTATCACACAGAAACATACGTGGAATTAACTTTAAAATAATACCTCCGTGTTTTTCAGGTATAAAATCATCAAATGAGTCCCGGAGTGCCATTTCCCCCTTCGAATTCCTTTTCTAAGAAGGTTGGTTAATAATAGAAAGAGAACTTTAATATCTTCCTTCAACAGGTTGCTTTTTTGAAACCAAAACATTGATCAAACCGACACTTAAAAATTTCAGCTTTAATCTGTAGCATTCATAGAGCTTTTCGAGTCCCAAATTCACACCCTTGGAATCTTCAGTCTCAACTTAGTTATTTCAAAGCTAATGAGGCTGCAAACACAATAACTTAACTGTCAAGCACAATACTTAACATAAATACCTGCACCATTGTACTAAACACTAAACTTGAACACAAACAAAACTATATCCATATTTCAAATCGGAATCATCCATTTTTCTCCGAGAGTGACGTGTTGCCTTGACCGGGAGTCGAACCTCATTGTCGTAGTTCCATTGTTTGAGCAGGACGTGAGATAGATTTATTTGTTTTATCTTCTGACAGGCTAAATAAGACACAAGGTGAAATTGAAGTGGCTGATCTATTTGAAGAGGAATTTAAAGGTTGTTAATGTTAGAGATAAGTAGAAGGGTATTAAGAAATATATTAAGAATGGTCTTGAGTTCGATCAGTCGAAACAATGCCCCTTTCTATTGTTTTCAAACCCTTTAATAAAGAAGGACGTGGAAAAGTTGCATATCGGCAAAGCGAAAGCGATACCTCTGGTGTAGAAGGCATTCGTAGGCGTAATTAGGTATCTATCAGGTAAGCCGTATAATTGTTTAACACCATTATAACTATAAAAAAACGTAACGTAAAAAATTAACCTGCGAAGTAAAAATACAAAAACTTATCTTTAAAGTGACTCGAGTTAAGGTAAATATTAAGTTTCTCGTGTGAAAATATTTTGAGATATGAATCATTCTTCTTTAAAAAGACTCGCAATCATAAATTTGTGATTTATTTTTGAGAAGCACCGTTTTCATAAATGTCAAAATTATTAATTGTTGAGAATTTTTGAAAATAAGACAGGTAGTATTTATAAGCTAGGTCTGCGGTGCGTGGGTAGGTATTTCAATTATACATAGAAGGTAGATAAGTTATACAAAGAAACGTAATACTGGTATCACGCCTGTTAATACTGAAGGGCTAGACAGAGGGCGAGAGAAATCTTTTTTTTGGGACATACCCACCACACTATTCCCAAACCACTGCAACTCCTGAAAGCCAGAATCAACAGTGGCAAACATCAGTAAAGCGCCGAGACAATGAAGCTCGACGTGTCCCAGAGAATGAATTTATCTGTCTTGGATCCTGCAACGAAATTAATCAGAAAAGAATAGTGGAGAAGTAGGAAAAAATATTTGATCATCCAACTCCAAAAAGAAGTTAGGCACAGATAGATCTATAAATAGTGCACTTCACATACACAGTTGAGCACAAATCTTGACCCAGAGTCAGGATTTGGACTGGCAGTTGAGAATTCCATAACAAAGGGAAAAATAATAACAATAACCAACCGCAACAAGCCTTTTATGTGCCCAGTGCGAGCTTCTTTAACTATGAATGATTGAATGAATGAACGAGTGATAAGAATGGATGGATAGGAAGAGGAAGGCCAAGGAAAGATGGATGGATTGTCTAAGGAATGATATGGAAGAAAAAGGAGTAAATGATACTGTGCGTGTTGCGCTGACTCCGAGTAAAATGGGATAATGGCAGGAAGATGATGATGCGAGCTTCTTTAACTGCCTCTAGTCAATTTTGGTCATGGTCTGGCCAACTGCGATCCTGGTATTGACATTTCTGCACCTCTCCAGGGTCTACGCGCGCCTAAGCACCCTTAATACACCCTTATTTTTGGCACTGCGTCTTGCCCAGACAGTGAAAAGTTAGTATTACATAATCAAAACACTCTATTTAGTACTAGGATCTACTTAATTAATTCAGTAATAGAACAAAAGTCGGATGCTTCGGACATCGCTTGTTAATCAGCTGACAGTCAGGGTCAGCTGACGAGTCAATAAGATAGGGTGGCCAACTAACACACGTTCTGTTGGATTTATCTTCCTGTTTTATTAATCTAAAATTATAGGTTACTAGAATCACGTAAAGTATCCTGACCTGTCTACCCCTTATAGCATTTATATGACTCCGATTTATAGATTTTTGTGATTGTTCTAGTATCTTTTTTTTTTACATGGCAAAATCATCAAATGAGTCCTCCCACCCAGGGCAGAGCGGGAGGGACTCTCAGATTCGTACTGACTAAAATCCACGGTGTAATTCAATAGCCCTTTACGTTCCAGGGTCACGGTAATTCGTGAGTCCCGCGAACCCGGCAGGCTTCGGCCTTCTAGAGGGGGCCCCGTCATTTTGCTGCACTCTTTGAGACGCGCGTGGAACACAAGTTGTAGTATCTTAAAAATATTTTAGCATTATTTTTAGCTCTAGCATAATAAGCCAACAATCGTTGTCCCATTGCTCGAACATAACAGTCCGCGTCTTTGTTAGACAGAGGGCCCTAATATTCATCACACAGGCACAACGTGGGCTCATAGATGTCACAATCAATGCTGTTTTCACAGTTTTTTAGATGTTTCGCAGGTAATGCCATTTTCCTCAAATATTTTTTTAAAGAATAAAAATAAATGTCATGATATTGACTGCACAAAGGAGTCTATGCTACAATCCACAAAAAATCCTTTAACTATGGTGCGGTGGTCGCGAGACTCACGAATTACCGTGACCTCGGTACGTAGGGCTATTGAAGGACACTGTGGATTTTAGTCAGTACGAGTCTGACAATCCCTCCCGCTCTGCCCTGGGTGGGAGGACTCATATGATGATTTATCACGTAAAAAAAAAACTTTGGTGCGGTACCTTGACATGCAACTGGTGAAAAACTGGTGAAAAAGTTTGCTTCGTCAGAAAAAAAATGGTAGAATATAATTTTAAAAAGTTTAAGGTTAAAGTCATTGAACTGTAATAAGCTGGGAAGTCACATAACCTTGAATTATAAACAATTTTGTTAATAAAAGCGTAAACACCGTTCATTGGGTATGATAACGATTATTGTGTGAATTTGAACAAAAACAAGAGACAAGAAGACATTAAAAATAATATTTTTTGTAATAATAAGCTCGGCCTCATTGTTGTAAGGTTAAAGGTCTGAAAGACGTCATTATTTATATCGGCTCACATTACATTGTTCGTATTAAAGCTTCATATTTTGTTTAAGGAAAAAAACTACATATTTTATTTTGTTTAATATCCGACATGTTTAACGGACGGTTAAAAACTTAAAGGATTTAAACAAATGTTGCCATAACTACTGATCAAATCAAGGGTGTAAAACAACATCTTTTGATTTAGAGACGGGCCTTTCTTTGGTGATTTTTTGAAGCACCTGATGTGCAGTGAGCATTCCTTAATTACATGCACTAAAATCACTTTTTTCCCTGAGTGTTAGGTTGGGAATTTGGGATGTTGGTCATTTCTCACAGTAATTCCACGTTCATTTTTTTTAAAACGTTGCCCCGCACTAGGAATTTCTCCTGTATCGCGAGTGCGTTTACAAACATAGAAACTCACATACACAAACACCCGGAACAACTACTTGCCGATCATACAAATATTTGTTCCGTGTGGGAATCGAACCCACGACACACAGCGTAACAATCCAATTGCTCAGCCACTGCGCCAAATGTGCCGTCTATTCATTCACAACTGCATAATTATAATATTGTCGCAGTTATTAATTCGGTATGAAAATGTTCATTAAAGTTCATTAAAGTTTATAAAACAGTCTTATTAATTCGGTATTCAAACCTATCAAGATCATTTTATTTAAAGTCATACAATCATATTGTCTTCTTCCGCTTACTTAACTGCAGAAATACTCATGAACTTTATTTTAAAGTAGGTCGTACTACATAGTCTGAATTTTTTCCCTCAAAGGTCAAACGCGTGGAGCGCCTAGCGTTATTGTCAATGACTTGCGCAAGAGTCTAATTGTTCCATTATTCGCGGATTCGGGTGGCCTCAAATTCGGTGCGGATGTTAGGAAACGAACCGTTTGTTTCTTAGGAGATCCGTGTCCCGATAACGTGGACACCCTATTTATGCCACCGTCCTTTGTTCTGTGATCGTGAAATTTGATTAGTGATGCGCGTTTTTTTATTATAATTTTATATTTTCTTGGTGCAATATTTGTTCGGAATAATTAATTTTGAGTGTAATGGAAGTTAATCGAAGTGAAGGACAGTCATTGTTGTGGTGTTAATCTGTTGTGCGGTTATTAACCTTATTGGAATAGAAGATTAATCGAGAAGGTCATATATACTTTATGGAGATAAATAAAAAATTATTACCACTGATGGGAGCCGAGATGAGCCAGAAAAGGGTGGCGAGACGACCTGGACGTGCACCACTAGGGCTGGAGTGTGCATGTGAAAAGATAATTGGGTTAAAATTTGATCAATGACATAGACACTAGTGCCGCGTTAAAAGGACTCCAGTCATAGCGCGGTTTTAAGTGTTATCCGTCCGCAAATTTGATTTTGACATTAAAACCTTTGTCAAACAGACAGGCGATAGCGAACCGGACCGAGTCCGAAGCGATAACGAACCGATACGAGACGTGAAACTGGGTGCAGCGAACCGAGGCGTGGCAATTGTATTAGCGGGCTTTTTATGAACGACGTCAAACAAAGAAAATTTTTATAAATGGTAATAACATCCCTCATGTACACAATAAGCTAATAAAATTCCCTATCTCAAAAACTACTGAACCGATTTTGATGAAACTTTCAGTATTCCCTAAGTGGAACGATACCTAGCACAAAAAAAAAAGAATTATTTAAATCGGATGTGTAGTTCCGGAGATTCGCGAACAATGAATCAGTCGATGCCTACTCCTTACTGTTAAGGAGTTGTACCTTCCATCATCAGCTCAGCTACATAAGGATGATGATTACCATACGCAAGTACTTGAATTACTTCATAAGATTTACGAAAAACGATGCGTGGGCCTATAAAATTTGAGGGTTGCCCTCGATTTCTCCAAGAACCAATCATCAGATCCTGATTTGGTGACAATGGGACCACACGGGAAGCACCAGCTTTCAAACAAAAAAGAATCATGAAAATCGGTTCACCCAGTCGGTCGTTATGCGGTAACAAACTACTGTTAAGGAGTTTTACCTTCCATCATCAGCTCAGCTACATAAGATCATGATTCCCATACGCAAGTACTTAAATTACTTCATAAGATTTACGAAAAACGATGGGTGAGCCTATAAAATTTGAGGGTTTCCCTCGATTTCTCCAAGATCCAATCATCAGATCCTGATTTGGTGACAATGGGACCACACGGGAAGCACCAGCTTTCAAACAAAAAAAGAATCATGAAAATCGGTTCACCCAGTCGGTCGTTATGCGGTAACAAAATTAAAAAAAAGATAACCTCCTCCTTTTTTGAAGTCGGTTAAAAAGTATCCTATGTTATGCCCAGGATAATAAGGAATAATTATACCAAGTTTCATCGAAATCGAACCGTTAGTTTTCACGTGATGCCTGCACAAACAGACAGACAGACAGACAGACAGACAAAAATTTTTTTAATCATATATTTGGGTTTGGTATCGATCCAGCAACACCCCCCGCTATTTCTTTTTTCAATATTTTCAATGTACAGAATTGACCCTTCTACAGATTTATTATATAGTATAGATTGCGAGAGGACACCAAAACAAACAGGATTATATACACCAAAAAAAAGGACAATATGTAGGTATTTTAAAGTTTACGAGTACCATAAAATGAAGCAGCAATTTTCAGTCTTCTATTTTAAGCTACCTGCGTCTTATTAAGTGAGTTATGTCTACAATTAAAATAGCAGCATTTAAATACAATATGGACGAGTCTCAAATTCTCACGTCGGGAAAAAACATGAAAAACGCCATTTTGAATAAAAATAGACACAATTATTTACAGTGAATCAGACATAATATTATCCTGTTTTTAAAACATTTTTATTTGAACATAGTTATTTTTAAAATGTTCTGTAGGCTTTATGTAGAAGACGGTTATCGATAGTTTTCATTAGTTATTAAATCTGACAATGAAAAATCCTTTTTTTTAATCCCTGCCCCACACTAGGAATTTCTCCTGTGTCGTGGGTGCGTTTACAAACATATAAATTCACATACACAAACGCCCAGACCCGAAACAACTACTTGTAGATCATACAAATATTCTTAACTAGCTTCCGCCCGCGACTCCGTCCGCGCGGATGTCGGTTTTCGCGTGGATGGTTTATTTCTCCATTTTGAGTAACTCTGACAATGACATCTTATAAATATCTATTGGACCTAAATACGGCTAAGCCTATAATAATTAAGGAGATCCCTCTATTGAGCTACTGCTGTTGAGCTCGCGTTCTGTAGTAACTGCAAAATAAGATTTTTTTTCTACGTATTTTTCCAGGATAAAAAGTATCCCATTTTATGCCCAGGATAATAAGGTATAATTATACCAAGTTTTATCGAAATCGAACCGTTAGTTTTCACGTGATGCCTGCATATACAGACAGACAGACAAAAATTTTTTGAATCACATATTTGGGTTTGGTATCGATCCAGCAACACCCCCCGCTATTTATTTTTTCAATATTTTCAATGTACAGAATTGACCCTTCTACAGATTTATTATATGTATAGATTATAGAATTTCTAAAAGTATATCTCAGCTAAGTTCGTTTTAAAAACGCAAGTGATTTTAATGCGGTTTTCATCAGTAAACGGAATAATTGGGGTCGCTCTATGTAAAGTACTGATACTTTACATAGAGCGAAGTTCAGAAATAAACATATAACTCGAAATACCTGCAGGTGCAATCACAAATCTACGTATTCATGCAGTTCCACAAACTACGTCGAAGCTTGGGTCAGATTAAAGCCAATGAAAATATGTTTATGTGTTTTTGTGTCGGTGTTATTCAATTCAACATCATGTATTTCTAAGTAGGCTATTCGGCTCAACCATTTTGAAGGGAACTAAATGATCCGACACACACGCCACTATCAGTGAGACATTTGAGTGAACATGATGTACTATCAACGACTAGGGTCATTCAAGCCAATAAAAGACGTAGGTATCTAGTCAATGTGTCCGTGCCATATATGTATTTTGGGTGACATTATCACTGTGTGATAAAACCCATAAATAAAGAGAAAAAAAAAAAAAAAAATGTATTTCGAGAGACACGCGGGCGTAACCGCGGTAGTGAATAAATTTCTAAAAAACCTTACCCTATCAACGCCCATACGAAACAACTTCGCATACTATACCTAACCTTAAAACAAAGTTGCACCAATCAACTAAAATCATCGTCCTAAATCACAGCGTCTAACATATCTTAATCAGTACATCTCATATCCTGCGGCGACGATAGAGATCAATGATAAGTGCCGACCGCCGTCAATTGTGTGAATACGTCAAATTGATTTGTTGCCGAGAGATTGCCAACTGATTGGTACGTTAGTGCTCGATGGACAGCTGAGTAGCGATGAAGTATAGATCGATTTCTTACTTGTATCGATACTAGTCGTTGCCAGCAGCATTGCCCGCGCTTGTATCTAAAATCTATACTTATAATAAATCTGTAGAGAGGCCAATTCTGTACATGAAATATATTTAAAAAATAACTATCAAGGGGTGATTAGGGATCGCTACTGATGCAAAAAATGCAATTAGTAAAATTTTTGTCTGTCTGTCTGTCTGTCTGTATGTTCGTTATAGAAACAAAAACTACTCGACGGATTTTAACGAAATTTGGCAGAATTATTCTTTATACTCCTGGGCAGGTTATAGTATACTTTTCATTACGCTACGATCAATAGGAGCACAGCAGTGAAGGGAAATATTGGGAAAACGGGAGAAACTACTCCATTTTTTAAGCTTCCGTCACGCGTGCAGCCTTAATGGTTAAAGCTACATAGAAATCATGTATGACAGAAATGTTCTCCTTAAAATTATATAAAAATATTCTTTCACAGCACATGTCTATCTTTTATGGTTGACTCACAATAACACGTGAAACTCCCGATAGCTTAGCAATTCGGAGCTTTCTGATTATATTTGTCTACTCTTACGTTTACAACACTCTCTCTAATCCCTAATTAAAAAAAGTTAACATTATTACCTATTCAATAAAAGAAGAATCGTGTAAATCGGTGTAGAAACACCAAAGTTATACATGAAATACGCTAATAAGTCATCGCAATATTTACAAACCGTGCAAAAGACAAAGTCGCGCTGATAACAGCGCGACTTTGTCTTTTTTTTTGCGTTGTAAATTCATCAAATGAGTCCTCCCACCCAGGGCAGGGCGGGAGGGACTGTCAGACTTGACTGACTAAAATACACGGTGTCCTTCAATAGCCCTTTATGTACCGGTGTCACGGTAATTTGTGAGTCCCGCAACCCCGGTAGGCTTTGGCCCTCTACAGGCCCCGTCATTATGCTGACACTCCTTGAGGCGCGCGTGGAACACAACGCGCCGTCGACCCAGGCATGGTCCATGGTCGGACAGCGAGTCGCCCATTACTCGACGCCCGCATGCCCGCGCCTATGGTGGCCGGAGATCGTCTGCCGACGTCTGTCGCCGTGGGCGTGTACTACTGCGGCTAGGGTGGAGGGAGGACGCTGTCCTCTGTTTGTTTGTTTGTTTGATTGTAATTAATAGGCTCAAAAACTACTGGACCGATTTTAAAAATTTCTTTCACCATTCGAAAGCTACAATATCCACGAGTAACATAGGCTGTATTTTATTTTAGAGAAAAATAGGGTTGCGTAAGATATTTAGGTTTTTCGGCCACAAGTTGTAAAAAATCAACCAGAAACGTTACTTATTTTGCGCACGCTGCCTAAAATATAAAAGATAGAACCATAAAATGTTCTAATTAATTGTTGAACTTATAAATATCTACAAAAAAGTCCGCAACACACTAAATCTATCTATGTCGAGTGTTTGTGATGACTGCGTCGTCGATGTTAGTGTCGGTGTCTGTCAATAGACCTGGAAATCATGTTGCTGACTGTGTCTTTCCTGAGTAGGCTTTTTGCAGCGGTAACCGATATTCACGCGAGCGGAGCCGCGGGCGCCCGCTAGTTATCTCATATAAACGTATTTTTTTTAATACCTATGCCCCGTACTAGAAATTTCTTCTGTGTCGTGGGTTCGTTTACAAACATTACACAAACACCCAGACCATTAACAACTATTTGCAGATCATACAAGTTCCATGCCGGAATCGAACCCGCTACACGCTGCACAGAAGTCGATTGCTCAGTCATTACGCCAACCGTACCGTCAGAATACTAATACTGGTATAGCAAAAATTAATTTATATCGATATAAATGTAAGTTATAATAACTTTGGCATTAAGATTTGTATCGATATAAGGTTTAGTGATAGTATTGGAAATGTAGCACAATGTCCTGATGTAAGCTTGGGTGAAAAATAAGTAACACATTTTGAGTTTTATTAGATAGGTATGAAACCTTACTTTTCAAAACACATTATTAGCACACATTGTTAACGCATTGCATAACGACTGCTGCGCTGCGTGTCACGGGTTAGATTCCCGCACGGAGCAAATATTTATATGATCTACAAGTAGTTGCTTCGGGTCTGGGAGTTTGTGTACACAGGAGAAATTCCTAGTTTGGGGCTATGTTTTAAAAAAAAAAAATAGCTGTACTTAAATTGCACCGAACCATTAAAAATCAACAGAAAACGAAGCAATGTTTAATCAATTAAAAACCTCAGAGAATCCCCTTCAGTATTGCGGTAATAATATAACAAACAAAACACCTTTGTTTAATAGTTCGTAAATACACAATGCAGGCACATTGCTGCGACTCTGCCAAAGCCCATTGCGACTGTCTCCAGATTAAAAGGGCCTCTAACGTTAAATACCTTGGGGTCCAAGTCGATTGTTTACTTAGTTGGAAAAAGCACATTGATGAACTTGTCCCCCGTATACGCAGACTCACTTTTGTGTTCAAGAAACTCAGATCAGTGGCAGATCTTAAAACGTTAAAACTAGTTTACTTTGCGCTAGCCCAATCATTGCTGGGCTACTGTATCTCTGTGTGGGGTGGGACCTTTGCAGTTAGTATGTTACGTCTTGAGAGAGCACAAAGGGCGGTCCTTAAAGTCATGTGCAGGAAACCCTTCAGGTACCCTACAACACTACTCCATAAAGAGTGTGAAGTTCTAACGGTTCGACAACTTTTTGTGCTCCAAATAATATTACGTAAACATGCCACTATACCACAGACCCTTAGACTACGACAAGGGAAACGTCATAGAAACAGATTGTGTAGCACAGATAGGCACAGAACTGCTCTTGCTCAGCGGCACTATTGGATACTGGGTTCACGGGTTTACGATAAAGTCAATGCTGCTCTAAATATTTGCGTACTCACCCGACAGCATTGCAAGACCGCTGTAAGTGCGTGGTTAAAAGGTCTCACTTATGAAGAGTCTGAGAGACTTTTACAATTGTGAATTAACCTTCAAGACTCTAGAGTTTAGTCGCAGGACATACACACACACACACACACATATACATACATACACCCACATACACACACACACACATTCACAAACCGCAGTACACCACAACACAAACATACGTAAACATTTGCTTAGCTTTTATTGTTTTTTTTTTTTTTTTTTTTTGTTTATATACCTCGATATGTTTTAAGTAGTTGTCGTTTATTTTTGTACAAAGTATTTTTTTATTTGCTTGTCCGGAGGAAGGTGATGCCATTCGTGATACAGGGTAATCCTAGTACGAATGTCAAAGCACTCCTTTGACACATTTTTTTCACTAGATTTGTATTGAAGGAGATTTACTGTACCTATTTTTCTAGTAATAAACATTTTTATATATTTTTTTTTTTAAATTAAATTAGATGCAACGATGCATACCACACACCTACCACAACCACACGAAGTATTTGTTAAAGCCAAACAAGAAAATAAATAAAAAATAAAATGGAATTCTTAAACAAACACTTTTGTGAGTGCTTGTACAACTCCAGTATTTGATCAAGACTTGATAGGTTTGCATAAAGTTGGCCTATTTTCGCAACCGTGTATTGAAATTCGTCGATCTATTGTATTTTGATGATGTTTTGAATTGATGCATTTCGTACAGTTCGTGCGTACGCGCCATTCCTTACGCACGAACGTGTAAAATGCAAGGTCTGAAGCTTATTACTATTACCATTGTTGTCACTAGGCAGCGCTTAAATAGATAGTCCGAATTTCAACCCTAACTGTTGAAAATGTTGTTGAAAATACAATAACACGATTTCATTTGGGCATCTATTTAAGTTTTAAATAGTGTTAGTGAAAAAGGATATTAAAGTTGTTTCTTTAAGCCCTTATTTGTTCTGCTAAAGTTATTGCTTTTGAAAATGGCTGTGACAATAAATTTGACGTTTTGTTTGATTGGGTCATTGTAGTTATTTTTTGTGACGAAATTGATGGACCAAGCGATTGTTTAGTTATTTGCTACCTAACTATAAGGTACATAGTACCTTTATGGCATCTATGTGTTTCCTTTGTTGCAACTCAACGACAAGTATTATTGTCCATGAATCAAGCAAATACATTTAAGTTGAAATCGTTTCATAAGGAGCATTAATGTCAGTAAGGCGCACTCAAACTTTGTCCACGTTTAAAAAATCTGGTAAAAAAGCACCACTTCTCTCCTTAAACGTGTGGCTAAAATGCTTCTTTGTTTTTTGTTTATTATTTTTATATGTATTATTTCTTGTATAGGTATATATAATTATAATGTTTGTATTGTTTTATGTGCAAATTGTACACCTCAGAATAACAACAGTATTGTTTCTCCTTTCTCTTAAATCCATCCAAAGGTTATTCTATGAAATTACACGTTTACAACAATCTTGGGGTCTTTAAGTCAAGAGTGAATAGGTAACTTCTAGCCAAGGGTGCTTCACAGTCGACCACATCGTTGTTTACCTAGATTTATAGTGGTAAAACATGAGCCTTGAAGCGATAAGATAAATAAATATTCCACAACTATCAGGCAACGCCATCTAGTCCCAAGCTAAGCAGAGCTTGTGTTATGGGTACTAGACAACTGATAAACATACTTATATATTTCTAAATACATACATATTATAGATAAATTACACCCAGACACAGAACAATTGATCGTGCTCATCACACAAACATTTGTCCTGGGTGGGAATCGAACCCACGACCTCCGGCATAGCAGTCAGGGTCACTGACCACTAGACCAATAGGCCTACCAAATTCAAGTCAGATTCATGGAAGTGTGTAGACATATCACCCTACGAAGCTCCATAAACTACTCAAAGCTAAATCGACGTTAACGAAAATGAAAACAATTTAGTCTCCTATTGAATTCTCGCGACAAGCATCATTCAATTACAATAGTCCGTAACTCACAAAGACGATACCTATCATGTTTGCCCTTTGTACTGTCGCAACCTAATTGACAAGTTAAACACTGGTCGGTATGACCACAGTAGATTGTAACATACAGTATTTCAACTAGGCACAAATGTTCCAAATTAGCCCACTTATTATAACTACATCATCATATTATCATATAAGGCAGGGTGCCTTTTACCAACAATGTTGGAGTCGGCTTCTAGTCTAACTGGATGCCAGATATTTATCAGTATAAAACACGGAGCGACTGTCTATTTGAAATTCACAATCCATTAAATGGACAATACGAAAGCCCTTGGTAAGGACTGGTTGTTAGATTTACAAAGTTCTGATTATTAGAAACAGTAGCCATAGTTCTACATATGACTGTCAGTACTAGGCTTTACGTGATTTCTGTGATACGGAGGAAATTCGCTACGATAGATGGTAACCCATTTAATGATCAACTGGGGCAAGCGTGGCTTAACCTTGAAGAGGGACCAGTATAGCTGTTTATTAAGCCAAGTTATCTCTGGCCAAGTCAATCAAGACATACATACAGGCAAAGCAAATGAAAAGTAAGAAAATTTCTGGAAAATTATTGGTTAAGCATACCATGAACAATTTTATTTAGGTACAACCAAAAGATGAAAAAATGATAAGATTGGATTCCATATCGGTCATTTCTGCCCGGCGGGCAAATAATCCGTCGTCTGCTTAGCTCTGTTATTTATTATAAACTGCCAGTTTCTTAATTAAAAATAACAGCTAAAAATAGCGTTTTGACATTTTGGGAACATTACGACGTTTATGTTGTGGCAAGTCAATTTACTCGTTTAGTTTTATTGAAGCTTTTAAATTCTCATAAAGCAACACATTTTCATTAAAATCAGTACTGGTCAAGTACAAGTAAAGCTTAGCTGTTCATGAAAAATCTGGCTGGTTATCGAATTATAAGGTACAGCTAGAAGTAGTAAGGTTCTGGGAATGTTTAAAATAATTCTTCGTCTGGGAAGGTTCACTCCGTTGACGTCTCGTCGATTTTGTCTCTCTCTCCTCTGACCTAAACTAGATTCAAGAGCATAACCATTTCAAAATATAATTACCGCAGCAGTAGAATGTTAAAAGTTATATTTTTTTTTTTGGATCAGTAGGAGTCTGACAGTCCGTTCTACTCCATCCCGAGCGGAAGCGATCTAAACAGGCCAATTACTATCGCAATTCATATTATGAATTCGCTCAAGTGACCCTTTAAGACCTCGTTATTTGATGATTCACAAGTAGTGCTAGTTGGTTTACTGGGTTTTCTTAATACTGTGCACTGGTCGATACGTTAGTTACTAGTCTTATGATTGTGACTATTACAACTTGATCATCATGGACGAGCCTTACTAGGAGATGCGACATGCCACTAATGTCGTGTATTCTGTGTTATAGGAGATGCATTTCGTGTTTGTTGTATGATTGGACGAGTTTTTGAATTCGATGGTTGACAATTTTAAGAACGATGCCATAAGCAGTTTTCACACTAAAATATTAAAGCTCAAAAGTTTGGTAAAAGTGAACCTGCAATGCTCTGGAACTATCAGTCAGATTTTAAAGTTTTTTCTGGGATCTCTTTGCCTAATTTCTTTGTTTTGATCGTAACGTCATTGACATTTACAACCCATTGCATCTTCGGGAGGCCAGAATCATCAGTGGCTGGCACGAGGAAAGAAACGAGGCAATGGAGCTCAGCAAAGTAATGATGAAATTTGCTGTCTTGGATAAAAAAAAAAAATCATAAAATAAAAGTGTAGTTGTAGGTACAGCAGTTGTAGTAATGTCAAATATTATTTTGTGGTAAGTTAGTATCTTTCTTTTCAGAGAAGATAGATGAAGAAACAGAGAGAAGACTCTAAAAAAAAATACAAAAAGGAAAATTGCTAACAAAATATACATACCTACTAACCTAACCTAACATTTAACGGCTACGTATAATCATTAACAAAAGTGTTACACCCCGCGTAACATTGATGAAATGCTAATTGATTTAGTTTAGCCACTTTAGCACTCACAAGATACGCATCTGACCGATTGATCGATGTCTTAATAGAATAAATTGTATAATCAATTTAATGTTATGCGTGCTTAAATGCGTTAGCTCAGGATTGCATTGTCTATGTATGGTTAGATTTACTTGTAATGTGTTTGTTCTAAAGTTAAAACGGTAATTGTTATTCCAATAAGACATTTTTTAAATTGTGATAATAACAACGTAAAAACTTAATTATTTCTTGATTACCTACATATTTTGGGTCTTTTTGTGTGTGTCGTGTACCCAATGAAATTTCTCTTCGGCAAATATTAAATAAAACTTATAAAGCTAATCTGCTAATTTATCTTCATAAAAGTGTTATTGAATTAACCTCTTAAATCAGATGTGTAAGTGTATGTCAGTTATGATCATTACTCGACGCGACGCTTGGTTTTCAAAATTGACAAATAAAATCAAGACATCATTATTTTCAAGGACAATTTCGAAACACTTTTCCACTGAAGCGTACTTATGTCATATTAGTACAGTTAGTGACAGTGATACTCTTGACATTACAGTTTATAAAATAAGAGATAGAACCGATATTCTCACGAAAATATTGGTAATTGGTGCGTGGGTGTCGTAATGTCAGAAATGTCAAATAGTGATATAGATTTGACAAAAAGAGCACTTCGGCACTCGGTACAAGTAATTTGGGGGCTAGACTATTGCTAAGTACATATTATTTTTGTTGCAATATTGATATTTTACAAATAGGAACTTGACCGCATTCAGTAATAGGCACTAAAAACATAAAATAACGCCTGTTTTGCCGAAACCCACCCGAACCTGAAAGGGTAAGCAGATATTCTACACCCACATTTCACCGGTTATGTTTAAATTATTTATAGAAGGGGCGAGCATATTGCCATCCACCAGGCACGAACCTGGATTCTCGGCAGCTCTATTGAGAAATTCTTTTTTTTTTCTTATCTTGCAACGAGTCTTGTGAATTAAATGCAGATGTGAGAAATGCAAAAAAATGACGTGTGTAGGTTAGGACTGAGAAACTCCTACAGGTCTAAAACGGCCACTTACCAACATTCCTGATGATTCGCTCCGTGAATGAATAATATAACGTTTTAGACCTGCTGATAGTAGGATCCAATGTCACACGCATTACCCGGGAATCGAATCCTTTATCTTTTTCTCCTAAGTAACGTTCACGATCACTAGACCTAAGAGATATCGCATTTTTCTGAATTTGACAAGTGCGTGGGTATTATAATGTCAGAAATGTCAAGTTCTAATATACATTTGACAATTAGGCTACTTGGCTCAAGTATTTTGGGACTCGAATTGCTAAATATCATTTTGATGTAAGATTGAGGGATTCCGAAATAAGGTAAACTTGACCGCATTCACAAATAGGCACTACAAAAACTAAACAAACAAGATTTGGAACTTTTGATGAATGATGAATCAACATAATGGCAAATAGTTTTCAACAAATTTGTTCTGATTCGCTACACCGCAGATATTTTTAGCAAGTTTTGAGTTATTAGTTGATGGGAATTCCTGACGTTTTTTATGAATTGTTGTTGATGCAAGTAATTAAGTGATTCAGAAGTAAATGATACCTAAGCAAAAAGTAAACTACTGATAGTGTTAGTATCTTGTTTCAACTTTTTTTTTTTAAATATCTATAGGGTTTTTTTAGGACAATCAAAGATCATTTATTAATTGAAATAGTCCCCATTAATATTAACTGATATTTTTTCTGAAATTATTGTAAAAAGACAACCAATGGAAACAAGTGGTGGATTGTCGTACGAGGCAGTCGTCTAAAGGGGTAAACTTTGTTCGGCAGTGTACATCTTCCGGCTGATGATGAAGACGATAATTATTTTGTACTGTTAAAGGCTGAAAAGTTTGTATGGTTGAACGCGCTGATCATAGAAACTTTTTGAAAAAAATATTTTGTGTTGGATACTCGATTTATTGAGAAAGGTTACTAAGCGGAGCAGCGGGGTTGAAACCACGGGGAACAACTAGTGTTTAATCAAGAGCATGAAAAACAAAATCATTACGAAAAGGAAGCAGATTATCTGCTAGAAAATACAATAGCATGCTAGAAACACTTTAAAAATAATGAGACGACTATTCATAAAACTTTTTTATTTTTCGCAATTATTACAATTAATATAAGGTAGCACATACATATACAAAAACCCCGGTTTTCCTGTTCTGTAGATTAAAAGATCATCCACATAAGGATAGATGACTTAACTATATCGTATTTTATAACCAGGTACCGTGTAATTACAGACTCTTTTAAACCGACTCAAAGTTACGCAAATTACTCAGTTGATTAAAATATAATTTATTGATTTCCTCCAACTCCTACGCATCTCCATAAAACAATATTGTAGGCTTTACATTTACTCGTATGATGACCAAATTTGGCAATATCTTGTTTATTGATATGTCATGTAGTATGACGTAGTGTCGCCTACAAGAAGGAGTGAGTCGTAAAGAATTTGAGATAAAATAATTTTTAGGGTTCCGTACCTAAAGGGTTAAACGGTAAAATACTCTACTATCCGTCTGTGAGTCTATCTATCCGTCTATTATCGGGCTGTATATCATGAATCGTGTTTATAAGACATTTGAAATTTTCACAGATGATGTAGGTATTTCTGTTGCTGCTATAACAGTAAATATGTAAGGGGGTCCATGCAACAGCTATGATTTTTGTCGTTTTTATAGATAATATGGTATGAAACACTTCGTGCGCGTGTCCGACTCGCTCTTGGCCGGTTTTTGTTTTTAACTAGCCATACTTACTTTCGTACATATATTCTTAAAAATGGTCACGTTTTTTTTGTGACTGTTGAGAACATACATATTAACTTTCTGTGGGTGTGATAAACTAAATAAGTCGATTAAAAAATGGTGATCGTGACAGTTTTTTTTTAACACTTTCGTCAAAGACATTATTATTACCACGAATAAGTTGCGCCATTATGCAATTTAACTTCAGTTTTTTCGACACTCAACGCTTTAAGATATTATAAAGATTTATAGATCTTATTGAACAGTTTCGTCGTTGCTAGCACTATTCTTTCTATACTACTATTAATAATCTTGTACCTAAGTGTTACAATTGTCTCATGTCAGTCACATTAACAGATACTGATAAATTACACATAAATCTCACGAACTGTTAGGCAATGCTCATACGAAAACGCTAGTCCGCGCGGTTGGGCGGTTATACGAATCTCGCTCCGGATTAGCTTAAATGAAATCAATTGATGCTTAATACACCTACACCATCTGCTTCGCCGTCTCCGCACAAACGCGCGGAGGAGCGGTTTCATTAAATAATTTGATTAACTGATCGTAACATAAAGATTTTTTTGGGAATAAAAATTTGATTGACAACGGGTCTTGAACCTGCCTTTCTGGATCAGTTCTGGGTACGCTTAACCATTTTTTTTAAAGAAAAAAGAGCACTAAGTTGTCACAGTCCCGCCAGTGAGGACGAGGAGATCGTGAGATATTGAATAATTTTTAAGTTATGATGCTATCTTGAGATATTTGGGGTAGTCGCGCTGCACTACCACTTCGCTTCATCTCCCAAAACGCGCGGACAAGCGATTTCGTGTGAAATAGCCTACGTGTTACAATTATTGTCTCCTGTCAATCACATGTAGTGATATTGTTCTATATGATGAATAGTATTGTTTCAGAGACGCATCAATTGATACCTGTCACTACCCAAACACGATCGTGATATTTCAAGTTAACAAATTAACTGTGATCGTCATTTCGACACTTTCAAGCTTTGTTCATATTGATAAAAAGAGTTAAAACAAAAGCTGATCTGTGTCTTCCCACGCTACAACTCTATAAAAGCAGACTGTTGGTACTTGAAGATACTTCTAAAGTTAGTCATATGCCTATGATCATGGATATGTCATCATCTGGAATTCGGTTAAATCTGACGCTGCCTCATACTAGGGATTTTTCATGTATAACATTGCATTTTCAAAGAATTAAATTCACACATACTTGAACACCAGACCCGGAACAACTACTTCTAGATCACGCAAATATTGGTTCCGTGCGGAAATCGAACCAAATAGGCAACGCAGCATTTAGTAGCTCAGGTCAACTGCGCTTACCGTGTGGTAAAAATCTACGGCTAATTATGTAGCAATATGTTTGGTTACCTCGTCGTATATGAGGATAATGGGTTGTATAAGGTAAAAAAAAGATTTTCTTACCTACCAGTGCATATTAGATTTGTATTTTTGAAATTCGAACCATTAATTCTAATAGTTCAACGTTTGCCGAGAATATCTGAAAAACCCTAAAATGCAGATAGGTATCCATTTTTGTCTCCTAAAGTAGGTACCTACGTCCCTTTCTGTTCGTTCCATTTCCAACTATTTTCTTTTTAAATGTTACCATGCTATTATTTGTTCCAAGCGGGAATCAAGTCTATAATACGCAGCCCACTTGTCAATCCCTCTGCAACAACACCAGCCGTGACGTTAAAATATCGTGTCATCAGATAATTATGTCCTGAAATATCAACAACCTAATTTGACACAAAGCAATGACCTCTCACTTCAGTTAAGTAACAAAATAGGATATCCGTTAATACCCAAATTCTCTTAACAATAAAATGTCTAGCCTGGTAGACAATAAAACTTTTCTATTCGTCCATTGTTAAGCAAGAGGTACCTAAGCTTAGACTTGTAACAATTGCACAATTTGATCCAAATATTGTATAACGAGAACAAAAGTGATAACATCGTAAGCTATCTCTGTTCAATCGATTAACTTATCGGGATCGAGATCATTATCGAGTATTGTATCGATTAGAGAAACATTGATTTGTATGTTATGAAGATTTAGAACGCGATTGTTTCTTGGTAATGAATTGCAACTTAATTCATTCTTGTATTGTGCTTTATTTGGATCATCTGCATTATTCTTTGTATTTCGAGATCCATCTACGCTCGATTTATAATTATCGATTATAAAATAACAAGTTGCGATGCATCAAAACCAAATTAGGTCAGAAGGATGTCGGTGATTCAGTTCTTAATGACTAATTTTGTTGTTAGCATAGAGCTTCAATATGTATTTTGGCTGTTTACTGGTGATTTTTGAGCCAGCAAAATGGTCATCAGTTATGTCGTGTAGCGAGGTTCAGAGTAGACATCTGCAGTTTCCTCGAGGATGTCCGGCGTTGCACAGAAGGGTTTTTGAGTTGGTGTCTTTAGAAGTCCTGGTTCCTTCCTCCATGTGCTGATGGTGATCACAGAATCAAAACCACCCGTTTTAGTGAAGTACAAATCCCACACTCCCTGGGAGTGTTTTTATCCCCAAAGAAGCCTTTTGAAGGTTTCCCCCCGACATACAAAAAACAGAGGTATGTATGCCGCGTCAGCGATGACGCGAAGAAGAGAAAGAAAAGTTTACATTTGTATCATCTTTCTGCCCTTTTTTTTTTTATCGTGGTAAAATCATCAAATGAGTCCTCCCACCCAGGGCAGGGCGGGAGGGACTGTCAGACTTGTACTGACTAAAATCCACGGTGTCCTTCAATAGCCCTTTACGTACTAGGGTCACGATAATCCCTTGGTCCCGCGACCCCAGCAGGCTTTGGCCCTCTACAGGCCCCGTCACTATGCTGACACTCTTTGAGGCGCGCGTGGAACACAACGCGCCGTCGACCCGGGCATGGTCCATGGTCGGACAGCGAGTCGCCCATTACTCGCAGCCCGCATGCCCGCGTCTACGGTGGCCGGAGATCGTCCTGCGACGTCTGACGCCGTGGGACGCCGCCGTCCACGCGCCATTCATAGACGCGCTGGAGGGCAGTCGCCTCCAGATCCCAGGGCAGCAATCCTGCTAGGAGGTTGGCTGATTCGCCGGCGATCGTGCTTTATCCCCGGATCATCCGGATAGCCATGACCCTCTGGCATGCGACCAGCTTGAGTGGTCGCGTCCGGATGCTTAGGGCCCACACGGGGGCCCCGTAGAGGGCCATGGACCGCACGACACCGGCGTACAACCTCCGGCAGGATCTTTCTGCCCTTGTTTCATGTTCTCCCCTGTCAATATTCACCAATCGTCGCAATATCACAAACACCTTTTTTGAAGTAGGATCAAGACCAGTTTCATTCTTCGGGACACGTCGAGTTTCATTGTCTCGACGCTTTTCTGGTGGTCACAACGGTTGATTCTGGCTAACGGGACTTAGAGTGGTTGAATTGTGTGATGGGATTGGTCCAAAAATATCTTCTGTATTCATTAAGATAAATAAAGTATTAAATAAGTTAAATGCTTATTGGTACCTACACCATATAAGACAACTGGGGTTATTCCAGTTGTTAACTTCCTTTCGTGCCTATTGACCTTGTTTACACCTGTCTCCTGCTTGATATGGAGGGAAACAAAAACGACCACTATTCTTTTGGGATTAATTTCATTGTAGAATCCAAGACGGTTAAATTGATTCTCCTGGTCACGTCGAGCTACATTATCTATCTCGACATTATGCAGGTGGTCGTCGCTGTTGATTCTGTCTTTCAGAAGTTGCTTTGGTTAAGGAATAGTGTGACAGGATTGACTCAAAAACTCTCTATACTCATTAATACAAAGAATAGTTTACTTCCTCTTCAAATGGTTGTACCACCAACCAATTGAAGCAGTAACCCTGAGAGTCTTTTCAAAACTAAAAATTCCAGATCAGTATCGATGTACTGATGGATAGTTCATATGATAAAAAAATATTAATGACATATGCGATTGTTTGAAGGTCATGTTACTCTGCATTGCTTATCTTTGCATTCCATTGTGATTATATGGTGATTAACACTCTGACAGCCTTCAACACTATTTCCAGTATAGATAGCAAGATTTGTATCGAATATTCTAATTGTGATGAATTATTGTTAAGTAACGGTGGTTTGACAACAAAGAACTGTATCAGCAGTATGTTCTGTTGCTAAAATGTTCATATAAGTTTGAATAGTTTATGAATATGATGCATGACAGATAGATCACTTCATGTAAATACATTTATTCAGGTAAATACAGGCTAAATTGGGAATTCGCCCCACCGTTGTTAAATATGGCAGGTAGTTATGATATTTTGAAAATCATTCAAATAATTAGTAAGATTTGGAAGTGTGTTTATATTGTTTTATGAAAAAGGATTGAAAATACTCGATAAGTGTTAGCTTATTGCACATAATCGAAGTTTTCGTGAGATCCATTCTCTATCCTTAATCGAATATTAATGTTCTATTAATAAAATTACAAGTATTTGTTGTACAGTAGGCCTCACGTCAGTGATAAGATTTGACATCAACTTAGCGTAGCGTAGTACGAATGGTCGCGGGACTATCGAATTACCGTGACCCCGGTACGTAAAGGGCTATTGAAGGACACCGTGGATTTTAGTCAGTATAAGTCTGACAGTCCCTCCCGCCTTGCCCTGGGTGGCAGGACTCATTTGATGATTTTACCTCGATAAATAAAAAAAAAGCGTAGTACGAAGTTACAAGTTTTCGTTGAAACCTGGGTATCTACTTTCTAAGTCCGTCAACGAAAACACGGGAAAGGATACAGATGTACGAATGTAACTAACGTCAAAATAAAATTCCGGACGGATAATACCGCCACGACTGAAGTCATTTTTACGCAGCGCTAGTGTCTATGTAAGGTAGTACATTTTTTTTGATCAAATTGTATTAAAAAAAAAACGACGGGTTGCACTCTGGGAGTGCCGGCAGAATTGAAAACTTCAATAGTAATAAACACACACGAACATTCGCGCAAGCACCCTGCGCCGTCTTACGAATTTTCGATCAGGTCACTTGTCCTGACGCGAGTTTTTTGACCCATTTTTTACCCATTCCAAAAAAGTGCACAACGCCGCTATAGAAGTTTTCACTTCAAAAATGTACTACCTGCAGGTCATGTCATGTAGTGGTGGCGCGGACTCTAAGGAGCTATCTGTCAAATCGTAATATCATTCAGTCTTAGTTCCGGCTCGTAGTCAATACGTCTGTCACTAAGGCTTTCACCACCGTTTTCGTGCTTAGAGATGGACCCCCCGAGTCTGGTAATAGCCTCCAGGCATTTTCTTAAACTGCGTCTATTTGGCGCAGCAGCCATGAGGAACACACAATGTTTTTTTTATTTGCTCCTTTTAAATGGAGAAGATTTATGTTTTTTTTTAATTACTTTGATGAAATTTATGTTTTTTGTTTTTTTAATAAGAGTTAAGTATATACTAGTTATGTTACAACTGAAGTGCGGTCTCCCGTACTACATTAATAAATAATCGACTCACTAAATTACCTATATGGTACTTACATGCACGCACGTTCACAAACAAATTAGTCTGAATTCTTAGAATAAGAACAAATCATTTTAGGTAATGCAATAGTTATCTCAGTCGGATCTAGATCAAGATTATCGTTTCTTAAACTAGTATTTTGTCGTTAATTCAGATTTTATGAAGAGGATTGCTTTGCTCTCAATCTGAGTGATTGTTCGACGTTTACAAATTGAATTGCTTAATATTGCTTAATGCGAAGCTCTTGCATACTTAGCTTAGGGCACTTTAATGTATTACTGCAACCAGGGTCGCGGGATTATCTGAACAGGTAACCGTGACCCGGGAACGTAAGGGGCAATTGAAGGAACACGGTGGATTTTAGTTAGTACGAGTTTGACGGACCTTTCCGCTCCAAACAAAGTGGAATATTTAATGAGGTTTGACTTGATGATTTTATCATCTTAAAAAAAGTTATAAGTGGGAATAAATATATGAGCTCGGTGCCCACGAAAGCTTGTGAAGTTCGGTAATTTTATAGGAACAGTGCTGCCCTGTGCAGTCATGCACGGGTGGTCTATATTACTTAGGGTGAATGGTAGTTTTGTAACGGTGATAATTTTTTTGAAATTGGCACAGTAGTTTTCGAGTTTATTCATAACAAACATACACACACACAAATATACATTTTTTTCTTCATAATAATATTATTGTAGATATATTGAAATAAGCAGGCGTCACATACCTGCGGTTAAAACTTCGTAATACTACTACGCTACTATGTACTAGGCTACCTCGTACTTCCAACTCATGGTTATATATACCCATATAATTATAAGGTTTTGTTTTAGAAAAAATCCTTTACTTGACGAATCAAGCCAAGTTTTGATTCGAACATAAAGACTACAATGACAGAAAGTATTAATTTAAAAATAAATAAATATTTATTTCATAACCTCTTTAACTTAACTTTGATTAATTAATTAAACTGGCCCAAGTGACAGAACCGTTTCATTTAAGTCAACAATTCTCATAAATAACAAGTCATCTGTCTTAATTAACCTTTACAAATTGCGTTTTGATCAATACGAAGTTTAACAGAAACAGATTTACTTTTAGTCCATGTTCATCTGCCTAGCCTATTCCTAACTATATTGGGGTGGGTTTCCAGTCGAACCAGATGCAGATGAATATCAGTATTTTATGGAGCGACTGCCCTCCACAACCCAGTAAATGAGTAATAGGATACCCCATGGTTGTCGGAATTATAAGCTTCTGACTAACAGTAATGACTGTCAAAGATCTACAAATGGCAGCCGGGACCAACGGCTTTACGTGCTATCCGAGGCACGGAGGAAACTCGCTATGATAAATGGTCACTTACTATTACGTCATTTACTTTTGTCTCATTCCCACACATTATTTTTAGATAGTAAACCATTAATGATAACAATTATTAATTTAAAATTTTATTTCAATTTGTATTTTCGATACTGAAATTATTTGAAACTCACAGATTATCTTCTTAGGTTGTGTTACAGTTTAAACCCAACTTAATCCATTTCTTTTTTATCGTGGTAAAGTCTATAAATGAGTCTTCCCCACCCAGGGCGGAACGCGAGGGACTGTCAGACTTGTACTGACTACAATCCAAGGTGATCCTTCAACAGCCCTTTACGTTCCAGGGTCACGGTTACCTGATGCGACAGACCGTGAAAAGCCTGATTGATGGCTGAATTTTGTGAAATAAATTGTAGCTCTTCATATTACAGCAATACGGATTATATAATTTACATAGAAACTATTAAAAAAATAGGTCCGTCTGATCGCGCATAACTTGCAAACGACTGCACCAAATACGCTATATTTAAAGACTAAAATTAAAATATTTACAAAAATGACTAAATTAAAACTAAAATTTATAGGGCGTCAAAAAATTCGTCCACATCGCTGTCAATGGGGAAAGTGCCCAGAACGCTGGCGGCATTGCCAAGTTGGATGGCAATGCTGATCCTTTGACCAAGAAATAGGCCAGCCCTCTGGTCACGCGAGGCGTCGACTAATTTGCCTAAACCAAATTGAATCATTATTTCTTTTTGATTTGTACGTTATTGAGAAATGGTAGGTCGACTCGTACGAAATCAGAGCGGTCCGTTATTATATACTTAGCAAAGGAAACAGCTTTGCAAAGATCAATTAACTCAAACATAATTAACATCCAGTTAATAGTTTCTGATAGAATTTAGTTCAGCACACGCCCTATCGGTGATAGGTAAGTCAAGGATGCTGCACGTTCTCTTACGCAACCGATGCGCAAGCTTCACATCGCTTATTTAGTTAGGATTACAAATAGTTTTGGTATCGACCTTCTTGAACTAAAATAAAAAAGTCTAGAACGATTTTGGCTCTATTTTTGCAATTGTTTAGTCATTTGTTTTTTAAATAAGTTCATATGTAGAGCTTCCAATTTACAATAACCATGTCGCTTTGTGGCATAATATCAAAAGTCAAAATATCCAAGATATAAGGATTTTTTAAGCAGGTACGGATAGCAAAAGAGTTAGGTATCAAGACAAGAAGTTTTAAATAAAATAGTTTCCAATGTTGTGTTATAATTTCAATGTGTCTCAAACACCCTGGGTGCATGTTTTTTAAATTTGATTTTTTTAAATTTGTGCATGTAGCATTTTATTTGAGATGGTTTCGCTCTTGACCCTAGTCTTTGTCTCAGGTCAAAAGTGACTGAGACAAAGCCTACGATAGAGTGAGCTTACCCAGAAGAAGCCTGATTACTCTTACTTTGAATACAACCAAAAAATGCATACATAGCATAGCATAGCATGCATATCGACGCAAGAAAGCAATCTTGTAGTATCTCGAAAAGTTCAACTTTACACCAGTGCCAAAAAACTATGTAAAAAATTCGTTAAGAAAAAGTCACGACCTCATAATAAAAAAAAGTCTTAGGAAAACATTGATAAGACCGTCAGACGCAGTATTTTTTTTTCTGAATACAAAAATGAAATAAAAAGAAATTCCCATTTTTCGAGATACGACAAAATCGCTTTTTAGCGTCGATATAGTCTGTCTGCGTGTGTCTGCATACCTCTTTTGCTAAGCTCTGGTCTTTCTGAGGTAGGCTATGGTGACCGCATTTCATCAGGCGGGTTGTATGTTTTATTGTCACGTTTATAATAAAAAAAAACTATTTCTATCGAAGAATACGACGAACGAGCCGACTAAAGCACCAGAAACCAGACATATTCTTGGAAAATTAAATTTCTACCTACATTAAATGCCTATAAACCTTTTCTATTCAATCAATGCTTAGTTTTTCTTCTCTAAGGTAGGCAATGAAGCTGACCTGCCACCTGCAAGTAGCTCCTATCATAATTAGCGATCAACCTGCCCTTGGCACTACTTTGCATATAATTGATTTGACGTGCTCCGGCCATGATGTCTGCCTTCATTGCGATGACAGCTGCATAGTATTTTTGGAGTACAATATTATTGTAGTATTTTTGATGTTGATTTGAATGAGCAATTAATGGGTCGTTGATTTGGGTGATCTTTAGTATTGGGTAATGGTGTTGTATGTCCTAATCTGGGTTAAGATATATCCTTGTGCAATTAATGCGTAAAAGAATGAAATCTAACAGACTGACGAATTTATTTTTGCTATGTGTTAATTATCATCATCTACTTAGCCTTTTAAAACCATGTTGGGGTCGGCTTCCCGTTTAACTGGATGATTAAAATTAATTTTCATTGTTACAGCCACATGAAAGTTTTCAGAATAAAATGTAATAAATCCAACACTCTTTATTAAATAGGTAGTTTCAGTTTACTCTCATATAATTTTAACACAGTCTTCCTCTAAAATTAAGATGCTTATAATTTGTAATATTTTGTTAATAAACGTATGTAAAGAAAATTGTGTTTATTTCATTTTGTCGCTGTAGCCAGACCACTTATCAAAACATCCACATACCACAGTATAACCTTTCCTTGACAATACTCAACATGGAAATACAAAAAACAAAAATCATTAAAATAATTACATTATAATGATACTTACATAAACAAATGTCATCATTAATAATTATAATTAATAAATGTCCAGCTGCGCGCGCGCACAGCATCCGGAAAACATAATAATTGTCACAATGATGGCTGAAGAATGCTCACAATATAAGCCTTTTGTAGATCCGTGAGAAAAACTTACAAAGAAATATAAATAATATCGTTTTATGATCGAATTGTGAATCATAAATAGTTGTGAAATGTCAAATATAACGTAGATAATCTAATTAAGTCTATGACATCTTGAGTACTTATAATGATACTGTTACATTCTTTCAGTGAATACAATGATCGAAAAGTCAAGAAAACAATTAAATTGACTTGGTGCGAAAACGTTTTGTTGGGGTAGTAACATATTTTATTTTAAATTAGCTGTACCCTGCCACGCTTCGCTGTGGCACAAAAAACTGTTTTTTGGCGGTCGCGGATATGTGACTGATGCAAAAAATAGATAAAAACAATCCTTGATGCGGATTATATATCATGCTAAAATTTCAGCTCAATCGGTGCAGAACTTTTTGAATTTTTGAAGCGTTCACAAACCAACATAACATTTTTATATATATAGAAGATTGTTAAAATCATCAAATGAGTCCTAATTAGGACGGCCACTGACTACAAACCGCGATGTTCCTTCAGTAGCACTTTACGTTCCAGTTACCTGATAACATGATTCCTTGACTCCAGTAGGTTGTGGCCCTCAAACCTTGCAAACAACCTTATGGTAGAGATTTACATCTTAAAGTCGAAAGATGGTCGCGGGACTCACTCGGTCGCGGGACTAATTTGTGAGTCCGTGGTCCCGGAACGTAAAGGGCTACTGAAGGACATCGAGGATTTCAGTCAGTATGAGTACGACAGTCCCTCCCGCGCTGCCGTGTGTGGGAGGACTCATTTGATGATTTTACCACGTTAAAAAAAATAGTAGTAGTAGAAAGAAGGAAAGCGATGCAAAGAAAAAAATTAAAGACCTACTGCCTGTCTGTCGTTTACTCTCCATAATCATATTAATATGCTTTAATCCGCAATGCTGTTTAGAAGTACAAAAAGAAACAATACAAACCCTGAAATGACTTTCCTTAAACATAACACATACATTCAAAGGTCACTAAAGAGCATTTAAAAATATAGAAAAGAAAAAGTATCGGTTATTTGTAAAACAATATTTTTTATTTGTTACTCGTATTTACTAGCGAGATTGCACCCGTGCGGAGCCGGGGCGGGTCGCTAACCCGCCCCGGCTCCGCACGGGTGCAATCTCTACTATATTATGAATGTTTTATACATATAAACCTTCCTCTTGAATCAATCTATTTATTTAAAAAAAAAAACCCACATCAATATCCGTTGCGTAGTTTTAAAGATCTAAGTATACTCGTACATAGGGACAGACAGACGGCGGGAAGCGACTTTGTTTTATACTATGTAGTGATAGTGGTCGCGGGACTGTACGAATTACCGTGACCCCAGAACGTAAAGGGCTACTGAAGGACACCGTGGATTTTAGTCAGTACGAGTCTGACAGTCCCTCCCGCTTTGCCCTGGGTGGGAGGACTCATTTGATGATTTAACCACGATTTAAAAAAAAATGTAGTGATAAACTTTTTGTTCAGAATTCCGTCCGATTTGCACGGTTGTTCTTAGAACACGATACATATCATAAACTTTTATTAACTTAGGTGTCATAATTTTTATAAGTGTTGAAAATATATAATTTTTTGGCTGATCACGACTGACATTTTTTTTTAAATTAACCTTGTCATTTATTGGTTCTCTTCTAGACAAGTATAATCGGTCTTTATATTCTACTGTTAGGTCATATACATATTTGAAATTAATTTAAGATGAAGTTAAGTGTAATCCAGGCCGAGCGTGTGGATAGAATGACATTGTAATATTTTTTTTAATTTGATAGCTGGCCTGAAAATTAAGTGCAGGTCTAATTTTCAATTTAGATCGCAACCGATTTCAGTGAACCACCACAGTTGCTCTTGAAGTTCATTCTTAGCGAGTGGTATTTTTTCTTTTCATGCTTTATTTGAATTTTTTGCCTTTCCCAAAAAATAAAGGCGAATGTTTTCATTTGCCTTCCTCCTGTTAAAACCAATAGTAAACTGTGCTCGTGATCGGTGACTGGACTTCACTCTAACCCTATCAGCTCTCCGCGGAGAGTGTCTATATATTGTGTCATGTTTTTTATAAAAAAAAAGTTTTTATTTTCTCCAAAATTTATATTAACAAGTAACGTGATAAAGGTCTATTGTTGTATAACTATTGTCATTTTGTAGTGCCGCAGGATGCATCAAGCGTAAGGGTTGTGTGCAGGACTCCTGCGTTACTTTCACAATCCTTTTCATTGCCTTCTAATTTCCTCTTTGTTACACCATTCCGTAATTTAGTCAATCATGTCAGGAAGTAAGAACAAATACATAATTAGTTAAATCCGCCGATTCAGACAATGATGTTAATAAGACCACATCGAATTCATAAATCGAGAACAGTATAGTACGTTCAAGGACGCAACACAGACCGGGTAGGGGGGCATCACTAACTCGTGACCGGCGCGGCCAAATGTCAAATAGTCTCTCTTGAAACTGCGCCGAGAACGCGCGCGCAACTATCGAGACAAAACACGATTCGAAATAATCGAACACGAGATAAACCGATACTAATTCTTAACTTAAAAATTTAAATAAAACCGGTGACAATAGTGCTGTTACTTCCATATACAAACTTTTGATCGATTAATTCGGTTATTAATCGATTGTTTACAGTGCATTTGACATTTGTATCTTTTTAGATAATTACAAGGAGGAAAGGTGAAGCCAAGTGAATGTGGTTTCATCGGCATTGTATCGATGATTAAATAGTGGGAATTATTTTTTCGATGCAATTGTTGGATTGACAATTTCCTGTCGTAATTAGACTCTGTATCGATTGTTTGTTGATAAGTGAGTAATGGTAGTTTGAGCTAGTGTAGTGCATCATGGCTTGTTTACGTATGTTATTGATGTGTGCCGCCGTGCTGTGCTTGCAGTACGCCGCTGTCAACACGCAGGTGAGAGATAGTTTTGTAACTTGCAGCGGTCAGACGAGCAATTATAATTTAGCGCGGCTATAATTTCCTATTTTACGACAGCATGTTTTATCACTTATTTTTTATCACTTACTTTACGAGATTTTATTCAGCTAAATGTTACGTAAATCTATGCATTTCACACGGGAAATGGCATAGAATAAATTCGTCAACAGTTTCCGCAAGAAAAACCAACCTTTGAAGGTTTGTTATAACTGCACGAAAAAGTTAGCAATAAGAACTCTTTTAGTACCATGGATGAAATCAGCTGGTACCTTGTGTATTTGCATATGCACAGATGCCTGCACATCAACCTACCCCAATTTGTATTTTTTTTCAATCGAACATGAACCTTCTGCTTTCAGGATAGAGTTGAAAGCCTATTAAATAAGTTTGATAGTAGAGGGTAGATTGATGTTCTCCTTTTGTACAGACGCCAGCAAGTCTACTTACCCGAATCTGTCAACTTTAACCAATCGAACATTAACCTTCCACTATTGTGATAAAGTTGAAAAACTATTAAAGAAATTTGACAGATTGAGGTAGGTTACTGTGCTGGCGTCTGTATAACGTTTGTAGTTATACGTTCGTAGTAAAATTTTATTTAAAAGTTGTTTTTTCTCTTATTATTCAACGTATGAGGATATTTTGCTTCCTTTCTGCATTCAACCTTGCTTTATAATTTTAAAAATAATTGATTACACGTAAAACACTACGATAGTTAACTCTTCAGTATATACGAACTTACATGTTATTGTTAACAATTAAACTCCAGTTAATTTATGCACATAAATTAAAAAATCACTTCACTTCCAGATTTATATTTAAATTATACATATTAAATATGAAAAATTAACATTAAAAAATGTAGATTTGACAATCATTACATACAATTATAAAATTTTATAACTACATATTAATATTTCTCTTTCATAGTTATATCAAATGCATCTGCATGCAATATGTACCTAAGTACATATTTATACTATTTTAAAAATAACTTTTCACTGAGGAATTTATTTTGAATAGTTTTTATACGGTAATGGCACTAAAACTATCATCACAAATAATGCCCCGGATATCCCATTTTGAGTTCTTATTTATTTTTGCCCATTGTAACATAATATATGTATAAAATAAAAACGTGTGGCACTCGGGGACTGCCGCGGTAAAGCTATTGCATAGCATTTTTTTTCAACTTATGGAAGTATAATTATTTATTTATTTTATTAATGAAAAAAAAGGTAAACAATATCACCTACCCCGAATGTTTAACGAGAATATCATCCTATCGTTGCTCTTTGGGAAGTTACTCTACTAATTAGTCTTTGGTCAGCCATGTCAATCAAGTAAGTGCAAGGTCAACAAAAAAAAATCATTCATTCAAATTTTATTTATTCACGTTGACAATGACAGTGTTAGGTTTATTATCGTTACGGAATTTCTTGATTCTGTCGCCGCGCTCAAGTCCTGCGATAAAAGTTATGCTTAGCTAGCTTAAAAAATTGATCGTATGTGATTAAAATACATATTTACCATAAACTGGCTGTTTGTGTGAAAAAATGTTTTCAAAACCACGATACAGGAAGGATTATCTTCTATATATATAAAAGGAGAACTGACTGACTGACATATCAACGTACAGCCGAAACTACTAGGGCTAGGAATGTGAAATTTTGCACACGGCTTCCTATTATAATGTAGGGGAGCACTAAGAAGGGGTTTTTGGAAATTTAACCTTTAAGGGGGTGAAAAGGGGGAATTAGGAAAGTACGTAACCCACGCGGACGAAGTCGCGGGCAAAGTCCTAGTCATCCATAAAAGGCAAAGTAAAAAACATAAATAGTATACCGTCAGTATTTTTAATTGAATTAGATTTAGGTGTTGATATTCATCTTAATTAATAATCTCGTCAGTAATAAATAATATTTCAAATAGATAAATTAATTCGTTACCTTCGATCAAGTGTCGGTGGGTGTAAGTTCAAGAGCTGTTGTTAATTTAAATATTGTCATTAACGTAATGTATGCAGGCCCACATGACACACAACACAATAACAGACGATTTATGAATGAAACTGCAGCCTTTAAATAATTTGCTATATATTATGGAATGGTTCGAAACATGCAGTAGCTGAAAATCTTTAAATATGTGAATGTTTTTCACGCTTTTTTTTCTCACGCCCTGAACTTCCATTTACCTTATTTATTTTGTAGAACTGGGAGGCTATCAAGAATCATCGTGTTGATACCTAGTGAATTAACGTGGTAGAATTATCAAATGAGTCCTCCCACACAGGGTAAAGCGGGAGGGACTGTCAGACTCGTACTGATTAAAATCCACGGTGTCCTTCAATAGCCCTTTACGTTTCGGGGTCACGGTAATTCGTACAGTCCCGCGACCGGGTTTTATTCCCTGCTCGGATTATGTGTTATTCGGTTGAAATTATTTGAAATTGTTTTTCTTTACGATCTATAAGATAATTAATTTGGTTAAGAGGTGAATAGGGAACTTAGCAAGTTAGGAAGTAGCCAATGACCGAGATTAAAATAACCTGATTCTAAAACATGACTGAAAACGTTAAAATAAAACCTAAAATCCCAAAATAAATGGCTCAATTGTCTAAAATAAACCGAAGAACTTCTTTCCTTTAATTAAAAAAACAAAAAATAACTTTGTCCTGTCACCCATGCAACACCATGGAGCCCCCATACAAAAGACATCAACGCGTCACTCATGCAACCACCCACTGAGCCACCAACCTACTGAACGGAGCGGAGCGGAACCATTGCCGCTAAGGTTAACGACACCTCCGCTTGCCGGTGTTAATGTTATGAATTATGTATTGTAGGGTTAGCTAATCGGAGGTTTTGATTTAATGAGATGGGCTGGTTAGGTGTCAGTTATATCATCTGTCTCGGTGACTGATCTGACAAAGGATCATTGTTTTGTTTATTTATTTACACACACCGATAGGTTATATAAAGAAAGATTAACACAGTAATGAAAAGTACAAAGAAGTTCAAAGATCAAGATCATACAAAGAAGAAATTCCTTCTTTAAAAGGGTTTTTTTTTATCGTGGTGAAATCATCAAATGAGTCCTCCCACCCAGGGCAGGGCGGGAGGGACTGTCAGACTCGTACTGACTAAAATCCACGGTGTCCTTCACTAGCCCTTTACGTACCGGGGTCACGGTAATTCGTTAGTCCCGCGACCCCGGCAGGCACTCTTTGAAAGGGTTGTAAAATTATTAAACGAGTCCTCCCGCCGTGTTCGCTGTTTTCGCCGTTCAAAGGGAAATATCAGACTCTACTTGACTTAAAAAAAGCGTGAGTAGTTAGGCTGTGGGAAAGAGACAGAGCTATACAAATCGTCTAGCGCCATCTCGTTCTCCGAGCGGAACAACTCTCACTTTAAGACGCTATGGTAGGCCACCTGTTCCTTCAAAGACCTTTACGTATCGTTTGCTCATAACACTCTAGTTCCTATAAGCCTTCTAGGAACAGCTTTGAGCAGCCCTGAGAGGGGAGTTTTTTTTTAGCCTGGTAAAATCATCAAATGAGTCCTCCCACCCAGGGCAGGGCGGGAGGGACTATCAGTCTTGTACTGACTAAAATCCACAGTGTCCTTCATTAGCCCTTTACGTACCGGGGTCACGGTGATTCGTTAGTCCCGCGACCAAGAGGGGAGAATTTGAGGTAAAAGATAAAGTGCTGTGGGGGAACAAATAAATATTATATAAGTTAGCAGATCTAAAGCGGCCGGTGACCTTGAAGCTTCACTTCTTCCATTTATGAAATAATACATTAAAATCTTGTATTTTGATAATTCTGTTACAAGATTTTAATTATTATTTTGCAACATCACCGTCAAATTAATATTAATCCTCATGTAAATAGTGGCAACACTATCCCCTTCCATCTTCGACACAGACTCAATATAGACGTACATTTTATTACTTCCTGTTGAATCTTCCCCGGCACCAACGTATCAGCACCTCACCAGCTACCCAACACCGATAACAAGCTACACGAATTCCATATTTTTTTTTCAATTTTGTTTAGAAACAAAATATCTTAAGTATTCTTATTAAAAAAACAGTAAGAGAACGGTGTCGATAAACAAGAAAAGATAAAAGTATCTGTTGTGACCAGAGGTCGGAATTAGGTAGAGTTATTCGTGTACTTAGACTGATTTCATACAGCGAAAGAATATAGTGGATATGCCCCAAACCCCGGAATCACTTTTAAAGACCAGAAAAACACCGTGTTTTATTAAATAAAAATGTTATTTACTTTTACACAATTTATTTGTCTATTCTATCTATAAATAATAAATAAATAAATAATAATACTAGAAATCCCTGTAAGATCCATATTTATATCAACATTCCGATGTAAGTACTAATATAACTCAACCTAATTCCGACCTCTGGTTGTGACAAACAAACCATGATAAATACCTAAAACAATTTTATACCTACTCGTAACATCAATAACTTTAAAAAAGAACAAAAAAGATTTTGAAATTAGACCACTCACATGACGCTCTCAGGTTGTCCTCCAATTTGTATTATAAGAAACAACAAAAAATACTCAATGTTATGCATAAAGAAGTGATACAACTTGTTATTCCGACGTTCTTTATATCAGAACACGTGACATTTGACATTACACTCTGGTCTAGAGTATTGACATCGCGTCCTATATAGATAACATTTTATCTATCACCATGTTGTTGTGACATCTGATGTTATTTGTTTTATTATAATTTTACTACGAAGTAATCCTAATAGGTAGTATATCTTTCGTGTTATAATATTTTGGGGTGGTTAAAACATTAAATGAGTCCTTCCGGTCTGGGTGGAGTGAAAGGGATTATCAGAGTATTCGTTAGTTCCGCAACCCCGGCAAGTTTAGCCCTCTATAGGGGGCCCCGTCATTGTAGTCTCAATGACTAAAAACCAAATGTTGTTGCCAGATAATATAAAGCGTAAAAACTTACAGGTTAAACTAGGCTCAGCCGTGCTTCATTCAAAAAGGAACCTAAATTTCATATAGTTAATATTCTTATTCATATGACACGCTTGATCACAGTCGCTTCTAGGAATATGACCATTAATGTTACACTAACAAGCATTATTTACGAACGAAGCGCGACTCTATACATCTCAACCTTTAAATCAGGTGTGCATGCACAATTTGTCCGAACTAACAAAGACATAAACTTCAACTTCAGTTCCTTTCAATTCAACCAATGTTAGTTCAAACCATTGGAGTCCATTCAACTCAATCAATTCAACTCATTAATCAAAACCTCATCTTTGCATTGTCATCTGCGCGTGGGCAGACCTTAGCATAGATCTAGTTGATGACGTCACATACAGGCATCTTACATAAAATCCTTTTACTTTTAGCTCGAGATTTATATACCATCGATTGTTGTCTACAAATCTGAATAGAGACTAATGAAACCTATAGATTAGGCTTATGTAAGAGTTTTGACAGGTCCGTCTCTTTAATAATATTGTTGCAGAATTATTTTGAACTTCATTATGCCCTATTCATAGGGTTGAATTCAGGTTAAGATTGTGTAGGCGCAGTTACTGTAATGTTTTACGTAGAATGTTACGGAGGAATTTGTTTTGGTGTATATTTAAAGGGAAGGGAAAGAAATATATACCATGTAGATGATTTTAACCGACTTGTCGACGGCGGAATCAAAGAAATGGTTGAATTTTAATTTATAGCCGATACCTCAAGATTGAGCGGAAAAGGACTTTATTGTAGAAAAGTTATATTAAATATGACATTTTGTAAATACAAAATTAAATATGCTGATGCAGTTTAATAAAACAAAAACCGAGTGTAGTATAACAGAAAACTGAGAAAAATATTTTTAATTCCGTTGAAATTAATTTTAGTAATACATGTTTTTTTTTCTAGAGACTACAGTTGAATATGAATACTAGATAGGCAACTATGATAAGGCTCAATATATTTTTAAGAAACAGGTTTGAAATGATGATGAACTTTTTTAATTGAAAAGTGATCAAGGAAAACTGGTGTCATGTTGGGTTCCCTTTCTTAATACCTATTGTCCAATTTATTACACACCGGGGTCACGAGACCGTCTAAGCGGGTTACCGTGGCCCTGGAACGCAAAGCAAAGTCGAAGGAACAGGGTGAATTGTTAGTCACTAAGAGTTTAAATGTTACGCTCCACCCAAGGCAAAGGGACTCATTTGATTATTTAACGAAATGGATGTCATAACTATAAAAGTACTGTACTTACGATTAAATATTCTGAACCCGATCTTCAACATCCCGATTTCTATAAACCGTATATTATTTTTAATGATACGATACCATAGCACGACGGGAAACAAGCCATTCTGACACAATCCTGTCATTCTTCCGCCTTCCATGTCACGCAACCGGATCGCTTACAGCCTGCAGGCACAATCTAAATTAGATAACAAAATTAAAATTAACCATCGTGCATTACTCTCACCAGGTAGGTATACTAATATTTTAAATGCCAAAGTTAATCTGTATGTTTGTTACCAACCTCAAAAAGGAGTCTCAATTCAACTATTCGTATTTTTGTAGTTTAGTTTTAGTGTATCAATGTATAGAAGATCGATCGTGGGTCTATCCAAATACGTTGCCGTGACTCTGAAAAGTAAAAAGCATTTGAAGGACACGGTGGATTTTATTCACCGCCGCCGCCGTGGTGACTAAAATACTTCCGCTCTACTTAGGGCGGGAGGACTTATTTGATAACTAGCTTCCGCCCGCGACTCCGTCCGCGCGGATGTCGGTCTTCGCGTGGATGGTTTATTTCCCCATTTTGAGTAACTCTGACAATGACATCTTATAAATATTACGGCGCTGAATCCACTGCGGGTAATGCAACGTGTGTTCGCGGTTCTACAGAACAACGTCTATGAATAAAACTGAAAAATAAGATTTTTTTTCTACGTATTTCTCCAGGATAAAAAGTATCCTATGTTATGCCCAGGATAATAAGGAATAATTATACCAAGTTTCATCGAAATCGAACCGTTAGTTTTCACGTGATGCCTGCACAAACAGACAGACAGACAGACAAAAATTTTTTTAATCATATATTTGGGTTTGGTATCGATCCAGCAACACCCCCGCTATTTATTTTTTCAATATTTTCAATGTACAGAATTGACCCTTCTACAGATTTATTATATAGTATAGATATTACCGCCTTCAAAAAAGGTGTACCTTGATCCTAGGAAAACACATCATTATGATACCGATAGGCGAATGTGTAGAATGCGAAAGTGCCCTGCCAAATGAATCTCTGATAAATGTGTCCTTGCAAAATGGGTTCCTGAAAAATGTGTCCTTGCAAAATGTGTCCGTGCATCTAAGAGAGAAATTACGTAGAGGAATACCATGTAGGTTTTAGCCAGTAGCAGTCTGACAGGCCTCTCCAACCACCGATGGCCATTAAACATTTCCACCTGTGAAAAAGTCTAAGACATGGGACCTCTCCATGGACAAACCCGTAGGCTAAAGCTTAGTGAACAAGATTACTCTTACTCTCACCATGTAATTATATTCAGTTTTATTGTCCATCCAATTATCTTTATTATAGTTATTACCATCACAAACGTTTGCATAATGTGAACATCCTTTTAGAGTAGAAAAGTTTCGTCATTATTTTTGTAGAGAGGAAGAATGAGTTTAATCTAGAACATCTAAATGTTGGGGTGATTGTACTTGAAGATATTTCGTGCTTAAGTTATGTAATTATTGTTAGTGCTCTGCCATACAGTTTATTATGAAAGGCTTATCACGATAATTTTCGTTTTCATTGAGCATAATCGTAAATAGCTATGAGCAATCTTGAAATAATATTCGTGAGGCAATCAACTTGTCAAATGACCAGAAATGCTGTAACGGGACTGTCAAATTAGTATACTGAGTCCCTGGAAAGCAAAGGGTACTGAAACTGAAGGAACAGTGTGGATTTTTAGTCCGTATGAGTCTCACAGTCCCTTCCGCTGCACCCTGGGCGGAAAGACTCATTTGATGATTTATTTTTTATTACAAAAAAGGCCAAAATTCAAAGAAATTAAATGTTTGTACTAACACTCTATCGTGGTCCGAGTGGTTTTATGGCAGCTTTGATATAACCATGTCGGATTATTTCTAACCTCTCTATAAAAATTATCCCATATCCTAAACTTGAGTCTTTTCTGTGCCAATTTAACACAAACAGTTCAGTCAGATTTGTGAAGAATTTACTATGCAAGTGTGGATAGCTTATCATCTATTGCAATGACAGCGTTAGAACAAACCTTAGTTACCGCTTCTGTAGTAGTTAACCTCGTGTTAAGCGCCACTACAATAACTTGTCATAAGAGTTAGTAGGCGTAACTAATATCTTGTCGATATCGACAAACTGACTCATTGTTTATGCCTACGCGTGCTTGAGAAACATTGATTGGTAGTCTTTGGGAGGTTTTTATTTATTAGTTTTTGTTTTAAAGGCACTTTGTTGGTGTGTTTTGCAGGTAGTTGAAGTGGAGTCAGCTTCCAATAAAACGAAAAAAAATCAGAGAGCATAGTAAAGTGACAATCCGTTTAAAAATATATATTCATAGCTATAAAAAGTTGTCTTATTGAATGTTACTAAGTCTCGGTACACAGAAAATTAAATACCTGAATTTCCACTAGAATTCAAATATTAAATAGAAACAGACTTATCTATTTTTGATTTTTTTATTTACCACACTAGGTATTTCTCCTGTGTCGTGTATTACAAATACACACATCAAAAGTGTCTAGGGATCAACATATATTTTTGCAATAACTTTTCTCCTGGTTGATATTAATTAAATTTTTTTTTAAGGATTCATCAAATAAAGTGTTTTCGTTTGTCACAGTAACGATAAACCAAGTCACCTTTGCATTAATAAAGAAATTTGCCATTTTCCTAATAAAGGGATTTTTGACATTTGAACCACTAACACAAAAGTTCGAAAAAAAGACTGAAATAACAGTTTTCTTTAAAATTTTATTGGGTAACTTAAACAATTAATAATCCGTGTTTCTACCGCGAACACTAACAACACAAGAACATCGGTTTGGCATACTCAAAATGAGTTCATCCAAATCACGCTGTGGAATGGCCGCCCATGTTCGTTGCAACAACAAAAAAAGGTCTTCTTGCGACTGGATACCCTCCATATTCGGCAGAGCTCTTCTCTGTAGCATATCCCATGCATGCTCAATCGGATTCAAGTCTGGCGACTGAGCAGGCCAGGGCAGGACATTGATGTTAGCTGCGGCGAGAGTCTGTCTTACAACTCTTGCGGTGTGCGGTCGTGCATTATCATGCATTAACTGAAATAAGGGACCGATTTGCACTTGTAGAGGAACGATGACGTCTGATACAATCGTCTCAGCATAAATTTGAGCGTTGAGGTTGCCTCTGATCCAAATCAACTCAGTTCTTCCGCCGATCCAAATACCCGCCCATACCATGATGGTTCCACCACTATAAGGATGGACTCTGATGAGTCTCGTTTTGGTATGAGACCGGATACAAGACGTATACGACACTGGAGAAGCCCTGGACGCCAACAGCGATTAAAATCCTGCCAGGAAGTCCATCCTTATAGTGGTGGAACCATCATGGTATGGGCGGGTATTTGGATCGGCGGAAGAACTGAGTTGATTTGGATCAGAGGCAACCTCAACGCTCAAATTTATGCTGAGACGATTGTATCAGACGTCATCGTTCCTCTACAAGTGCAAATCGGTCCCTTATTTCAGTTAATGCATGATAATGCACGACCGCACACCGCAAGAGTTGTAAGACAGACTCTCGCCGCAGCTAACATCAATGTCCTGCCCTGGCCTGCTCAGTCGCCAGACTTGAATCCGATTGAGCATGCATGGGATATGCTACAGAGAAGAGCTCTGCCGAATATGGAGGGTATCCAGTCGCAAGAAGACCTTTTTTTGTTGTTGCAACGAACATGGGCGGCCATTCCACAGCGTGATTTGGATGAACTCATTTTGAGTATGCCAAACCGATGTTCTTGTGTTGTTAGTGTTCGCGGTAGAAACACGGATTATTAATTGTTTAAGTTACCCAATAGAATTTTAAAGAAAACTGTTATTTCAGTCTTTTTTTCGAACTTTTGTGTTAGTGGTTCAAATGTCAAAAATCCCTTTATTAGGAAAATGGCAAATTTCTTTATTAATGCAAAGGTGACTTGGTTTATCGTTACTGTGACAAACGAAAACACTTTATTTGATGAATCCTTAAAAAAAAATTTAATTAATATCAATCAGAAGAAAAGTTATTGCAAAAATATATGTTGATCCCTAGACACTTTTGATGTGTGTATATAAACTTACATACAAGAAAGCCAGGCCGGGAACAACTACTTGTAGATCATATAAATATTTGTTCGGTTCTGAAATGGAAACCGCGACAGGCAGCTTAAAAGCTCCTGCCGGGGTCGCGGGACTCACAAATTACCGTAACCCCGGTACTTATAGGGCTATTGAAGGACACCGTGGATTTTAGTCAGTACAAGTCTGACAGTCCCTCCCGCCCTGCCCTGGGTGGGAGGACTCATTTGATGATTTTAAAACGAAAAAAAAGGCAGCTTAAAAGCCGATTACTCTACTGCGCCAACCGTGAAGCTAAAATTCTGTACCGTATCATTGAATTTTTTCCTCTTAACTGTTACGCATCCCTCGTTGATGATACATCCAAATAAGACATGACATTACTCTTGATATTTAAATTATAGACAGAATGATGACATGATGGCACTTTACATAACTAGAAATCTTGTATAAGTAATATGTCAACATAACTGACTACTTTGTCAGTTAAAGCTATGGACAGAATGGTATGACTCACTGCACAAACCAGGAATATTTTTTAGATACATAATAATTGGTCGTGGACTGTACGAATTACTGTGACCCCGGAACGTAAAGGGCTATTGAAGGACACCGTGGTTTTTAGTCAGTACGAGTCTGACAGTCCCTCCCGCTCTGCCCTGGGTGGGAGGATTCATTTGATGATTTTACCACGTAAAAAAAAAGATACATAATTATTATCGCTTTCATTATTAGAGAGTGTAATAGTCGAATTAATATAGATGGGGATTCATCGAGATTTTTTTGATAATGATGACGCTTATATGCATACACAAAAAAAAATGTGGTCTCAAAATAGTTCAACTTAATATGTGACTTGTGACTGCTCATGGTACGCAGTGTAAGAATTAAATCAATTCACATACATACATATTTGGTAGATTTTACATGACTTCAAATTATTGGTTCTAGCATAGTTTCCTCAAGATGTTTTCTTTAGCATAGTGACGGGGCCCCCTGTAGAGGGCCAAAGCCTGCCGGGGTCAAGGGACTGTACGAATTACCGTGACCCCGGAACGTAAAGGGCTATTGAAGGTTACCGTGGATTTTAGTCAGTACGAGTCTAACAGTCCCTCCCGCTCTGCCCTGGGTGGGAGGACTCATGTGATGATTTTACCACGTAAAAAATAACAAGATGTTTTCTTTATCGTTTTGGGAGCAATGATCAAAATCAATAAAACAAAGTAATGCACCTGGCTGGGTTAGGACCCACGGCACTTATAAATTGGTGTTATATCACAGGGCCACCACTACTCGAGTCTGAATACAACTTTAGAATTACTTTCAAGTAAAATTAACTAGGAAGCAACTTAAGTTGTGTAAGTTAAGTGAATAACTTGAACGATGGATGACACAAAATGTTACTACTCGCAAGACTAGATAAAGAGCATCATGTAGAAATACATTGTTTTTTAATGTTGGCCCACACTAGGAATTTCTCCTGTATCGTGGGTGCGTTGACAAACATAGAAACTCACATACACAAACACCCAGACCCGGAACAACTATCTGAAGGTCATACAAATACTTGTTCTGTACGAGAAACGAACCTGCGATACGCTGCGCAGCAGTCGATCTCTCAACCACTGCGCCAATCGTCCTGTCAACTACTATAATACACCTTTAGAATAGAAGTGGCGTAATCCAAAATTCCAGTGTTTTGGGAAACGCTAAAAATATTATTTAATACCGAGAGACGCGGAAAAGAGCGTGATTTGAAAGAGACGGAAACAGTGCGTTTTTCCTTAAGAGTCGTTTTTTTTAATAAACTAATAGAATACATGTTTATAAGTCGTTCGATGCATTAAAGTCATTTTCTTAAAAAAAATTGTTAGGCCACTTTAATTCTAAAGGTGATAGATTTGTACCTCTGCTTGGTCTGAAATAAATAATTTAAATTCAATTCAATTTAAAAAAAAATATAAAACCAGGCGTATTCCCGTATGAGCAACGATTTTATAAAGCCACAAAATATGTTTTTTTTTAAATTCCTACTGTTCTACGCAGTATCATCTATCTATACATATAATAAATCTGTAGAAGGGTCAATTCTGTACATTGAAAATATTGAAAAAATAAATAGCGGGGGGTGTTGCTGGATCGACACCAAACCCAAATATATGATTTAAAAAATTTTTGTCTGTCTGTCTGTCTGTCTGTCTGTCTGTTTGTGCAGGCATCACGTGAAAACTAACGGTTCGATTTCGATGAAACTTGGTATAATTATTCCTTATTATCCTGGGCATAACATAGGATACTTTTTATCCTGGAAAAATACGTAGAAAAAAAATCTTATTTTTCAGTTTTATTCATAGACGTTGTTCTGTAGAACCGCGAACAAACGTTGCATTACCCGCAATGGATTCAGCGCCTTAATATTTATAAGATGTCATTGTCAGAGTTACTCAAAATGGGGAAATAAACCATCCACGCGAAGACCGACATCCGCGCGGACGGAGTCGCGGGCGGAAGCTAGTACTATAATAAATCTGTAGAAGGGTCAATTCTGTACATTGAAAATATTGAAAAAATAAATAGCGGGGGGTGTTGCTGGATCGATACCAAACCCAAATATAAGATTAAAAAAATTTTTGTCTGTCTGTCTGTCTGTTTGTGCAGGCATCACGTGAAAACTAACGGTTCGATTTCGATGAAACTTGGTATAATTATTCCTTATTATCCTGGGCATAACATAGGATACTTTTTATCCTGGAAAAAATACGTAGAAAAAAAAACTTTTTCTTCAGTTTTATTCATAGACGTTGTTCTGTAGAACCGCGAACACACGTTGCATTACCCGCAGTGGATTCAGCGCCGTAATATTTATAAGATGTCATTGTCAGAGTTACTCAAAATGGGGAAATAAACCATCCACGCGAAGACCGACATCCGCGCGGACGGAAACGCGGGCGGAAGCTAGTAAGAAATAACGCTATGTTTACTTAACAGCTATTAGCCTCTGCTTGTGTGGTTGATATCCATACAAATAACTTCATAAAAAGCCTATAGAACTACTCGACTTTGTTTAAGCAAGATGTTTTGACTTTTGCGGTCACAATCATTGCAACCTCAAATAGTTTTTTCTTTATTTACGTTCTTTTCTCGTCTTTTATTATTTATTTTGACTCGTCCTCAATTGAACTCATCAAATTCTCGAAGCGTGTTTTGGTTAACTAGCTGTACGTTGAAGATATTGCTAAGTGACTCGCTGAAACAAAAATCTGTTGCATTTTTTGTTTGAAAGCAAACTTATGTGCCTGTTTTTAAGTGCTCGTATTTGTACTTTTTTATCAGTATTTGGCTTCTCGCAGTCTTATATTCTTTTTTTTTTTTTTTTTTTTTTATCGTGGTAAAATCATCAAATGAGTCCTCCCACCCAGGGCAGAGCGGGAGGGACTGTCAGACTTGTACTGACTAAAATCCACGGTGTCCTTCAACAGCCCTTTACGTACCGGGGTCACGGTAATCCCTAGGTCCCGCGATCCCGGCAGGCTTTGGCCTTCTACAGGCCCCGTCACTATGCTGACACTCTTTGAGGCGCGCGTGGAACACAACGCGCCGTCGACCCGGGCATGGTCCATGGTCGGACAGCGAGTCGCCCATTACTCGCTGCCCGCATGCCCGCGCCTACGGTGGCCGGAGATCGTCTTGCGACGTCCGACGCCGTGGGCGTCTACCACTGCGGCTGGGGTGGAGGGAGGACGCTGTCCTCTCCCTCAGGCGGCCCGCCTCCTCCTTCACGAGCATGACTGCTTCGCAGAAGGAGGCGACCGCTTCCCACTCCGTCTCGCCCCGCAGCATGGCCTCGACCAATGCCGGGCGCGAGAGGTCTCCGCCTATCGCCGTCGTGAGGACACGGCGGTGCTCTGCCCAAGCGGGGCAGTCCTGCACCGTATGCTCCACCGTGTCCTCCGGACGATCCTCGCAGTGGTGACACCCAGGCGTTTCTTCCCTCCCTATCAGACACAGGAACCTCCCGAAACTTCCGTGTCCGGAGTCTTATATTCTAGGATCCTATTTTCGTAAAACTGTTTGACCATATAGTTGGATCATAATTGCATCGGTCTATCAGAGTTTTATACTTACATACATAAACAACTAGTATAACATAATATAATAATAACAGCTATCTCTAACCAAAAAAATATTTGTTGATTACGAGAATCTAACCGACAATTGGTCCTAACAAATACCGTGCACAATAAATAATGCAATAACTTCAACTTACATAACATAAACTAAAAATAGCACAAACAAAAGTCAAAATTATAATCCATTCACCGAATTGAGAATGACACACTTCAAAGATTCGCACACGATCAGACATTTAATACATTCAATTATTGTATGAACACATGCATGCATGGAGGTGCAAGTGTCATAATTGTGTAACATTGTGCAATGACACAGGTAATGACACGTCTGTTGCCTGACATTGTGTCAGTGACATCCTGGCATTAAGGACGATTGAAGAATTATAAAAAAAAAGATTGCCATTTTTATGGATTTTAAGGTTTGTGTGTAAAATTTTATTTAAAAGCCAAGGTAATTTAATCCTGCGGGCAGCGAGTAATGGGCAACTCGCTGTCCGAACATGGACCATACCCGGGTCGACGACGCGTTGTGTCCCACGTGCGCCTCAAAGAGTGTCAGCACAATGACGGGGTCCCCTCTAGTGGGCCAAAGGCTGCGCGGAACTTGCGAATTACCGTGTCCTCGGAACGTAAAGGGTTATTGAAGAACACCGTGGATTTTAGTCAGTACGAGACTGACAGTCCCTCCCGCTCTGTCCTGGGTGGGAGGACTCATTTGATTATTTTACCACAATAAAAAAAGTACTTTAACCCTCATGAAGACCAACCAAACATTATTATTATTATTGCTACTACTACCTACATTACTATATTATATTATTTATTGAGGGCCATTTGTTTGATCAGTAGCTGAGCGTGACTGCTGTGCTGCGAGTCACGGGTTAGGGGGTCTTATTTCTAAGCACGAAACCCGTGGATTCGGCCTCAGTTACGGACGGTTTCTACGCCTCGTGACATCGAGCCCGAACTTGGGGCACCGTTATTTTATTTAAACATTATTATTTATAATGATATGCATTAAGCGAATGTTCTTTCAAAACTGAATGTAGAGTATAATATTTATTCTAAATTGAAGTCCCAAAAACGATATGTGAAGTGTTTTTAGTGGCTTTTGTGCTCTTACTCTTACGCGTTACTCGTTATTTGAAAGCTGCAATTCGATATTATCCTCAATCAAAAAATTACATCTATCAAAATATAGAAGTTTCATAAGTCGAGACTAGGAAATGGGCTCAACAATTAATTTATTAGCCACGGTTGTTTATTATATGGTCGATGTCAAAGCGGTTAACACAATAATTGTAGTTAGGACATATAAAGGTTGCGCACACGCACTAAAGGTTATTAAACGCTCTCGCGCGACCTTGTGCGAAAGGTTGTAGTTTTAATTATTTTTTTGGAGATAGATTGTACCTACTTGTATGTACTTGCACAATATTGTTGATACTTGTTGTTCAGCGACCTGTAACTTTAAAGGTCAACTTTGGCCATCTTGTCTACGGGTCGGTGATTTTATGTGTCAGTTTGTCTTTCGGTTCTTAAGTTTCTTTCCTCTGACCGCTATATGATGAAAATAGTTTAAGTATGTTTTACTAGCACTTTTCCCGCGACTTCGTCCGCGTGGTTTACGTACTTTCCTAAATCCCCCTTTTCACCCCCTTAACGGTTAAATTTCCAAAAACCCCTTCTTAGTGCTCCCCTGCATTATAATAGGAATCCGTGTGCAAAATTTCACATTCCTAGCCCTAGTAGTTTCGGCTGTACGTTGATATGTCAGTCAGTCAGTTCTCCTTTTATATATATAGATAGAAGATAGATAAAGCTGCATGATAAACTTAGAGCTAAGTAGCAAGTTTTAGACGGCCATTGGAAAACAGACAGCTGATGAAGTATACATCATTTTTTTATCGTGTTAAAATCATCAAATGACTCCTCCCACCCAGGGCACAGCGGGAGGGTCTGTCAGACTCGTACTGACTAAAATCCACGGTGTCCTTCAATAGCCCTTTACGTTCCAGATTCATGGTAATTCGTAAGTTCCGCGACCTCGGCAGGCTTTCTCCCTCTTTGGCCCGTCATTATGCTGACACTCTTTGAGGCGCGCGTGGAACACAACGCGCCGTCGACGCGGGCACGGCCCATGGTCGGACAGCGAGTCGCCCGTTCTCGCTGCCCGCATGCCCGCAGCAAACATCTGCGGAAAAAATAGTGTAGGACACCCTGCGGCACGATGGATCGATGGTTTGGAAAGATGGCTGCAGATGGATTCGTATTGCCCAAGACCGGGATTATTGGCGCACTTTGTGGAAGGCTTACATTCAGCAGTAGACGGCGATTGGCTGACATGATGAAGCAACCCTAAAATAATGAAACGACCACTCGAGAGGTCGAATAGTAAGGGGTCTTCACTAGAAATACTGAAGTATGCCTATAGGTCTCAAGGAGTGTCAGCATAGTGACGGGGCCTGTAGATAGCCAAAGCCTGCCGGGGTCGCGGGACTAACGAATTACCGTGACCCCGGTACGTAAAGGGCTAGTGAAGGACACCGTGGATTTTAGTCAGTACGAGTCTGACAGTCCCTCCCGCCCTGCCCTGGGTGGGAGGACTCATTTGATGATTTTAACGATATAAAAAAAAATGCCTATAGGTATTTAAGAGTTCGCTGTGACTCAGGCTAGCTTGTGGAAATATTACACACCTTTGCCTTTCCAATTTTCATCTGTGTGTGTGTTTAATTACTTTCTAATTTAAATTGTATTATAGTTCAATTTTTTTTTGTAAAAATACGTAAGTAAATATTAATTAAAGTATAGAAATATTGTAAAAAAATACTAAATTAAAACAAAACTAAACTAAACTGTTATAGAGCATCGAAAATTTCATCCTCAACGCTGTCACCTGGTAATGTGCCTAAGAGACTGGCGGCGTTGCCTCTTTGTATGGCTGTACTTAACCTCTAGCCAAGGTAAAAGCCAGCTCTTGGGTCACGGGAAGCGTCAACAAGTCTTTTAGAAATGTATTTGTAGAGGCTGTAATAATGTTTAGTACGTCTGCTACAATTTAAAGTTAACTGCTATAAATCTCGAAGCAGTACTTTAATAAAATAATAGGCTTTTGTTTCCGATAGACGTTTTCTAGTGCACTTTAAAACACTTACTTTGATGCTCTGAATAGCAGATCATGAGAGCCCTTGGGCACAATCCTTAATGGCAGACGTCCACTGTGAGCTACGTTTGTAAAAAGGTAGCATTCCGATCTGCGCTGCACTCGACAGGCGATTTTCCACACTCAGTAACAAATTACCTACATGCATTCTGGCGACGATAGTTATAAATTATTTATTTATCTCGAATACTAGCAATGTTGAAGTACGTTCGGGAAAATCCTGTTCGAATTGCGCTGAGGAGGAAACAATGTTAGAACGAGTCAAACATAGTTTTGGGCGATACTCGTATAACGAGTGTTGGTATCAATCGGGACGAGACCACATTTTTTGTAATTTTTTTTTGCGTAGAAATTTATCAAATGATAGAAATCATTCCACCTGCTTGAAGCGGAAGGGACTGTGGGACGCCTACTAACTAAAAGTCGTTCTACTACTAGTAAAAGTGCGTTCTTGGAGCACGTGTTCTAGACGGTCCCGCTATAATGCGTAAACCTGAACAAGTCAAATTTTTTTTATCTCTTTGTCTTGTTTAAATATCAATTTTAACCCTTCTGTTTTTCCAAAACAGGCACGTATATACGGCAGGGATACCTATTTTACAAACAAAAAAAGACTCGAAGCTTTCTCTTTAGCTTAGCTTTTACTACACCGCGATACTAACACTTACAATCACAAGGCCCACATTGCATAACATAATAAGGGGTTCAGTACAAATTGCAGGGATGCTGGCACTAGCGGGGCACGACCAATGATGTGATAATCACACAACGACTGATGCAAATGTTAGCTGTCGGCGATCGTGATCTTGGAGAAGGTGGTTATTAGTGTCAGGTTGTTTATGAATGGGTGGTCCTTCGGGCCGGATACGAAGTATTCGCTAGTGTTGCCATGCTATCTTTAACGTCACATATATTTAGTAGAAATTTAAAAGTAAAATATTTTTTAGTAGATTAACTTCGGTATTCCTTAACTACATTTAGTGTCTCTCTTTATTATTTATTGTACCGTCCTAATTTAGAAACCAGTACAGTACACTTTTAGATGTGACTAGAAACGCGGGAATGAATCGCAACATAACTTGAGAAGATTTACTTTCCATGATCAGTTGTCCTATGCCTTGTCGAACTGTCCTAGCGGTTCGCATTCGAGTTGTCAGGAATTTTGACGGCATTATGAATTTTGACGGCGCGGTTGGCTGGCATAAGTGTCGGAGCGATTGAGAGGATACTTTTTTCGGGTTTGGGTTTATATGTAGGTATGTGAGTTCAAATATTTTAAACTCAGCCACGACACTGGGTGTCTACTTTCTAAGTCAGGAGTATACAGTTGTAAGATCGTTACTAACATCAAAATCAAATTGCATTACAAAATGTAGTACCACGAATTTTCCCCAGGTCATGAACAATGAGCTCTCTGTCAAATCGTAATATCATTCATTCTTAGTTCGGGCTCGTTGTCAAAACGTCAGTCACTAAAGCCGAAACCTAGAGGTCGTGCTTAGAGATTAGACCCCCAGGAGCAATTCCTAGAGAGGAGCAACTAAATAAAGATATGATGTACATTACATGCAAACTTCCAGCGAAAATTGGTTCGAACGAGATCAAGTAATTCGTTTTTTTAATACGTCATAAATCGTAAACTGTAATTTACCCTTCATTCAATCAACTCAAATATAAAACAAACTTACAAAGAACTACAAGAACTTTTATATTATGATGATACTTGCTGCTACGGAACCCTTCATGGGCGAGTCCGACTCGCACTTGACCGCATTTTTTTAAATATCGTTGTCTTGTGCACCCCCGAACTTGCCATCAACACGGTACTCAAGTCGTCACCAACGTATTTTTTGTTCTGTAACCAGAACAAAAAACAAGCCAAACCAACCAGCATCCAATGTAACAAACAAAAAATATTCTTTGGATATGTTTTCGGTTTCAAATATTTATAAAACGATTCTAAATGTCCATTTAAAGATTACCAAAGTTGGTCACGAAATAAATGATTAGCAACATGCATTCAAATCTTCATTGCTTCATTCAATATTAAGTTCAAACCTCAAATTATTCTAGTAATGTTAGACTGACACAATTGAAACTATTTGTTAGCATAACGTTGACTGATATTAACGCATGCAAGTTGTCGTGATCAGCACGAGTTCGGAGAGTTTGTGTCAAGTAGAATTTAAGATCTAAGTTTAGACATGTTTAATATCTGACAGATTATACATATACAGCTGGGATACATTGTATAGTATGTGCTGGTTTGTCTTAAATAACATAAAATTTCCATTCTTCGGTAATATTTTCGTATTTAGAAACTTGTAGTACTTGTAATTTTACGACTGAGCGAGACGCTACTATTTGCAGGTCTTCATAGCAGATGTGTTTCTTATATATTATAGTAACGCATTTGCTTTACTCCTCTGCTATACCTTTATCGCTTAACCGTCATACGTTCGAAAATCTTTGCGTTGTTTCTTCGCACATTGGTAGTTTTTGTCACAATTATTTTTTGTAGTTGTTTCTTATACAAACACGGTGCGCCCACTTGAACAGTCAAAACGTGTTCATTCTTTAAATGTGATGGGGTGACAGTTATTTCAGCTAGTGTTGCTGGAAGCTAGAAACTATTTGTCACCGCACTCCCATGTATCTTCATAATACTCGACAGGGTAAATCACCGGTGTGCAGGTAGCTTTACCTCCATAATCAGTTTATAATTTATCAATGCGTGCCTTCTCTCCTAATCCTGTGACATGCACGACAATCGCACGCACGACTGTAACCTTTGTCCCTCACACTTTAAATACTATTTCACGTTGCCTTTGATTTAATTTTAATTTACATTTTCTATTGCTCCTCTCAACCTGTTTTGGTATGCAATTAAGGTTCAGATCGATGAGCGATAATTTCTTGTGTGAATGTGCAATTCAGAGTGCTAAGTTATAGAGCGCATTTGACATTTTTAAACTGAATTACCTATAGAGTTGAAAAGAAGATAGGGTATTACCTATTATTTTATTTCGTAACTAGAAAAGCCAGGCAGATGATAAATCGGCAAAAGAACGATGAGTGATATTGAATTTAAACGCAATGAAGTTCTTCAGTTTTATATTTGGTATCTTTAGTGAAGATTGTGATTCAAATTCGAACATTTATTGCATTCATTGCATTGGTATTTTAAGATGTTAACAGTTTTACAGAACCTGTTATGAACCTTGCAAGGGCACATTCCTCTAGTAGAAGTCTTGTCGAAATTTCTGAAAAGGAGAATTTCACTCTCTATTTTTTCATATTGTAACAATTATTATAAAAAATAATATATAAATTTGTTCTCACATAATATTTTTTTTTTCATATAATTAGAGGCTTGCATCGGTCTCTCATTTTCGTTGAATTTGGACACAACGTAAACATTTTTTATCTCTCGCAAGCATGTCCATAGAAACTGCACAATTTGTAATGCACTTAAAAATGCGTTAACAAATCAAATGTCTTACAAAATTATAGTGACCAAATCATGGGTACTTGAAAGATGTAACGTCACTACGATTTGTAGTGCATAACACGGTCACAAAGGCACAACTTTGTCGAAACTTCGAAAGTTCGACATCCACGTAACAGTAGATTGACATCCCTATTCGTAGCTAATTCGATACACAAATCGAGTTACAAGTCACAGTCGTGACCGAGAAATATCCGAAGTAATCGATACGGGTCATCTTATTCCCGTGTTGTGTGTGACGTAAGTATTTTTGTGTCATTATTGATATTACTTATATCTCGATTGTAAAGGTCATCGATTCTTTTGCAGAGTTTCTTTCGGGTTGACAGTTCATTAGTAAAAAAGCTTTAGGAACAATTACACAATCGTGACTTTAAGATTCAGTTGTCATTATAACTGTATGTCATCGATTTATTGATATTGCTTCATGTTAATGACGAAATCCGGAATAGTCCCCGTACATTTAGTTATACTTGACGAGCGGGGTTGCAAAAAATCTCTCTCAAAACGTTTAAACATTTATTTTGCTACAAATAGATCGTTCTTAAAATATTTTTAATATTTGCTACATTCTATGCAAACAAAGATATAAATTGTGACAAGTAAAATGTGGTCAAACGTATCTAATAATTTGTTGTGTTGACTAATTTAATGCAATTGTGTAAAAACTCATGTTGGTCATAAAAATAACATTTAAATAAGTGGTCATTTAGTTTAAATACATTGTCATTCTAATTTAGGAAAAAGTCCTTATAAGCATCCGAAAGCACATAAATAAGAAATGCACATAAAAATAGTGGCAAATTGTGACTAAAGACCGGTTTAATTGCCCACACGTGTGGTATTAAAACCTAATTTATTTCCAACGTTGCTATCACGAGATTGAACTAATGATACTCATCCAATCGCTTTTTCTCCAATACCGTCTCAAGGTTACATCGAAATCAGACAAAACGATACAGAAAAATACGTGAAATGTTTTAAAAATACAAACACCTTATGTTTGATTACTCCAAAATTAATTATTAATTGGGGTAATTTATTTGATGAAAATTAAGTCTATATCTATCATTCATTAGCAATGCACTGAATTAAGTTGCGGAAAATCATCAAACGAGTCCTCACGTTGTTAGTTAGAGCTGAAGAGACTATCAGGCCCTTTTAAAGCAGTGCGCCACCCTACCTTGTCTTAAATACATTTTTACTGGACCAAATCACACACATCGAAATTTCAATTTAGGAACTCATTGAACAATAGGTAGACAACATAGCCAGACGGAATGGGGGGATCAAATTCATTACTTTTATTAATAGCTGTCTGCGCATGCGGCACGCGGGTCCCCCGCTCGTGTACCATAGCAACCGTTGAGAACGCATGCGCCAATCTATTGATCTCAACTGTCATCGTAGCGTCTCTGTAACGCTTCGTTTCACTAGAACATTTTAACAAGTTTTGGCAAGAACCACTTTTGGTTTGTTATATATTTTTAAATAGTTTATTTTGGTGCTATCTTCATTAATATTTTTTAATAGCTAGAATTGATAAGAAAAACCAGTGTTTTTTTTTCGTTAAAAAAATAATTTCAATGAAGCAGACATACTTATTTGGGTCATTTTCTTTTCTGCAAAAATAAAACCATGTTCTGTTACATAATATTGGTGTACAGGGGCCGTATTTTGACGCACAGGGAACAGTGTATAAGACGGGGACGCGAGGTATAATCATGCACTCTTTAGGCATACTTAACACAACACTAACGTAGCGCAAGCGCCATCAGGACGTTATTTGCAAGCGGCCATTAACAAATGTTAAGTAAGCCTTATGTGTGTGATTTCCCATCATACCTCGTGTCCCCATCTTATACACTGTTCCCCTATTACGTAATTTTTTCCTATGTTTTTTCACATAAGTCTGTGAAGGAATATAGGATAACATTGACTTGTAATACTTGATGGATGAGATATTAGTACTCGCGTATTTTAATTAATTAATTGTTGTACAAACGTCAGTACATCAACCTGCTCAAATCTGGCAAATTTGGCCAATCAAACGTGAACCTTCTTCTTTCGTGATAAAGTTGAAAATCTATTACAGAAATATTGACAGATTGTGGTAGCTTGATCTGCTGGCGTCTGTATTTTAATTGACGGCACGGTTATCGTAGTTACTGAGCGATCGACTGTTGCGCCTCGCGTCGCGGTTCGATTCCCGCACGAAACATAACAAGCAGTAAATCCAGATCTGGATAGTTGTGTATGTGAGTTTAAATGTTAGTAAACGCAAGCACAAAACAAGAGAAGTTCCTAGCAAGGATAAAAAAAAGATACAATTTAGATTTTATTTCATCAGTATAGGCCTCCCCCTTTTTATGCCATATCTCAATGTAATATAATAATATAGATCTTATTTACTGAAAGGTAAAGATGTTTTGTAGCCAAAGAAATATTTCTAGGTCGCGGGACTAACGAATTACCGTGACCCCGGTACGTAAAGGGCTATTGAAGGACACCGTGGATTTCAGTCAGTACAAGTCTGACAGTCCCTCCCGCCCTGCCCCGGGGTGGGAGGACTCATTTGATGATTTTACCACGACAAACAAAAAATCTATATTATTCATAATTATATATGAATTTACGTATACTTGACCATCAAAGCAAAATATTTTGATGGATTGAATGAACTAATTAAATCTCAACAATTTTGTAACACCAGTAAAATACGAAATAATCAATAATCTTTTTTCACCGTACTAACGATGGCAGATTTATAAGAAAACCGGCCAAGTCGGAGACGGCATCGCGCACGAAGGGTTCTGTCTATCTTTAAAAACGGCTAAAAATATGACTATTGTATGGGAGCCTCCTTATATATTTATTTTTTGATATAGCGGCAAAAGATCATCTGAAAATATCAACGATCTAACTATCCCGGTTCATAAGACACAGTCTGATGACAGAGGCACAGACAGACAGACGGACGGATAGCGGAGTGTTAGTAATAGAGCCTCGTTTATCACTTTGGGTACGGAACCCTAAAAATAAACACTTTTTATTAATATTACACTATTGATTAATATCTAAGTGACACTGACCTCTAGGTTTTTAAAGGTTACCTAATAAGTTGCCATGTCGTCTGTCTAGTGATATGAATAGTGGGCGTTATTTTGGTCAAGCAATCAAAACAGAAAACATGGTAATTTGATGGCAGATTTATAGGTCAAATGCTTGACATCTTAGTTTGAATTTTGACTGTCCATAAGGCTAAGCGAATACTAGAGTCACAGTCGACCTAGGTAGCTCTCCGTTTAAGGACCAAGCCCGGGTTGACGGCGCGTGAGGAGCTGTCAGCCAAGTGACGGTGTCCTTATATAGGGCAATAAACCAATAAGGGCACCGTAGCTCTGAAACGTCAAAGGCAACGTTACGGGATAGATTTTAAGTGTATAAGATGATAATAATCCCTTCCGGTCCATTTTGTGGCATGACTATCGCTTGATGATTTTTCACGGCAAAAGAAAAATTTTTCTTCTACCAGGAAATCAAACTACAAAGTAGCGAATATGTCTATTCTTTTTAAAACTTTAAAAGCCTTAAAAAAATGAAACTTGGGAACTATCTGTTTAAAGATAAAGATATATGTTTTGTTAATCGCGACTTTTAGTATTCTATGAATCAGGTTTGATTAATCGAAGACAAAAAAAATATTTATCATAATCAGACATCGATTATGTAAAGATATTGGTTAATAAATACTTATATCTGACTAAATATATTCGAAAATGACATAGACCTTCAAAGATAAGTGGTACTATTACGTATGACTTAACTTTTTGATAGGCTTGAGGCTTTGGAGAAGCGAATTCAAGACGCATGGTGGTGTAACCGTCTGTTTTACCGGTCTTTTGCGATCTGCATATTTTTTGAGTCGGTAATAAGAAGCCTAAAGATTTATACTGTCACTTCATAAGAACATCTATACATATAAAAAATCTGTAGAAGGGTCAATTCTGTACATTGAAAATATTGAAAAAATAAATAGCGGGGGGTGTTGCTGGATCGATACCAAACCCAAATATATAATTAAATAATTTTTTGTCTGTCTGTCTGTCTGTCTGTTTGTGCAGACATCACGTGAAAACTAACGGTTCTATTTCGATGAAACTTGGTATAATTATTCCTTATTATCCTGGGCATAACATAGGATACTTTTTATCCTGGAAAAATACGTAGAAAAAAAATCTTATTTTTCAGTTTTATTCATAGACGTTGTTCTGTAGAACCGCGAACACACGTTGCATTACCCGCAGTGGATTCAGCGCCGTAATATTTATAAGATGTCATTGTCAGAGTTACTCAAAATGGGGAAATAAACCATCCACGCGAAGACCGACATCCGCGCGGACGGAGTCGCGGGCGGAAGCTAGTGTTATAATCATACGATTACATTAGGCTATTTTGTACTGTACTACGCTAGTACGACAAACGTAAGTGCGAGGAACGCTTGTGCGACAAAACTGTACTGCGTCACACCATAGTTCGAATGCAAGCTTGTACGACACACTAAAGGGAAGTAAAATTCATTGAAAGTCGGGAGTGGAGACTTTCGATGCATTTTATCTTTGTCAATATTAATAAATAAAAAAGAAAAAATACGTATGCTTTATTTTTCAATACTCTTACTGACGCGAACAGATTTTTAATTTATTTATGCAGTGAACCAAGTTGTTTTATGATTATTTCTATACAATTCAACATTCTCATTGCTTGTCGAGTATGGCACAACCCGATCACTGAAGAATAAATACATTTCTTTTCTACATTTTTAACATCGCTCTGCTTAAGACTATCGTCTATACCCATATTTCTACATTATGTCATTTTGTCGATTCTTCCGCCAACAAAAGCTGTTTCTACGGTGACTTAACCATTAAAGGTCTCATTAAGCAAATTGGCTCATCAGTATTTGTGGTTGAAAATGGTGCCTTATTACACTGCCATTATCAACTAAGTCATTCAAACAAATCCTAGTACATCTAAGCTATTTCTAAGACAGTGATAGATGCAAATCGTGATGCTGCACACGTTACGAAATGCGTGCGCGCATCTAACCGGTCAAATATGATTAGAATGCATATGAACATGTTGTTCGATGTCTTGTGCCGATTATATTAATCAGTATTCGAATGGATGGTATCGGGGTGGGTAGACCGGGGTCGTCACGCAAATGCCACTTAAGAATGGTGTCTTTGAGGTAGGCTATGATATCGGGATAACTTAAAAAGATCTATATTTTGATCTAGAAATCGACGTTAGAACTGTGTACTCGTATTATTAGCGTTAACGTAAGTAGATGAACAATATACAAACTTAAATTTTTAATAAAATATTATAAACAAAAATTCTTGACTTGAATCCCAACCCTACGCAGCGTTACAATGACCCCCCCCTCCCTAGAGGGCCAAAGCCTGCCGGTGTCGCGGGACTGAACAGCTACCATGACCCCGGAACGTAAATAACTAAAATAAACCGCGGCTGCTAAGAGATGACCAGTCACGACTGACAGCGCCCGTTCACGAACATGACACATGCATCAGCATCACTCAGCTCAACCATTTTGAAGGAACCATTAGGAACTAAATGATCCGATACACGTGCCACCATCAGCGAGACATTTGAGTGAGCATGACATAAACTCAACTGCCAGGGTCATTCAAGTCATTAAAAGACATGGGTATCTACTCATTGACAGCTATAAAGTACACGGTACTCACACAATGCTTCCTGTGAAACTATTTTTTCCCTATGACTGTCACTAATAAAAGATGGTAGGAAATGTGGACCGATTCCACAAAGCTGTGAAAAACTTCTAAAAAATTTCAGTGTGTCTAAAAATTTGTGGGTATAAAAATATTCAATATTATAGTGACAAATATTAAGGTAGAGCTATGCATATTAAGATATGACATTAGCATGTAAATGGCGAAATATTTGAAAGATCAACGGATGCACTCGGAATCAAATATTATTGTGTGCATGTTAACACGTTTCATTGAGGAAGTGGACTCAGCGATTTAATTGATAAGCAGTTATTTGTACTTGTTTATACGTATAGTGTAAGAATTTGCGGTGATTAACACATTAAAAAAAACTTTGCCCATAAATATTATTACAGTCTGTAAAGGGTTCCGTAATCAAATGGTAAAACGGGACACTCCGCTGTCTGTCTATCTGTCTCATTCTCTGTCCACCTGTATCTCAATCTCATGACCAGTAATAGTTAGAAAGTTGTTTTTTTTTGGTATTTCTGCTGCCATTATAACAAAAAATATTAAAAAAAAACATTTAAGATGCTTAGATAATGAAATGTTCAGATTCCGTGTTCTAAACAAAACGAAACGGTTTTTAGTGAAGCAACTCTTAAATGTGAAAAAATATTTTTGTGTTGGATAGTTATATAATATTCCTCTATGGTCGATTAAAGCCGAGCAGCTAATAAAACCTCGGAGCTAGTGTAAAATATTTAATAGAATATTGAGTCAATTTAGTTTGTCAAAGCTTTCAAAATACAGCCGAATTCAGACATTTTTGAGGATGGGAAATTATAAAATTAATAACCAGTTGCCTATCATCAAAGCCACACCAGAGCCTTCTGAGAACACGGACAATCTAAAATACTAAAAATAAATGTAAATGCATTGAATACTAGTCTCATATGATAATTATTTACTAAACAAGTTTCATCGGAGACCGGTGAAGCGGTCATATGATTATAATTAATTAGCTAATGCTAATTTAGAATAGTCCTACGTGAGAAGCTTAAGAAACAGACTGATTCTACCTCTGGGGTTTAGAGAATAATCTTTAAATTAATTAGCAAAGATGGTTTTATAATTTGCTGTCTAGGCGAACAAGAAAAAAAAATAAGAGAACTACAACAGATCAAAAAATTCAGAAAACTTCAAGGCTAGCATGCCTTGGAAATACTTTTTTTTGTCGCGGTAAAATTATCAAATGAGTCCTGAGACTGTCAGACTTGACTGACTAAAATTCACGGTGTCCTTCAATAGCCCTTTACGTACCGGGGTCACGGTAATTTGTGAGTACCGCAACCCCGGCAGGCTTTGGCCCTCTACAGGCCCTGTCACTATTCTGACACTCCTTGAGGCGCGCCTGGAACACAACGGGCCGTCGACCCGGGCATGGTCCATGGTCGGACAACGAGTCGCCCATTACTCGCCGCCCGCATGCCCGCGCCTACTGTGGCCGGAGATCGTCTGGTGACGTCCGACGCCGTGGGCGTCTACCACTGCGGCTGGGCTGGAAGGAGCACGCCGTCCTCTCCATCACGCGGCCCGCCTCCTCCTTCACGAGCATGACTGCTTCGCAGAAGGAGGCGACCGCTTCCCACTCCGTCTCGCCCCGCAGCATGGCCTCGACCAGAGGCAGGGCGCGAGAGGTCTCCGCCTATCGCCTTTGTGAGGACACGGCGGTGCTCTGCCCAAGCGGGGCAGTCCTGCAGCCTTAGAAATACTGGCAACATTCTCAAAACATAATGGCTACTGCCCCCTTAAATAGAAGCCTAGTCTAATTTAGGGAAAAGGCTTGAACTTTGTACTCTGCCTGAGATTAATTAACAACTTTTGTGTATACAGTGCATCGAACTGAATTTCTGTGGTAATGAAATTATTACTTATAACGTAAAATTAATTTTTTGTAACGAAAAAGTGAAAATATCTAACAAAAAGTATTTTCGTGAAACTTGATTGCTTAGATCTCTGATATTTGGTAATTACCTTGAGTTATGAAGAAATACCTAGTTTTCACAAGAAACATGACGAATTATAGTGGGAACTTTTATTTGTGAATCAAATAAGGAAAAATGGATGGGTTCCTATTGTCGAAATAAAGACAAGATATGCTTACTTGTGTAATGACACATCAAAATAAATATGCTCCATGTATGCTTATCTTCTATTTAAAAACGAAAAAGAAATACATTTAACATTCATTTTTGGTAGTATAACCTACTTCTGATGAAATGATCTAGGTAAATCTACACGCTAATCTTATAAAATAGCCTAACCTCAGATTTCATAACTATCAATCAATCAATCAAAAGTTTATTGTGGATCATAGGTATGTATAGTACAGTTCTTAAATATTTGAAAATTTAGATCAGCTATGTCCCGCCCGTAGGGCATACAATAATAATAATTACATTTAAAACAGGCTACTAATTAAATTCACATTGTTACAAATTATATTTTATAAAAGTAGCACAATAATTAAAAAATAGGGAACACATTAATGGAAATGTCAAATTCAAATTACTATATAGAACTATGTTAGGGTCGGCCTTTCTTTGAAGTCGTAATGCGAGTGAAGGAGAAAACGGAACGGATAAAGGAGAGGCAAACCTCCTCCTCACACTCGAGCCGTTGAGCTCACCGTTTTACAAGGAGCAGTCCCGTGTCGACGGCGTATTACATTCCACGAGCGATTCAAGTAGTGTTTAAGTTTAGTAGAAAGGAGTTTCTTACTAAAGTTTTAGGCAGTAAGAGAATTGTACACAGCCCCTTCGAGAATAAGAAAGGGACATACAGATGATTTATACACCCCGAAAAAAAAACGCTTTCTTTGCTGCAAAACGGAGCTTAAATATACAAATTAAATCAACCACATACTAATTAAATTCACAAGGAAAAGTAAGTTGACAAGAAAATTACTAATATTTATGTAATGGTCGGCCAGGAATCTGATGATGGCAGTTATTAACTTATTCCAGTTGCTCATCTTCCCATAAACCGCCGTAAATTACAAAATAATTATTACACTAACCAGTTCTATTACATGAATTGTGTATGCACATGCACATGCGTGAGTACATAATTTAATTATGACAGTGCATTTATAATTATATTAATTCATGTGAGATAAGCTTTGTGTACATCAGCCTTCCAAATACCTATTTATCGCCACTGCCATTATATTAATACACTCACCTATTTCCTATGGGGGTAGGCAGAAACTACAGAGCGCTACCTGCTACGATCCTTACATACTCGTTTCCCCTCATCCACATTCATACGTCTAGTCATACAAGTATGGCAATTGTTAATACTACGCTCCTACCTTTCTGAAGCACGTCGCCAATAAGATAGTGTATATTCCAATTTATTTTCTGAAATATTAAAAAAATCTGCTGATAATATCCATTTTTGGGTTTGAGCAATTCACCCGACCCCGCTGTTGAGTGATCCAGAATTCCTTGTTTTCTTTCACTGGTATAGAGCAACAAAAAAATTGTTTGAACCCTCTGATCCAAAAATATATAAAAATTGGCTACTTTTTTTTTTTTTTTTTTTTTTTTTTTTTTTTTTTTTTTTTTTTTTTTTTTACCTGGTAAAATCATCAAATGAGTCCCCCACCCAGGGCAGAGCGGGAGGGACTGTCAGACTTGTACTAGCTAAAATCCACGGTGTCCTTATAGCCCTTTACGTACCGGGGTCACGGTAAATCACAAGTCCCGCGACCCCGACAGGCTTTGACCCTCTAGAGGGGGGGCCCGTCATTTTTGCTGATACTCTTTGAGGCGCGCGTGAAACACAACTCGACGTCGACCCGGGCATGGTCCATGGTCGGACAGCGAGTTGCCCATTACTCTAAAAATTGGCTACTTACAATTTTGACATTTAATATATTTATAATTAAAAATTAAAATATTAAAAATGGTGAATAACAAATTCTCAATTATTTAGTGTCAAGCTTGTTATTGCACAACCGACTCGGGTTTTAATTGCAACCACTAAAATGTAAATTAAAAAAAAAACTAGTTTTATACCTGACGTGTGTTGCCTTAGTTATAAAAAAATCTAGACATACCTAGTACATGTTGTCACTAGAATATATAGATAGATAGATAGAGATATAATAATAGATAGATTTAATAATATTTTTGTTGCAAACTGGTAGAATGAAAAGTATCGACCTTGTCGTCAATTTTTGAATATAATTAGTGTGTCACTGTTCTGATGAAAGTGAAAATTGATGTTATAAATTGATAATCTTCTCTATATATTTAACAATAATGGCTAGATGTTGCTACGCTCATAACTCGAGAACAGATGAAAAAAAATGATTTTTTTTTGTAACTTGCCACGCTGTAAGGAAACAGGATTCCAGTTATCATTTACTCTGATATTCTTTCAGACCTATGTTTCCTGCTTATGAAGTTGAGTCTTTAAATCAGTTCAATCATGTTCAATAAGGACATTTTTGTATGAAATTCACTCTCAATCAAAAAGTCCTTTTTTTAAAATCTTATTATTTTTTTAATTTTCATTAAAATATATCGGTATCGTTATTTCGTTTCTCTATCGTTTATACACATATTCGTTAGATATTCGGACGATTTAAGCAGACAGACCGTCGCGTCACCAATTTATTTATGATATAGATTTATGAATATTTTATGTATCTACTCAATCTACTGCTACAAATTACATACCTATTTCTTTTTGGCGCAATGTTTTTTTTTACTAGCTAATAAAATACCTATAAACCTTACTAAAACAAAATAAACTGGAATAAAAAGTATTCAGCGCTGTCAGTTAGTAATGTGCCAAAACAATTGGCGTGGATGCCGTTGTATAATGGTAACGCATAAAGGTGCATTCACACACATCAGTCAAGTCACGTCACCGACAACGAATCGGTGACGGTTTGTTTACGTATCCACAAACATCAGTCACCGTCACGTCGTTCGTCAGTCACGTCGCCGGTTTGATTGAATCATTGAACAATAACATCAGTCAAGTTACGGGTTGGTCACACGTGTAGCAATGACGGTAGCACGACGCTGACTGAACTGAGACGTGACGATCCCGGGTGTGTGGGGATAAAAGTATGAAACCTGTATGGACATATTATTTGACGTGCCTGACCGGTGACGTCACTGATAGATCACATGCTGGTGACTGTCGTGTGGGAACAAAGTCATACTAGGAGTATAGAAACTTTTTTTTTAAAACTGGACCGGTGACGTGACCTGACGGTGACTGATGTTAGTGAATGCACTTTAAGCCCTCTTTTTTTTAACGTGGTAAAATCATCAAATGAGTCCTCCCACCCAGGGCAGAGCGAGAGGGACTGTCAGACTCGTACTGACCAAAATCCACGGTGTCCTTCAATAGCCCTTTACGTTCCGGGGTGACGGTAATTCGTGAGTCCCGCGATTACCTTAAGCCCGTGGCGAAGGTAAAAGCCCGTCCTTGAATCACGGAAAGTCTTTTTGAATCACACAATCTATACTTAATATTAACAAGCATAAGAGTTTGTTATTTTGTAAATTTGAACGCGCTAATTTCTGAAACTACTAGTTCGAATTGATTTATTGAATTATCGAGGAAGGCTATAACCTATAAAACAAAACGACCACGGAGGGAAGCTAGTTTCATCACATTCGGTAACTCTACATGCATACTTAATAATGATCTTAGATAAGAACAGGTAATCTGGATTATAGTAGGGCGCACGATGTACTATCTACTTTGATCCCCTCGTGCCGATGTAAGAGTTGAAACAATAGAGGGAATCTGTCTCATTACCGAGCACGTAAATTACTACGATGGGTCACTGATATGCTGACGCTATCTCAGTTACTAAGTAGGTATTATGTATTACTCTGTAAGACGTAACTATGTGGAAAAAGGCTGGGAAAAGACATACATCTATGATAATGTGGAAAATCTCCTCCTTATTCACTGGAATAGATTTTTTGGCCGTATTTTGTTTTGCTTCGAATTAAGTAATTACTAAATCGTGGGTACTTTTACAAACATTTATCTTTTCTATTTTTCTTAGCGGTCTCTGCTGCTTCCTGTCGGAGTTCAGATACTTTTTTTTTATCGTGGTAAATTCATCTAATAAGTCCTCCATCTAATAAGGCAGGGCGAGGGGCGGGAGACTCGTATTGACTAAAATCCGCGGTGTCCTTCAATAACCCCTTACGTCACGGTCGTTTGTAAGTCCCGCGACACCGGCAGGTTTTGGCCCTCTAGAGGGGGACCCCGTCATTTTGCTGACACTCTTTGAGGCGCGCGTGGAACACAATACGCCGCCGTCGGGCATGGTCCAAGGTCGGACAGCGAATCGTTCATTACTCGCCGCCCGCATGCGTGGACATCTACCACTGCGGCTGGGGTGAAGGGAAGACGCTGTCCTCTCCCTCACGCGGCCCACCTCCTCCTTCGCGAGCACTGACACGCGACTTTATTCCGTCGCATGTCAGTGCGCAAGAGTTTCAGTTCTCTCTGGATCGGCTTGCTCCAAATGGGCCTCATCTTTGCTTCTAGGCTGAGCTACCAGAAGACGCAGCAGGCCTCCCACTAGGTTGGTTGACGACATCGTGAAAGTCGCGGGCAACCATTGGATGCAAGTGGCAAATTGACGTTCGGCTTGGTTGTCTAAAGCCTTTGTCAAACAGACAAGCGTGACGAAAGCGAAGTGTGGCGTTTTTATTTGTAGTGTATGGAATTGTTTGAATCCAGTCACATAGAAAAGCGAAAGCGATCCAATAGCGTGACAGAACTATCGGACTGACGTCTCGTATCGGTTTGTTATCGCTTCGGACTCGCCTGTCTGTTTGACAAAGGCATAAGGCCTTTGTTCAGCAGCGGACGTCTTCTGGCTGATGATGATGAGCACTCTGGTCAAACATGTAGTAAATTTTATTATTATCAGTAGAAAATCTAATAGGTTATTGGTTTTATCGTTACTTGATTTATTTTCAATGAATTCACTATCAAATAAACACCTAACATATTTTTTTTTGTACCAATAAATTAATAATTAGCATACATTTACATAATTCTCTAAGAAATTGATGGTTTGCCATATATGTATAACGTAGTTTATTGTCTTATGACATTTTGAGTGACCTCACTAAAGTTGTCTTGTAAGAAATCAGTCAAAGTCATATGATTTTCGATATTTGTGGAAAAAAATTGACTTATCTGATATCAGTTTTTATGTTTGAAACGGAACCTTAATGAATGTCTTAATAATAACAAACTATTTGATTTTCAAGGCATGCTTAAAACTGAAATCCTTGACAGTCGTTACAGTGGCCATTTTTAACCGACTTCAAAAAAAGGAGGAGGTTATCAATTCGACTGTATTTTTTTTTTTATGTTTGTTACCGCCTTACGACCGACTGGGTGAACTGATTTTCAAAATTCTTTTTTTGTTTGAAAGCTGGTGCTTCCATTGTCACCAAATCAGGATCTGATGATTGGATCTTGGAGAAATCGAAGGCAACCCTCAAGTTTTATAGGCCCACCCATCGTTTTTCGTAAATCTTATGAAGTAATTTAAGAACTTGCGTATGGTAATCATCATCTTATGTAGCTGAGCTGATGATAGAAGGTACAACTCCTTAATAGTAGTTTGTTACCGCATAACGACCGACTGCGTGAACCGATTTTCATGATTCTTTTTTTGTTTGAAAGCTAGTGCTTCCCGTGTGGTCCCATTGTCACCAAATCAGGATCTGATGATTGGATCTTGGATATATCGAGGGCAACCCTCAAATTTTATAGGCCCACGCATCGTTTTTCGTAAATCTTATGAAGTAATTTAAGTACTTGCGTATGGTAATCATCGTCTTTTATAGCTGAGCTGATGATGGAAGGTACAACTCCTTAACAGTAAGCAGTAGGCATCGACTGATTCATTGTTCGCATATCTCCGGAACTACAAGTCCGATTTAAATAATTCTTTTTTTTTTGTGCTAGGTATCGTTCAACTTAGGGAATACTGCAAGTTTCATCAAAACCGGTTCAGTAGTTTTTGAGATAGGGAATTTTATTAGCTTATTTTGTACATAAGGGATGTTATGACCAGTGCTACGGATTATATTATATGTATTTGGCAAGAATTTGGGTTGAATATTTAAACTAAAAAGAGTAAAATAAAAAACTTTTTCAAAAAAAATGTAACCGCCTTCAAAAAGAACCACAAAAAAGGGTTAAATAATCTACAAAATAACTTTTATTTCGGAAGTCGGTGGCAAAAAAAAAACAATGAAATAAAAAAAAGCCATCGACTTCCGAAATAAAAGTTATTTTGTAGATTATTTTACCCTTTTTTGTGGTTCTTTTTTTGGGTTGAAAACTCATTCAAATGTTTGCTTGCCGTGGAGTAGAAGGCACCGTCAAATTCGTTCTGACTATGGTTTAGTCACTAACTAGTCACTTACCACTAACCACCCTGTTCCTTCAGTCGTCCTTTGCGCTCCAGCTTTATCATACTCTGGACATCTCGTGGTGGCTGGGGCGAGTGAGGTGGAGGATGACCTCTCCCTCACATGTTCCGCGTCTTTTTCGCTAGCATTATTGCTTTGCAGTGTTACAGCGGCTACATATATAAACAGTTTTTATCAAGGAGTATCGTATTACCCAGTTACTGGGTTGTCGAGGTCAGATAGGCTATCGCTCCATGGAATATCCTGATATTTATTCCTTACTAAAAGCCCACACAATTGATATAATACAAATAAGAAACACATATTACAAAATACAAAAAGCATTTGTAATTACTTAAACTAAACAGAAGAAGAAGTGAAAACTTCAATAGTAATAAACACATACGAACATTCGCGCAAGCGCCCTGCGCCGTCTTACGAATTTTCGATCAGGTCACGTGTCCTGACGCGAGTTTAATATTTTTTACCCATTCCAAAAAAGTGCACAACGCCGCTAAAGAAGTTTTCACTTCAAAAATCCTGAATTATTTTGTTATTAACTGCCCTTGGCATTGGAGCGTATCAATTAGATTAATTTTAGTACAGTCAAATAATTTCAGACGATTGTTTTTATAACATTGACTCTGACTATGATCTCGTTTGGCACCAAAAAACGATTTCTTGATCCTCAGTATAATCTATTTCTAACAAAGAGGTAATATTTCATCGTTTTTTTGATAAGCTTGCCATATTTTGGCGATGCTGATACCATTATGGATTCCACCACCCGTATTGTGATACCTACATCATGTCCTAACATGTCCTTGGTATGTCCGGCTGTTCACCTGTTCTTTTTAATATCTATATTCGGTGACCATATGCGTGGTAGATAATGGGCCATTGGGGCAGTGTGACCAACAATCTATGTCACAGATTAAAAATAATGAAGTGATTCACAAAGGCTGAACAAAAAATTGTCTTTGCCTTTTCTTGGTGAATTTATGAATTCATTCATAGTGATTAATTGATAGTTTTGTCTCTTGACTCGTGGTGTAAAAAAGTTTTATTGCTGTCGCGGAGTCTATGATATAACTTATTTTATAGAGATTTGATTGCGATTGTGTAAATTATTATTTATTGGGTGGATTTTATGGATTTCATGTATTTGTTCGTAGGTAGATATCAAAATTATTACTGACTAGCTTATGCCCGCGGCGTTGCGCGAATATAGATAAAAATTGTTTTTAAAGTTCGCCTGTGGTGACAAGATAATTGCATGTTGACAGCAGATAGGTGCACCTACTTAGCAATTCATTTGAAGTTGCATATAACCGAACCTACCTACACATGTCAGATTTAAAGACTCGTTTTAATATTATTAATTTTTATAAATAGTTTGTTAAGTCTTTTAGTTTTTTGAACGATTGGTTTATTATTGTTAGGCATTATTTTGTCACAGTCATTTTTATTACTCGTTTTAAAAGCTTGTATAAAGTGAGTTTGTTATTAATTTCCGCCTAGTGACTGCCAATATAGGTTTGTCATCCATTTCAGTGACTCAGAGCTCTAAAAACAATTTCCAAAAATTCAATATTTACATGGATGTTAGGTACACAGGGCTACACACAAAGCTATACAAAACCAGTATAAGCTGATCGTCCATTGTGCGAAAATATCCAGTAAAGCGAAACAAAGATTAACTGGTTTAGTATATCTTGATGTGTAGCTGTGTGTACGGCATGTAACCAAAATTGGAACTGAAGCTCTGTGACCTTGTCATTTTTATCTTTAATATTTATATCTACATTTTATAACACCAACTGCAAGCGGCCATTAACAAATGGCGTCTTGTTAGCGCTTTTTTTTTTTTTTTTTGCGTGGTAAAATCATCAAATGAGTCCTCCCACCCAGGGCAGGGCGGGTGGGACTGTCAGACTTGTACTGACTAAAATCCACGGTGTCCTTCACGAGCCCTTCACGTACCGGGGTTACGGTGATGGGTAAGTCCCGCGACCCCGGCAGGCTCTGGCCCTCTACAGGCCCCGTCAATTTGCTGACACTCCTTGAGGCGCGCGTGGAACACAACGCGCCGTCGACCCGGGCATGGTCCATGTTCGGGCAGCGAGTCGCCCATTACTCGCTGCCCGCATGCCCGCGCCTACGGTGGCCGGAGATCGTCTGGCGACGTCCGTCGCCGTGGGCGTCTACCACTGCGGGTGGGTCGGAGGGAGGACACTGTTCTCTCCCTCACGCGGCACGCCTCCTCCTTCGCGAGCATGACTGCTTCGCAGAAGGAGGCGACCGCTTCCCACTCCGTCTCGCCCCGCAGCATGGCCTCGACCAATGCCGGGTGCGAGAGGTCTCCGTCTATCGCCGTCGTGAGGACACGGCGGTGCTCTGCCCAAGCGAGGCAGTCCTGCACCGTATGCTCCACCGTGTCCTCAGGACGGTCCTCGCAGTGGTGACACCCAGGCGTTTCCTCCTTCCTTATCCGACACAGGAACCTCCCGAAACTTCCGTGTCCGGTGAGGACCTGCGTCATGCGGAAGGTAAGGACGCCGTGACGCCTATCCAGCCACTCCTCAAAGAGGGGTCTTACCGCCGCGATTGCGGCGTGCCCGGACCTCGGTTGCGACAGTCGCCCCCTCCATACTGCCCTGAGATCGCGCCGGAGCTCTTCCCGCCGCGCCTCGACCTGTCGAGGCAGCGGGGATTCGCCCCGGCGCTGCGCCTCCACGCGCCATTCGTAGACGCGCTGGAGGGCAGTCGCCTCCAGATCCCAGGGCAGGTCTTGTTAGCGCTTGCGCTACGTTAGTATAGGTTTGCCTTAAGTGTGTATGTCCCCATCATATCTCGCGTCCCCATCTTATACACTGTTCCTCTACTACAACAACCTGCAACCTTGTTTTTGTCTAAGCGTCGAATTCAATATTTGCTTCCTATGTTATCGTTATAAAACATTAACAATTTGTACACATTATCGGAACATAGAATTTTGTAGTATTTCGTCACCAGTATAGATTGATACATTGGGGTGGCGCTGCCTGCTAAGAAAAACAGAATCTACTTGGAAATTCTCGGTATATTTCAAACCTTTTAAATTCTACCACGTATCAAGATATATTGATCAAGTTTTGAGAGTGCGAAATTTCACACAGTCGATTCATGTGAGGAAGATTTAGCTAAGAGCTAAGTATAAACTAATAGTAACTTGTGGCTGTCATATCACGTAGGCTGTGCTGTGCTTGCCCCGTGTTCGCTCGCCCCTTTCTACTCTATAGTCTAAAACCGTCTCCAAGATTCCATCTATCTCTGTCTCAAAATTATCATCAAGAATCTCTCAATAATGCCTTTTTCAAACAGACAGGCGAGTCCGAAGCGATAACGAACCGATACGAGACGTCAGTCCGATAGTTCTGTCACGCTATCGGATCGCTTTCGCTTTTCTATGTGGCTGGATTCAAACAATTCCATAAATTACAAAGAGAATTCGCAATAGTCACGCCTGTCTGTTTCACAAAAGCTTAACAGTCTTGTTATTTGGGTTTGTACCGGGGGTCTACTCTCTATGTCGGAAAGTACGGAAAAAAAAAGAATTTTTTTAGTGAAACTCACTCCCTACTGGTTCTGAATTCGAAGTTACGGACAACTGTTCAATCATGTTCTGACATTTTTTTTATTCGTACCACGTCACTAATGTCCGTAAGTGGTAAAGAATATGAAAAACCCGTAAGTACGACCAAAGCTATGGGCTTCGTGCTTAAATTGTAGTACCGCTGGTTTATACCAATCTTGCCCCCTAGGAACTTTAACATAACTCACGAAATGTAGATGTACAGTCAATTAATGAGCTGCGAAAAGTCGTGATAGATTTAATGCAATTTGATGTAATGACATAGACACTAGCACCGCGTCAAAAGGATTTCAGTCGTAGCGGTATTTTCCGTCAGCAAAATTAAATTATGACGTTGGTTACTTACGTTCATCCGTAACCGTGTCTTCGTTAACGGACTTAGAAAGTAGACGCCCTGATTCGTGTACCTACCTACAATTGTCTATTATATTAACTACTATTTTATCTATACCAGGTTCTGTGACATTTCCCTATAAAACTTTCAATTACGGGACAAGTTTTGTTATACCCGAACATAGAACCAAGTTGATACGCAGCTGCAGTTTACATCACTCACCTAACGAATCAATTAAGAAATACTTTATTACTCACTTTAACGCTTACCTGTACGCAATATCAATAAACATTGTCACTCATGCACTCTACTGCATACGAAACAGAGTTCAAAATGTCAGAATGCAATTCGTGATTTATTGCCGTGTCTAGACGCCTAGCGGTGTGGCTATTGTACAAGGGCCTGGAATTTCAAAAGGTATGAATGTTAACGATAGGCGTATCAATCACGTGGGTTTGCTTAGATTCAACAACCAAAAAGTTCCAGTGTGGGAAAGAGACAGAGCTATGCAAGTCGTCTAACGCCATCTCGTTTCCACAGTGGAACTACTCTCGCTTTAAGACGTCATAGTAGGCCAACAGTTCGTCGGGTGTGACAAGAATCATTGTTTGTGTAAAATAAAGTAATCTCCCCCTTCCTCCTTGCATGTTTTTCTTCTGCCCCAGCTTGGTAATGTTACCTCTGTGAATTCTCAGAAATAAAACTCAAACTTAAATTCTTTATTGCATTCATGTGTACATAGGTGTTGCAGAAATAAATAAAATCAAAATCAAAAAATCAAAATCAAAGCATTTATTTCAAGTAGGCTAGTTACAGGCACTTTTGAATTGTCAAAGACAAATAAAATATAATTAGACATTACAAAATTATGGTGCTACAGTCCCAGTCACAAGACATAAAAACTGTGAAAGTACCGTAGATGCCCGTTCCAAGGAGTAGATCTCTATGGAGAAGAACGGGCAAGAAACTCCATGGACACTCTTTTCTCACTCTGAATCTCAACGAAGTGGGTGAGCGTTCGATTGCTGCGCCGCCTGTATTCAAGTACTTGTTTCGGGATGGTTTAACGATGTTTTACGAAGACAAGCAACAAAGTTTTTACCAAAAGCTAATAGACACTATTGTCCTGAACGAATTCCATTCTTTATTAAACACGTGATTCATTTAGCCACAGTTGAATCAACCGAATTCCGGCTCAATGAGACCACAAAACACCTGGCCAACCTGCTCCCACTCCACAAAGAACAGAAAGTGGGTCAGTATTGCCAAACACAAAAAAACATCCCTTTGAAAGTTGCCACTTAGCACTTACTATAACTATCGGATAATCCTGATTAATTATTTTGTAAAGCTCAGATTACAATTAATGTTCTGAGTTCAATCAGTAAGGGTCTGTTCATACAGAAGAGACTAAGCGAGGGCGTGTGGCGGTGGCGGATAATCGAAGTAACTTAAAATGAACCAAATATTTATGTCACACAGCGTCGTTTTTTATATAAGATTGGTTTGCCCTTGCCTTTAGTCTAAGTCAGGGGTGACAGAGACAAAGTCGACGATGGAGTGAGCTTACCCAGAAGGAGCATGTTTACTCTAACTTCGAAAAGATTAGGGTTGGGTGCGTTCGGGAATACAGACGCAGGCAGAGAGTTCCACTCTTCTGCTGAGCGTATTATAAAAGGCGTTTTTGTCGGAAAGAAAGCCGCCAGGTGTTGTTACCTGGAAGCTCGGACGCAATTCTCTCCGACAAAGGACAATGCTATGCGACATAGATATTAGGTTCACTTTTCTTTGAGTATCCACCACCACAACACGCTCTCGCCAAGTCTCTACTCTAAACCGCGCCTAAGGATTATAGCTGATTCTGATTGATATGTAATAGTTAAACCTTACTAAAGTAGGCTAAAGTTAGCATTAGAGATCCTTATTAGGCTTGATGATCAGTAAGTAGTAGTAGGTCAGGTAACCGTTTTGGTGAGCTTGAAAGGTTTTTACTTCGCAACTTTTATTCTTTTGCATCGCCGTATTATGACGTCTTAAAACCAGGCTTGTTCCAGTGAGTGAATGAGGTGGCGCTAGACGACTTGTATAGCTCTGTCTTTTTCACTCACTGGAACAAACCTGGTTTTATGACGTCATAATACGGCCGCTGGACGTGTACCACAAAGACTGATTCGAAGAGGCATAGGATAAGAGCTCCTGCAAGATAGATGTTGTGGGACAGCATAGGCTATAGAAAAAAATAGATTAATTTTTTTATCACAAACCATTGTGTGGATATCCACATTTATTACTGTCTCAAAATGTCATTTTATGCGAACTGATTGAATATTAATTTATTAAATACGTAATGGAATTCAAAGCCGACATAAATAATAGGGTAACATATTTTTTATGGGGTTTAATAAATTATCAAATGAGTCTTCTCGCGTCCTGTGTGGAGTGGAAGGGACAGTCATGTTCTTACAGACCAAAAATCACCACGTTTCTTCAAAATGTCAGTTACGTTTCGAAGCCCCGGTGCCTTTAAAGACCGCGACCCTGAGAAAGGGTGGTGGAAAAGAAATAAATATATTACTCGACAAATTAAGCGTTATCTATCTATATTATCTATATATATAAAAGGAGAACTGACTGACTGACATATCAACGTACAGCCGAAACTACTGGGGCTAGGAATGTGAAATTTTGCACACGGCTTCCTATTATAATGCAGGGGAGCACTAAGAAGGGGTTTTTGGAAATTTAACCTTTAAGGGGGTGAAAAGGGGGAATTAGGAATGTACGTAACCCACGCGGACGAAGTCGCGGGCAAAGTGCTAGTTCTTTATAATTTTTGGGACTTGTTTATTCAGTTGTGCCACTTTTGTTTACAGAAGAATATGAGACGGAAACTGCAATACGCAATTGAGGTCATCAAATCATAATGACAATAAAATAATATCTCCTAACCTATGCTTTCAACATCTGTGACTGTTGAGACCAAATTCAGAGGTCACTTAAAGTAGCCATTTCAGTTAGGTAACCTGGTAATAAATCTAAGTTTGAAACCTCTTATGTAACAACGTTAACATAAACTCATGCAGACAGTCGCCATTTTCATTCCATTGTCTGTGGTTTGTCTATAATTTCGGCTTTATGGCATTTTGATTGATTGATCCTACCTACTACCTGTAATTTAATTTTGTAATCGACTATATGGGTATTGTTGCCAAAGCAGTTAAGAGGTAAGTAGGGAAGTGTGTGCTACTTATTTTAATTGTTTGTAATAAATGCTTATGGACAGTTCATATGATTCGACGGCACGGTTGGCGCAGTCACTGAGTGATCGACTGTTGCGCAGGGTGTCGCGGGTTCGATCCCCGCACGGAACAAATATTTGTGTGATCTGCAAGTAGTTGTACCAGGTCTGGGTGTTTGTGTATGTGAGTTTCTATGTTTGTAAACGCACCCACGACACAGGAGAAATTCCTGGTGTGGGGCAACGATACATATACCTATAATCATATTATATAGGATAATAAATGAGTCTAATATACTTATTTATTGTGAACGTTATAACTTAAAACAAATCAATTTTCTTATTATATTGTAACTATTTAGATTTATACGAATACATTATGTTTACTGAGTGTCCAAAATAAACAATACAAATTACAACATACCCTCTTATGTAAAGATACTTCTAACCGAAGATTAACTTAACAAAACATTAGCTTAGAACTTAAACAAACGTTGCACAAATGCCATTATTTGAAGCAAACAGGTCTATTAACTGAGTTTTGACATTGAGAGAACTGTGATTTTTTTATGTTGTTAACGTAAATTAAGTTTTATTTTAAAGTAAATAGTGTTTAGAGTCAATATAACATTATGATTCATGTATAATGTGTTATTTCCTGTGAAAATTAAAGTAGGTAGGTAAATGTAAGCAAGAGAATCAAACAAAGAGTTATACCAAGATTACGAATAAAAAAAATGGACTAATTAAAACGAAAAGGTTTTTTTCAGGTTATTTTTTTTGCTCGATTGTTAAATGGTCTGTCAAAATTTAAAGGAGCATCAATTCATGTTTTGTAAATACGTGCGTTCAATATGTTCAATGACATGGTTGTCATGATTCATAAAGGCACTGATAACGTGTCGGCACTTCCTTATAAGGAGATTGGAGAGGTTACTCTGTCTCTCACAAGTTTAAGCTAGCACGACCGCCTTATATGGACTGACCATCATGCAACATCATTATGTATGAAAACTTATGACTTTTTCATTATGTTAAGATAATTCTCAAGTTTAATAAAATTAATGACATTATTTTAAATGAATTATTTGATTTATTTAGAGTTCTCTCTGATCTTGAATTCTGATAAAGTAATATTTAAGTTCAGAGCCTGTAGTTAGCCTTTGAACCATTATTTTCTTCAAAGAGTTTAAATAAATGTGACGTCCCGCTCAATGTGAAGCCTTAGCCTATGGATGCCTGAAAAACCAGAGGTATAAAAGACATCGTTAAAGGAACACGCTCGCACACATGGTCTGTTTCTTCTCATACCTCTTTAATTACAGAAAGTTAGACATCGACTCTGAATATTCCGTTTGTGGGGTGGAAAGACTCAGCAAAACTTATGATTTGGGTCCGTTCACAAGCCGTTGACAACTGATTATTTTTATAGGTTTGCACATTGCTCTTCCTCTCAATCTAGCCCAGAAGCAAAGAAGAGGCCTCAGATAGAGGTAGTTCATCCCAGAATGTACTGGAACTCCTGTGCACCAACTAAACAATAAACTACTATTTGGCGCCAAAATCCGACAAGATCCATAGTCGTGAAGGCATATAGGAAGTCAGTAAAAACCAAACTCCTCTCCATTTCTCCCGATCCAAATCTCCACATGCCTTATTACAGAAATTGGTAGCAATTTACAGTGCAATTACACACAACAACCGGCTGCAGTTACGTGCGAATCGTGGACCCTTCCTGGCGTTACATAACTGGCCAATAAGACCATTGTTTTACCAATCTTGTAGTTGTATCTTGATCGGATACGTACTAGTTTTTTTATTTATTTTACTGGTATCATTATGTTCTGAATAGACTAGACTTGCATTATGAATGTCCACACGTAGTGTTTTGACCGAATGACTCGGTCCCGTCAAATTTTTACGACGACGTAACTTTAGTGAAGAGACTACTCGGTCTTATCACTTGGCCGATGAAATGAATATTTAAAATTTCATTTTTTTTTGCATTTGTCTGTTTCCTGTTTTGTTCTTTGTAGTCGGGGCTATAAATATGACATCTTTGTTTTTCCACCAAAAACTCAGGATTAGATATTTTCTTTCAAAAGACATGAAAGTAAATGATTATTTATAAATGTTCAAAACAGTCTCTTTCTATCCTTCTCATTGTCTCTCCTAAACTCGGTTAAACGCTTCTTACTTAACTTTTTATTCAAATGTATTTTTTCTAGTTCTTAAGATTAACGATATGTTGCCTGCATAATGCTCAGAGGAGTGAACCTGCCAACACTTCCCACTCCAGTAAGGTATGGCTATTGTGCCAGTAATCTTGAACCTAGATCTATTACGAATTACTTTATTTGGCTATCTTGATCTTATCTAGAATCAATGAGGTATGCTCGTTGAATAGGTTAGTGTTTCCGCGACCTGGGAGGATTAATAGTGCACTTTTAAATTTTTGCCATTATATAACTAGTTTTAACAGAGACTTGACGAAATCGGGCGTTAAAATCTAAACCTGTCATAGCGATGGTTTTTTTGCACTAAATGTCAAGCCTGAGAATTTGTTATCCAGATATAGAGAAGTATGAAAACAAGTTTCAAAATGTTATAATACGAGTATTATAAAGTATCAAAGAACAGTAAAAAAAACTAATCAATCTATGGCCGTAGGGCTTTACGTAATAGACTTTGAAACTAAAAAAATCTAGATGGAGCAGAATAATTGACAACTAATAGGAAAAAAACATGTTATAGTTTGAATTTAAATACAGTATACGTCATTTTCATTTCAAACCATCAATAAAGTTGCGGTGCGTGGTGCGTTCGGTCACAAAAATTAAATGATAATGTTTACGTATTACTTTAACAATCAGTCGTAAAGCGATCATTACTGAAGATCACAAAAACAAGCCAAATTACCAGATTCTTTCGATCTCTTGTTTCTGCGTTTCTGAGGGTTGCAAGTGTAGTGAAGCTAAACATATTGTTTAAACATATTAATTAGAGCATAACTGGGCCAAACAAAGCAAGTTAAAGAAGATGTAATTCGTTTACGAAACCTAAACAAACGGACAAGACTAAAAAAATCCCAAACAATCCTTGCTAAAGTCCAAACTTAACTTTGCAGCTCGGCAAATACAGCTGCGAACATTTTCATGGGAATTTTCTTTGATTTACAATGGAAATATGTGTAGTTGGCGAGTGCAAATGTAAGTTTGTGATGGTATACTCTTGAACAATAGCAGTGGTGCTATAAACACGACAATAGCAGTTTATCAGGACATCTTTATGAGGCGTGCGCGTCAGTAAGTCAGTAGGATGGTGCAATGAATGTTTTGAATGAATAGATGCGTGCATTTTAGGACAATAGACATGGTCTTTTGGGTCAATTGAACATGTTCAGAGACTTGAAACAGAATTCATGTTGATCCAATTCAGAACTGTTGAAACTACTATTAATAAGGGGTATGCAATGAAATGTTGGTCATAAGTAGACCGCAACCTAAGAACTTCGTAAAAAATATTAAAAAAAATCTAAACCGTAACCAACCAGAGATATAACGGATTTTATTTTGTTCTAATCGGGAGTAAATCACTCCTGATTAGAACAAAATTAAAACCGCCATATCTCTGGTTGGTTACAGTTTAGAAACTTTTTTTTTTCTATGGACTTCTTACGTAGTAGTCTAATTGTGGCCAAAATTTAAACACTGGCGAAAAAAAAAAAAAGTTCCATACTAAAAGTTGCATGGGCCTTTATCATTATTTTATCTCTGAACCAGTCACATAATACTTATCGATTTGGTCTTTTTCTAATAAGTGTAACTAGTGATAAAAATATATTATTTCTGTGTAACTCTTTCTCCACATAAACTAAACATTAAGGGTGCCTTTCACACTTCTCAGTAGGAAACTACGAAGAGACTGTCAGACTCTTACTAAGAACCTCGCTGTTCCTTCGCATGCCCTTTTCTTCGCAGGGCCCTGGTGCCCTTTTGAGGCAGTTGCACGAACCCTGCAGGCATTTGGTCCTACAGTTCCCGTCACTTTGCTGACACTTTTTAGTGACGAATTTAATTTTGTGACGAATTTTTATACACGTACGCACTTATTCCGCATTCTGTTAACTAAGTCACGGCTTACAAGCTAGATTCTCTGTATTGCCAAATAGTTTCTTTATATTTTATATCCACGCATTACCTAAACTTGTTAGAGCCATCTTGAATAGATTTACACATGCAGGCTTTATTCAGACTCGTTGAGAAACACATACTTTTGCCCACTTACGTAGAATGCGAGAAGTTGCAGGCTTTGCTTCGAAGGTGAATGTTTTATTAATGTATTGGTTGAACTTTGCGGATTATGGTTATTTTGCAGTAGTAAACACAGTTTCTTAAATATATAGCTGGTTTATGTTTCTAGTTCTTTGGCTGACTGAGGCCTTATCACGAGTTTGTGACGTAAAGTCAAAGACATTAAAATTCACATGATCGTAAAGTAAACAGACTTTGACGTTAAAGCCTCATGCAGACACATGCGATTATACGAGCGTGGCGTCATCGCTTTCGCCGCACGCGGTGCCTTGCCGCATTGCTGTTCACACAAGAGCGCGCAAAGCACCGCGCCGCCGTGATGAGGTATGCTAATTATGCTGAGGTTAGGCGGGCCGGCGCGCGACAAGAGCGCGCGCGGCGCGCGTCACGCGGCGCGTTGTCGCAGGACGCCCTGCCAAGAGAGGTGAACCCAATTGTAGTACGTTTAGATTGGAAGTTACATTGGCATCTTGAGCCTGCGCGCGCGTTACGCGCGCGCGGTTTTCAACGCGGCGGGCGGCGAAGCACCCTTAAGTGCCACAAAAATATAAACTTTAAATGTACTAGGGTAAGGACACGACTTGCCGCGACAAGCGCGACAAGAGCGCGCGCGGCGCGCGTAACGCGCCGCGTTGCCGCAGGACAACACCCTGCCAAGAGAGGTGAACTCAATTGTAGTACGTTTAGAGTGGAAATTACCTTAGCCGCTTGCGTAACGCCGCGACAAAACCTTGCACAATTAATTATAAATTAAATAAATTCAAGTCAACAAATCCTGCCGCAAGCCGTCGCAATAATAATATCAGAAACGCGATGCGCCGTGCCGCTTCAGAGTGAACAGATGTGGGTGTTTTCATAGAAAATGGACTAAGTAGGTTTTTTCAACAATCGCCACGCGCGGATAATCGCGTGTGTCTGCAGGAGGCTTAATTTGATGGATAAAAATTACCTTGTTGGTAATACTTCAAGTACGCTGCAAATGCGTCTTTTTATTGGTAGTAGGCGTAAATAGATTTATTATTTTCTGGAATCAATCGGTAATCTCTCTTGATATAATAATAAAGAGTCGTGGTTATATAAGTGAAACTTATGAATTGTATAAACATTGTCTGTGGAATAAACACATAAAATTCTCGGTGATAAGGAATGATAGTTATGTAAAGAATTTGTTTTTTTCTATTTATTAAAAGGGGTAAAATTATTCTAGTTGAAGATAAAGCCTGCCGGGGTTGCGGGTCTCACAAATTACCGCGACCCCGGTACGTAAGGGGCTACTGAAGGACATCGTGGATTTTAGTCAGTCAAGTCTACAGTAGGGTGGGAGGACTCATTTGATGATTTTACCAAGATAAAAAAAAAGTTAAGGATAAAAGGCAACCATGTGCACGGATGAAAAGAGCAGAATGCTGATGAAAATATCATACTGAAATCACCAGAGTCAACTGGTTCTTGGCATAAATCTTTTGGAGGAAGCTCAGAGCAGCTGTAATGATTAATAATTTTGTAATAAATTATTTCAATTTCGTTCTTATTCCGAAATCTAATTGAATTAAGACACAAAAGCTAAACCTCTCAACCATTACTAATCAATCATGAAATAAAATAAACAAACGTTTTCACAATATCAATTAAAAGCTGCGCAATAATTTGCATTACATTACATACACATTAGGTACTGATGAATTTCGTAATTATATGCCTGAGTTCACTAAGCTGCCCACTCAAGAGTCATTAGAGATTAAATTCATTTTATATGACCACTGACCACGTCGTGCTATAATGTCATCTTTTAGGGTTACGTATCGAAATAGCAAAAAGGGTTCGGTGAGCATTCGGTTTCTACTCGTTTATTCGTCACACACCGTTACTTTTATTAATCTAGAATTTGATACCTAACTGAAATTGTGCAATCTGCTAGACTTGCTAATGCTTAGTTTTTAGCGTGGTAAAATCATCAAATGAGTCCACCCAGGGTAGGCTTGGAGGGACTGTCAGACTTGTACTAACTAAAATCCATGATGTCCTTCAACAGCCCTTTACGTTCCGGAGTCACGGTAGCTTTGAGGTGCACGTGGAACACGTCTATGATCTGACAGCGAGTTGCCCATTACTCGCCGTCCGCATGCCCGCGGAAAACAGTTGCTAATGCTAGCTTAATTAAAAGCTGTATTAGTTACAAGCTATAAAAATTAAATCGTATCAGTCGACAGTGGATCGCGTCGTGTTGTACGCGCTCCACAAGGTGGGATTTTATTTTCCCGATCGTCACCAGTGGTTTCAAATGTGCATTAATCTGAACCTTTGGTACAGAACCTTCGATGAGTAACTTGGAAGTTTTTACCGTGTTACTGCAATAAAAGTTGTTTTAATAAAATACACTCAGAGCTGTTTCTTTACTAATGCATCCATTGGCTATCTCACGATCTCTGTCAGTTTGTTTTATTTATGTTCCTATAGAGTATTTTGAGAGGTCGCTATTATGGGTGTTTTGGCTATATTATTACTGTGTATGTTTGAACAAAATGTGTTTGATAATAAATACACTTTGTCGCTTAACTTTTGTTTATAAAAAAACCTAACTACACGATTCACTATAGTTTGCCTGCGTCTTCGTACGCCCCTGTAGTTAAGAATCAAGTACGGTATCTAAATTTTTGGGGTTAACAATATTTTCCTTTGATGAAACAGGCTTTATTTAAACTTATACATATATCTAGCAATAGCAAGGTGAAAATTTGCGTTCTAATACAATTTACTTCAATTATATAAGGTTAATAAAATAAAGTATTTAAATAAATGTAAAGACATTGCGTGCAGCAGTTTTTATTTGTTTTTTTTTTAAACTGTCTTTTGAATTCTGTCCTCTTCTTATTTGCTTTTCTTTTGGTTAAGTTTTATATGTTAGTTTATTTTGTTAGTTGGCTAATCTCAGAGACTTCTAATTTTAGAATGTTAATGTTTTATTGTGTGTTAATATAAGATTGTATCTAAAATTCAAATATCTAGGAAATTGTGTGCTTGTTTGCTTTAAAAATCACCATAATTAATGTTTATGTGTATCACCATAGTATATTTTTTATATGTAGATAAAAGAGTTCTTTTATTTCCTATTAAAAGGATTTTAATTGCTTTGACATGTGATAATTAACATTAAAGTATGTTTATGTTATCATAAGAATTATAATTTGAATGTTATCAAATTATGTTAATACCAAGCCCAAAAATAGCCAACAATTCTTGGCTATTTTTGGGCTCAGTGTAGTATGATTATTATAATCTATTTTTAATAGAATAAATCTTGACCAATTTCCGTAAACTGTTGCTAATATAAATTTTCTTTGTTGCAGAGTGATCAGAAACCAAAGGTTTCGCTGACGAGGTTCACATGTCTGGGCAGAGGCTCAGGGTACTATGCAGATGTGGATACTGGATGTCAGGTGAGAATCACTCTTGTTATAATACCAATAGAGTTTCCGTTGCGAGTTACTGCTGTCTAACTTCTTTAGGAAGACAAATTAATATAGGTACAATGGGTAAAGCATGTAGTAATTTCAGTAGTATTGTAAACCTTTTCCTGTAACTCAACCAAAGTAATTCTTCCGTGAAGTCTGAGGATGTGACCACTCTGTGGTGTCAGCCTTTAGGAATGTATAGACCACTGACATGGCTGTAGATCGTAGAATTTTATTGATTTGAAACAAAGTCAAGGTCTCCTTACGACGTTTTCCTTCACCGATATCTAAATTTCCAAGATAAACTTATAAAGTGCACAAGCATTGAAAAAGACACATTGGTATTCGCCCAGGTTTGAACTGACAATTCCGTGTTTGAGTGGCAAGATGTTACTACCGAATAAATAAGTATGGAAATTAAAGACGCATCATCATCTGCCTAGCCTTTTCCCAACTATATTGGGGTCGACTTCCAGTCAAACCACATGCAGCTGGATATCATTTTATATGGAGCGACTGCCTGTCGGACCTCCACAACCCAGTAACTGAGTAATACGATTTCCCATGGTGACTGGTTGTTAGACTTTAGAGCTTCTGACTAACAGTAACAACTGTCAAAGATCTACAAATGACAGCCGGGACCAATGCCTTTACGTGCTTTCCGATGACAGATGGTCACCCATCCACAGACCAACCTCGGCAAGCGCGGCTTAACCCGTAAGATCGGCCTGTGCATCTGTATTTATTTAGCCACGAGCTCCTCAAATTAAAGAGCACGCGATGGCCTTAAATAAATTACGAAAAGTACAGGATACTGTTAAAATTGTACATCAAATAACATGAATTATCTAGCAACCATAGTGTGAAGTTGAGACACGCTCTTGACCTAATATATACTAAGTTAGGAACTAAAAGACTAGAATTATAGCATTATCACTAGGTCATACTAAAAATAATAACTAAAAATATTCATAATTCAGGTACACGACCTTACGTAATAAGAGGATTCAAGTCACGAAGAAGATCGATTAATATTGTGGTAATTAGCGCCACAGAATAGATAGTTACAGAAGTACCTCATCTAGCTCTAATAATATTGTTTGACGTGTAAAATTAACGTTAACTTTTTCTTAACTAAATGATGGATGGGTTCGAGCCCCGCACGAAACAAATATTTGTATGACCTACAAGTAGTTGTTCCGGGATTGGGTGTTTATGTATGTGAGTGTCTATGTCAATGCACACACAACACAGGAAACATTCCTATTATAGGGCTACGTTTTATTAAAAAAGAAAACTTGCAAAATTATCATTTACCAGGGGCCAAGTTCTTATTTTTAATGATTGGTCAGTGTCTATATCACATACGTACAAAGACACTCTATCAAAATTTATGTGGACACTGGTAGATGAACTAAATGATAAGCTTACGATTCATAATTAAGACAAAATCACCAAATAGGAACAGTTATCTCAATGGTATCAGAAGTACGCTGCGGAAAATTAGGTATAATCATAGTCGTACCTCTCAATAAGAAAATTATCAAAACTTGGTCTTAGTACAGAGAAATCACATTTTAAACAATTGACAGTCTCGAGTCTCACTCGCTGTGTATGTGTGTGTTGTGAGCGTAAACGCACATTGCATTTAGTTGAGTTTCTGAACATATTTTATTCTGTGACATCTAATATCATTAAATATGGTAATTATTATTAATTAATCGGCTACCGGATGAGATGACGTTGATTCACACAACACTTTTATGGTCAAGCACTCATATGGGCAGCGATTGTGACGAAGTTTTTAAATGATGTTAACGATGTTGTGTGCCCTGACAAAGATGATTGATAAGCATTCCATAATATAGCGATTAATGTATGGGTATGACAGTTGAATGTAAAAATACGAACCAATGTATGGGAGCTCAAAAGATAAGTGTTTGGAATCCGTGAAATTCACTTCCTAAAAACCTATGGAATTAAAATTACTTTTGGAATACCTAGCTCTCTCAAAAAGGAGACATGGTCAGCGTCATGTTTAGTTCTATTATGCGACTTCGATAAGAACAGAAAAGTCAATGACCTCCATCTATAACCCTTCACTTAAAAATTACGTTACATATACATATTACAGCAAAATACACTTTGTAATTTTTTTCAACAATTAAACCATGCAAGACATATAGATTGATTGCTGTTGTACAAATGACAGAACACCTTTTTCTGAAACAAAAAAACGTAAATCCTCTTTGTCTGTCATCGGCCGCGCCGCCGCTCATACGAGTCATACATGCCATTTATCTTTAGGTACATGCCAATTCGTCCGTATCGTCGTAAATACATACAAGGTGACAATGTAGGCTCGGAGACAGAATATGTTTTGTTTAAATAACGCGCGCCTCAAGGAGTGTCAGCAGAGTGACGGGCCCCCTCTAGAGGGCCAAAGCCTGCCGGGGTCGTGGGACTGTACGAAATACCGTGACCCCGGAACGTAAAGGGCTATTGAAGGACACCGCGGATTTTAGTCGGTACGAGGCTGACAGTCCCTCCCGCTCTGCCCTGGGTGGGAGGACTCATTTGATGATTTTAGCACGTAAAAAAAAACTTTCTTCTACATATTACATTTTTTGCTATCTTACCTGTAAATTAAACTCTTATACTTTTTAACAAGAGTTCAAAGTCAAGGAATTCCCATGTCTATTCTTCTCTGAAAAAAAATCTAAGCAATCATTAATTTATTGAGTCGAAGTTCAAAAATATATCTTTATCTAATGTGATGTTGATTTTCCTTAATGGATCATATTTATATCATATCTCACGTACACTTTTTCTGAAACAATTTAATTAACTATACAAACGAATGTAAAAAGAAGACTCAAGTCAAGCTAAAAGCTTTATTTTGCAATTGTAATGCATATCAATATAATACTTAGTTTTTGCTTAGGTGTTATGAATCTTAGCTTATATGTTAATAGTTACTTAGTTTAAAGAAAAACATTGAGGAAAAAACGGGCACACAGCAAAGAGTAACTATACATTTTTATATGACTGACATTGTTAATCTTGAGACGTGAAAATCTATTTACTCATTTTTTTTTTAAAGTTCCTATCTAAAATCATTTTATTTTATAGCTTTTGTATTGGTATATAATACACGCTTAATATATTTATCTACTATCATGCTATTAATCCTCTATAAAAGAACCTATAACAATTAGCTTATTGCCAACATTAAAACACTCAATGCTATAATGATCATTATATCATCCAAACGCGTGTTATAATGAATTTCAAAAAAAGAACATTCTCATGCAATGACATTTTCACCACCAGATCGCTAAAATTTTGAAAAAAGAACAATAAATTGTAGACTAATTCGTAATTTCGGATTCTCGTCTTATCGCGTTATTTCCCGCCATCTTGAATTTACATAGTTCTGTACAACACCCTATGGTATGAAAATCTTTTATAGAGGATTCACATCATGATTGTAGATAAAGTCTTGTATGCAACTGTTATAATTAGGTATTAAAACACTCATGTGATACTATTATCACACTCGGCTACGCCTCGTGTGATAAACCCACATTCGTGTTTTAATACCCCTGATTATACAACAGTTGCATAAATAACTATTATGTGTAATATATCTATCATCGTGATTGAAACGAAAAGCAGTATTCAATATGAAAGCATCATAACAGGTGTTATTCTGCAGCTTCTACACAGAAACAGAAATGTTTTAATAAATCAGATAGCTAATAATTGATTTTCTTAATATTTATTTTATTTTGAACTTGATAATATAAGAATACGTCAGCACATCTCTTTACCTACAGGATGTACTTTCGTCCACTAAAATGACCGCGCCTGCCATATAAGGGCGCTTCTTATGACACCTTAATACCACTCTTACGCAACTTTTTTTACTTTTAATTGGTCGTCTGTAAGCAGATGAATCAGCTTCACTCATGTGACTGGAATAATGTGATTCCAACTGATTTATATGCCAGGGAGGACTTTAAGTTGTTGATTTATTTTTAGGTGTCAGGTTGATCAAGAAATATCGTGGTCCTTGGAAGCTCAGATTCAATATCTCTGTTGATGTTATGGTTTTTGTTATTTATGGGTTAGTGCGTGAATTGAAGGTAAAAAAAGTAAAAAAGTGTAAATAAATATAAAGTGTAAATCAAGGTGTTTTGATGGTCAGAAGATAAATTATTATAGAGAAAAGAGAAGAGATTTGATTTGAAAAACAATCCTTTTTGAAGTGAAAACTTCTTTAGCGGCGTTGTGCTCTTTTTTTGGAATGGGTAAAAAATGTTAAACTCCCGTCAGGACACGTGACCTGATCGAAAATTCGTACGACGGCACAGTGTGCTTGCGCGAATGTTCGTGTGTGTTTATCACTATTCAAGTTTTCACTTCTGCCGGCACTCCCAGAGTGCAACACGTCGTTTTTTTTTAATTACGTTTTATTCACATGCATGATATATTTTTGCATAAAATCCACTGTTTTCTTTTGGAAACTTTTAATTAGCTTTCTACATACGCCCGTCGGGCATGCGGGCAGCGAGTAATGGGCAACTCGCTGTCCGACCATGGACCATGCCTGGGTCGACGGCGCGTTGTGTTTCACGCGCGCCTCAAAGAGTGTCAGCAGAGTGACGGGCCCCCTCTAGAGGGCCAAAGCCTGCCGGGGTCGCGGGACTGTACGAAATACCGTGACCCCGGATCGTAAAGGGCTATTGAAGGACACCGTGGATTTTAGTCGTCAGTACGAGTCTTACAGTCCCTCCTGCTCTGCCCTGGGTGGGAGGACTCATAAGATGATTTTACTTCATTTGATTTTCGATTGAACATTCGCGAATAGTAATAATACTATTCAAGTTTTCACTTCTGCCGGCACTCCCAGAGTGCAACCCGTCGTTTTTTTTTATCTGCCTTATTTGTCACAGCTACGTAAAGTATGTCGAACTTCCAATGTCATTTTATACAGCTTTTCAAGACGTGAACGAAACTCCAGAAAACAAATATTTACGAAAACTATCTTCTATAACGATCGAGTTTCTGTGATACATTTTATAATACTATGCATATTTGAACTATCATAAAAGTTGCGATATTGATCAAACTTTCACAATAATAAATAATCGACCCTGATTTTGATTTATAATGATGAATGTTGTGCATCCTCCCACAGTCAAAATAATTATTTTGCAAAACCTTTTGCAATCATATTGATTAGGTAGTATTATTATAATGGTGGATAACTGTCTCGTTGGTCTTGTGGTCGTAAGAGCGACTGGTGAACATGAGATCTCAGGTTCCATTCTCAGGTCGGGCAAAGGGTTAATTTTATTGTTTGTTGAAAAATGTGGATTTATGTGACCAGTAGATGGGAATAGGAATTTTTATTACTGTTGCCTAACCCTTATACATGGAATATTTATTATTGTTGCCTAACCCTTCGGGGGTCACATTTATTTATGTTGTCTATGGTAACTCGTGGCTAAATAAATACAGCCGCACAGGCCGATCTTCCGGGTTAAGCCGCGCTTGCCGAGGTTGGTCTGTGGATGGGTGACCATCTGTCATAGTGAGTTTCCTCCGTGCCTCGGAAAGCACGTAAAGCCGTTGGTCCCGGCTGTCATTTGTAGATTTTTGACAGTCGTTACTGTTAGTCAGAAGCTCTAAAGTCTGACAACCAGTCTTACCATGGGGTATCGTATTACCCAGTAACTGGGTTGTGGAGGTCCGACAGGCAGTCGCTCCATGTAAAATACTGATATCCAGCTGCATCTGGTTTTACTGAAAGCCGACCCCAATAGTGTTGGGAAAAAGGCTAGGCAGATGATGTCTATGGTAATTTGTACTAGCAGTGCCTCTAATTTCTTATTTCCTCTTGAACAGTTATTTTGTGCTCGCTGACTAAATTATGGTTTAATGATATCTGTAATGTGTCAATAGAACGGAAACGCAAAACTTATTTTTCGAAAAATGTCCCAAAGAAGCAAAATTTTCGAGATTCTTTGTGTAGAAGAAAGCGTAACCATATGAATTTATTAGGATTACATTCTTTTTTAAGAAGAGTAGGTATCGTTTTCCAACATTCTGGCATTTCTCTTCCTTTTTATTCACCAATATTATTGTTGCGCAGCTCTTTTACAATATTTTTCCTATTGTAAAAGAGCTGGGTCGCGGGACTGTACGAATTATCGTGACCTCGGAACGTAAAGGGCTATTGAAGGACAGGGTGGATTTTAGTCAGTACGAGTCTGACAGTCCCTCCCGCTCTGCCCTGGGTGGGAGGACACATGTGATGATTTTACCACGTAAAAACAAATGCGCTGTACTTAGTACCGCAACTTTACCTATTTCTAATAACGATACTTTCCCAGACAACCTTATGATAGATGTACTTAAATTAAAACTAAGGAACCTTGTCGATTTAAAATATACAATGGATAAAGTACAGAATGAATAAATAAATTAATTATCGATAATTTAATTTTAATCAGTTATTATCCATTGTAACGTCCACATCAATCAAGCATACACTCAGCTATTTGAAGGATTCAAATAATTACAAGTAGCTTAAATCATAACAGCTAAAGAATCAATTTTAGCAGCTGTCAAAATATGACTTTATAAAACATCCAGTGTTCCAAAGATATGACGCAATTTTTACGGCATAATTACACGTACGTTTAAAGATTTAAAATCATGAGTGGTGGCCTCAGAAACCACAGATTTTTAAGAGATTTATAGCTTTTGATATATTATTTTTGGCAACATCAAGGCTCTGTAATGAGGTACTGTAGAAATGGCTTATTTATGGTACTTTAAGCGTGACATTATTTGTACAGTGATGAAATGGCGGCACATTGAAAATATCATATTTTACATATTTTTCTTTTTAGTGATTGGTGTCTTTCGATAATTAATTTGTGGTTTTGTTTATTAAAATAAACATAGGTTTGTCAATACATAAGTTACAAGAATTGAAAATCATCTAAATTAATTATCTTATAGAACGTTGTAGTCTATTAAGTGTCACATTATGACCATTTAGAAACACGAAAAAAGAAAAAAAAGTACATAGACGAACCCGCAATGCATAGGGTGTAAAGGATAGGATACCTATAAATATTTTGTCATTAGTCATTTGCACAAAATATCATGTATATTTATTTTTTTGGTTCTTTTATGATCTTATTTATGATTTTATAGTTTTTTTTTTCTACAAATTCACCTGTTCTCGATACAACAATAAAAATTCGGACATGCTAATTGATACTTTGGTCCATAAAATGACGATTTTTATTGTAACTTAAGTATTTGTTTAGAGTTATAAAGGTTACGATAAAACGCCTCCATGACTGATATTTTATATGATTATGAGTAATATAATCGGCTTGGTGGGCGATTTATCAGATGATCTCATTTGATCGATTTGTCAAAGTATGGTGAATATAAATATCGTAACAATATCGGTATACTAGAATAAGAAGAAGATTAATGAAATAATGAAAAATAAATAAATAATTTATTTTTTGACTGACAAACATTACTTAGTTACTTAATGTCAAACTACAAATGGCAGTCCCCTAAAACAGTCGCTCTTTGCCACTTTCTAGTGTTTTATCTTGAAAGAAGCACTTATAAATAAAATTACAGCCAGAAAATGAGACAAATATACATTCGTTTTGGCAGAAAATGAGACAAAGCGGACGTTGTCAGTCTGACAACAAAACAAAGCAGGCATCATTATGTTACTTTATTTAATCGCCACAGTTTTATTTTTATTTTAACGTGGTTAAATCATCAAATGAGTCCTCCCACCCAGGGCAGAGCTCGAGTGACTGTCAGACTCGTACTTACTAAAATCCACGGTGTCCTTAGCCCTTTACGTACCGGGGGTCACGGTGAGTCCCACGACGAATCGCCACAGATACCAAAAAAATGAAGGAAAACAAAGTGTGGAATCCACACAGAGTCTGCGTGTTACGTCTGAAGCCTACTTAACGAGAGTATTCGCTGAGTATGACAAGCTATTCGCTTAGAATAGATTCCTGGCCGCGAGGTAAATTATGAGGTAGGAGGTACCTGAGTAGTTCAATTTTACTCGCAGCGAACGCATTCGCGGCGAGTGTGATACGTGACTTCGAAAAGTGTAACACCGAATAACACGTCCCCGTAAGTTTACGCATACGAAACACTTAACAAGGAATGCACGCTACCTCGAAAAACTTAACGCCGTAGCCATGCGATCTCGAATAACTGAATCTCTAATTCACCTATTCGAAACACTTAACAAAGAATGCACGCTACCAATAAAAACTGAACACCGTAGCCATGCGATCTCGAATAACTAAACCTCTAAAAGTCATCGTAAACAGTCTTTATTCATAGAACAATCAACTACATAGAGAAAAAAAAAGTCATAATTATGTAAAATAACCAAATCAATCGTTATTCCATGACAATCGAACATTAAAAAAAAACTTAATCAATTAACGTTTAAAGTAGCACAAGTATGCAAGACCATCTAAAAATGTGGTTAAGTCCATTGTTTCCTTTTTTTCCAAATGTTTTTTAATTTTTTCTTCCCCATTTTCTTTTTTCTTTGCTCTTTTGGTTTCTTGAGACTGTGAATTTAATTTTTCAACTATTAATTCTGTATGTTTTTGTTCCTTCTTTAATTCTTCAATGGTCTTATATAAATTCCATTTCTTTCTGCCCAATAGGGTGTTCCAGCGGTGGTGCCATGATTCCACCTCATTTTGTGTGATTGGAACAGTGGTCCCTATCGAGCTATTTACCGACCAGATGTTAGGCGGAAACAAAGGAGGCACTTTTTGCAAGTTTGCCTTTAATGTTTCGAGGTTTTGAGTAGTCCTTTTCTTATAAGTACCATTGACGTAGTATTTGGAAAACCAATCAGTGACTTTCACTGCATCCTTGGGTAATACTTTTTCTTTTAGTATTTCAAAAGCCTCAGGTATCTCATCTGGCTTTAAAAAATAAGTTAAAAATAACTAAAACCCGACTACGAAAAAATCGCGCACTGAAAAGTATAAAACAAGAACAAGCCGTGGTCGTATGCCACCTGCGGTTGTTTCACACAATCTTTATTGGTGTGGCATACGACCACGGCTTGTTCTTGTTTTATACTTTTCAGTGCGCGATTTTTTCGTAGTCGGGTTTTAGTTATTTTTAACTTATTTTTTATTTATACTATTTTGGGGTTATATTATTCATAGTAATTTATGTTATATGTATAGTTTCTCAGTTGTGAATTTAAGATTTATCATTTGATTCCCATGTTGACACTGTTAAAAACAGAAAATTAGCTAGTAAAAGCTATATAATGTATATATATTTCAAATGTGCTCACCAAGCCCTTTAATTTGATACCCATGTCGATATTGTACAAAAAAAAATATTTTTTTGGTACCGACTTCTCATCCTCTGGAGGGCGCCATATTGGATTTGGTGACACGTCACCTACCCTATAACCAGCGGACAACTGAGACGCTTCTAACAAGACCTCATTTGTCATGTAATGATAAGTAGTTTAGAAGTTATGAGGGAACAAACAAACATACATACATACATACAAACATACATACCGGTCAAAATCATAACCCTCCTTTTGGCTTTGCCGTAGTCGGGTAAAAAGGCTAACGCAGCCAAATGACGCATTTTGTGAGCAAAAGATGTCGATTCTGAGTATTGTTTGGAGAGACCAGTAGACTGGATATGCTTCCAAATATTTTGAGCTAGATGGAAGTAACAACACTTGTGTTTAGTTTCAGGAAACACTTGTTTCACCGCATTTATTGACGCCTTCTCAAAGTCAGTAATTACTACATCAGGTTGCAAATTGGTTCCAAATTGAGATGCTCGCGACTTGAGAAGCTCAAAAAATAAACAATAAATTCTCTCATTTTTGTTGGACAGGAGCCCAAACACCAATGGTACCACCTTTTGCACGGTATCGTGCACTCCAATTAATCCGTGCACCGTATAAATTTGATAAAAAACTGTTGGACAGGTACGAAATGTACCATCTAGGATCCAAAATGGTGACAGCTGGAGAAGTCTTATATTTTCTGACGTACCAAACAATAAAATACAATCTTCTTCAGTACTGTAGTGAGCCAGCAGAAAATTACTATATTTATCTGGAATGACTAGATTATGGAGCTTTTTTGGAGATGTAGGAACATCATTCATCCTTGCTCTATTTACCACCATTCTCATCGCATTTATACTGGGTAAGTAGGGGGCACTTCCACTAGGAATATCTTGAATCGCCGCCTGTATTACCTGTGCCGGTCCATCCATACTATGCTTCGCTCGTCTTTTCAATCTAGCTCTCAATTTTAAGTCATCTATTACTTCTGGTTCAGGACTGTGAGAATGCTCATTATTATATTTTATTATTTCCTCAACCCCGCTGTTGTTTTCCTGCAATTAATTACTGATATTAATACAATTACAATATAAAATTACAAACCGGACTACCTTTACAAAACACTTAATATTCTTATCACTAGCTTTTGCCCGCAGCTTCGCTCGTGTTAATTTAGAATTTGACTGTTAAATTAATACACTACCTATAATAATAAAATTCAATCTTGATTCGAAAGACACGTGGCGCCATCTATTATCATAAGAACGTTATTGCTGTTTTCTTCGGCAACAGTACGTCTTGTTTTTGGGATGAAAGATACCTACCATATTTTGTTTCTCATTTATAATATTAGTTAAGATTTTAATTGTAAAGGTTATGTAAAATAAAATTATGGAACTTGTATGTACAATACTTAATAAATACTTCTTACCTGAGTTATTATTCGCGATCCACAACAGTATGCCCACTTTTTTACACACTGCCAATAACATTTTGTATTTAAACGTCTGTCTAAAGTATACAAATATCCTTCGTGTAGCAATAGTCTTTTATTCTTTTTAGATAACAGAAATTGTAAGTGCGCCATCATCACTGACCACAAATTCCCGTAACAAGTATTGTAAGAACGGGTAATACAGTTAATATTTTTTCCAATGTACCCTCGAAGGAAAAATATATATATAATTAAATAGTTGATTGACACATAATTATGACACATAATTTTTTTTCTCTATGTAGTTGATTGTTCTATGAATAAAGACTGTTTACGATGACTTTTAGAGGTTTAGTTATTCGAGATCGCATGGCTACGGTGTTCAGTTTTTAGTGGTAGCGTGCATTCTTTGTTAAGTGTTTCGAATAGGTGAATTAGAGATTCAGTTATTCGAGATCGCATGGCTACGGCGCACGGTGGGCTGGAATCGTCAAGTGGGGACTTAAGGATTCAAATGAGTATTTTTGAATTTTATGTACTAATACAAATATTTTTTGTTATATGTAATTTTTTTATACTTAGTATTTTTCGAGTTATAGACCCCTAAACTTTGTATGAAATATTAATCGGTTTTTGGTTTAATATGACATGTTTTAATATTGTATTACAGAAATATAGCAAAAAAACAAATTATTGGTAAACATTCTACACCACCCTTATGACGTCATTTATTTTTCACGATACTCACACCACCCTTATGACGTCATTTGTTTTTAACAATACTCAATAGTGCGGTGACTCTCATTAGCGCATCGTCCATTGAGCGCAGCAAAATGATGACGTGTCATTATGTGATTGGATGATGAATAGCAGGTAAAAAATTATACGGTTACATTTGAAAAACAACCATCCTCAGTACGTTGTTACACATCGTAATAAACGCACTACCCTATCTCACATTTTCGGAATACTAATACTATTTATTACGTAAAAATGTTCGATTTGGTGTCAAATATTGATATTGTTGTGCTATTAAAGGAAAGTGGAAGTTTTAAAAATAATAGTGTTTTATATAGTGCTATTAAATCTAGATTAGTCCCCACTGTGTTAAGTGATGAAAACGATAAAGCGCTTAAAGCGTTTTGTGCAAAATATTGCTATAATCTGCAAAGGAGATGGCAAAATGCTCATAGCAAAGAGGAATTGTTCAGCAACAATAATAGTGAATGGTTATCATCGGAAATAAAGTGGCCTGATTTCATTGTAAGTGCATTTGAAAGAAACCAAGACTCTGTTCCTAGTACATCAAGTGAACATGAATCTCCAGCAAAAGTGTCTACTGCCACGTCAACGAACGTAAGTCCAAGAAAACCATTTTGTGAATTAGGACCTAAGCAAAAAAAGAGACGTACAGAACATATTCATACAAATATGACTACAGAGGAAATATCTCATGCATATATTATGAAATTACGAGAGGATGGTAATCAAGGAATAGCTGAAATCCTCGAACACCTACTTAAAAATCCACAGGATGTGCAAAAAGCGAAAGATAGTCTTTTAGGTAAAAATGAAAAACCTAAATTTACTCCAGATGAAGCTTTGGGACTTGTTTTGTCCCTTAAATTAACAAAGTGGCAATATAATACTTTAAACCCGCCAAAAGATGATATCACCTTAACAGATACAACTGCTAGAATAAAATTGCAGCCTCTATTAGATATAACCGCCAAAAGGATATTCAAAGCAATCAATATTGATAGCACAGACTTTAAGGAGTTGACAATGATAAGCAAATGGGGAATGGATGGTGCTTCGAATCAAGCAAACTATAAGCAAAAAATGACAACGGATGACAAAGTGGACAGTGCTTCGATAGATGATTCAAGTATTTTTATGGGTAGTTTAGTACCAATAAAAATTATTTCCGAGGAACAAATTATCTGGGAAAACGACTCACCAAATTCTGCATATTGGTGTCGTCCAATATTTTTCAAGTTTGAAAAAGAGAATAAATCAACGATTTTAAGAGAGAAAACCGAAATTGAAACGGAGATAAATGAATTGAAGGAAACAGAAATTGGAGAAATAAAAGTCTCACATTCATTATTGCTTACTATGATAGATGGTAAAGCAACATCAATCCTCTCTGAAACTTCAGCTCAACGATGTGACATATGTAAAGCTGTTCCTACAGAAATGAATAACTTGTCTTTGTTATTGACTAAAAACATTGATACCGACTTGTACAAATATGGTTTATCATCGCTTCATATATGGATACGTTTTATGGAATGCATTCTTCACATAGCCTATAGACTGGATTTCAAAACATGGGTTGCAAAAGGTGAAAACAAAGTTTTGATGGAAAAAAGAAAAAAAAACATTCAGGAAGCTTTTAAAAATCAAACAGGCCTTTTAATAGATGTTGTAAAGCAAGGACATGGAAGTACTAATGACGGGAATACCGCTCGAAGATTTTTTTCAAATACAGAGATTGCTGCTGCAATTACTGGTGTCGATGAAAACTTAATAAAACGGTTTTCAATCATTTTAGAAACAATATCTTCAGGTCATAAAATTGACACAGTGAAATTTAAAGAATATACGGAAGCCACCATAAAATTATACGTAGATTTATATGAGTGGTATCACATGCCCTCCAGTGTGCATAAAGTTCTCGTTCATGGAGCAGCTATCATTGAAAACTTGGGATTAATTCCGATTGGAAAGTTATCGGAAGAAGCGGCTGAATCTAGAAATAAAGACTTTAGGCGATATCGCCAACACCATTCAAGGAAATTCTGCAGAAGAGCTAATAATGAGGATATTTTAAATAATTTAATAATTAGTTCAGACCCTTATATATCATCAAAACGTCATAAAATGATACGGAAACACAAACCATTTTCAGAAGAAGCGAAAGCCATGCTTCTTTTATCTCCAACATTTGAAGATGATGAGCGGGAAAATATAGAATTTGTTAATGTGGAACATTTAGAGAACGAATCTGAATCTGATGAAATTGTCTAAGTGATAATTTTGTGAGTGCGTGTGTTTGTGAGTGAGTTTGTGAGTATGCGTATGAGTGGATTAGGCCTCCTGGGGACACCACTGATAAAAAAAAACGCGCTTAGTTCTCTACCTCAAGGGTGGTGTGGAAAAGGGAATGAAAAACAATTTTCTCCAAAATCGAAGAAAATCGAAGCAAGTGATATATCGGATAATTTGCCTAAAAAATAGCACAATCGAATACCGAAAGCGGTTATTTGAGAACTCTTGAGAATTAAAAGTTATTCATATAAAATCAAATTTCTCCATACAAAAATAAATTCAAATCGTTATAACTTTTAAAATATTAGGTATATACAAAAATCGCAGAACAAAAATTTCTTATATTTAGTGGTAGATCACCAAGCCGTCTTTATTTTTTTTTAAATTGCTCATCAATTTTCGTGAATCCCTAAGTCCATTAAAGCTTGATTTCAGCCCACCGTGCGGCGTTAAGTTTTTCGAGGTAGCGTGCATTCCTTGTTAAGTGTTTCGTATGCGTAAACTTACGGGGACGTGTTATTCGGTGTTACACTTTTCGAAGTCACGTATCACACTCATTCGCGGCGAGTAGTTGCTGAGTGTGAATGAAGATTTACAGAGAGAATCTCAACAAATAGGACATTAGTTTCCTGTTAATTAATATTGTAAGTTACTTTGAAATCAATTAGTGAGTAATTCGCGTTTTGGCAGTTTTAATTATTATTTCTTTATTTTTTTGATTTATGGTTTCAACTACCGTATTGTAGGCAGCAAATACAAACACTTTGTCAAACAGACAGGCGAGTCCGAGGCTATAAAGAACTAATACGAGACGTCAGTCCGATAGTTCGGTCACGCTATCGGATCGCTTTCGCTTTTCTATGTGACTGGATTCAAACAATTCCATACATTACAAATAAAAACGTCACGCTTCGCGTTCACCACGCCTGTCTGTTTGACAAAGGCTTTATTTCTTTGCTACTAAAAATACTAAAGTGTGTGTGACGACGACCTCAAGTGCACCAATAAAAATAACAAAAGTTGTTATCCGACTTGATACGATCTTATACAAGCTATTACTTTAATATAGTAATTATATCATAATGATTACGAGAAGAAGTAATTGTAGTTAACATTTCCATCGAGTTGTGTCAAGGGTAGCGTATTACAGAAATGAGGTAATTGACATAATGTCTGTGCAGCGGTGGTTTATTGACCTTTTACTGTCTTTTTGAAACATAAGATGGTACGGTGATTTTTGTTTGGAATGACCTGAAAACAATGTCTTGTCTGGACTTTAAAAGAAACTGTAACCTCTGAGTTTATTTTGGCTGTTTCTTCTCAGAGTAGTCAGGTACGAAACACCGGCCTCATCTAGCTTTAAAAAGAATGATTGTAACATTACAATATTGAAAAAAAGAAAAAAAAAGAAACATAATAACTTATGTGAACTTTATTGTTCATTACACCCTCGTAATTCCTTTTTTCCCTAGGGAAATAATATTACTAAAATATAATCATAAACAAATGGCGAACCTAGAAATACTAGTAGTATGTGGCCAGTACATTAATATCGTACAATAGCTAATTTAGATTCGGTTATCTTAATAATAGTTTCATTGTCTAATTATACTATTTTGATCCTTCAAATTAAAATTTAAATAATAACCTTTTGGTCAAAAGAGTGTATCAAAGAATTCATTCAATATCTGCTTTCAAAACTGCCAAACAACTGGCTGTCAAATGATTGATTAGTTTTATAAAGTGCCCGCTAGCTACTGAAGTAATTAACGTGTTTTAAATTGTTAATTAATCGATGTTTAATTACTTTAGATAACGTTGAAGAGTTAGATAGATAGATAGATAGAATACACTTTATTATGCACACCATATAAATTATTGATACAGAGTATATCTTATACATAGGGTGACACAATGGGCGGTCTTATCGCTAAAAGCGATCTTTTCAAGACAACCTTTGGATGGATTTATGAGAAAGGAGAAAAAAATACTGTTGGTAGTCGGAGGTGTACAATTTGCACATAAAATACATACAGACAAACATTTTAAATATATATATATACAAGACATAAGACATATATAAATAATAAACAAAGAAAGATTTTAGCCACACGTTTAAGGAGAGAAATAGTGGTTTTTTACCAGATTTTTAAACGTGGACTAGGTTTGAGCCCGCCTTACTGACAGGGGCAGGGCATTCCATAGCCGTACTGCTTCGACTGTAAATTATTATTTCGAGTTATTGAGTGAAGATTAGAACCTTGAACTTTTATATTACATACTTGCAGGATACAGGACTTCATGATTTATGAAGACTTTGACTTTGCCGCAATTCGGTATTTTATTTTATTTTACTAGCCTGCTCTGTCCCCTCCTGGGCAAAGGCCTCCCTCCACTCCTTCCACTTCTCCCAAAGTCGTCCTCGAAGTCGTCCTCCTTCCAAATCCTTGTAATTGGAAGGAGGACGCACGGGCTCACGAGAAGTTCGATAAATATCCACTTGTAAATACAGCCTGTTAGTGTAATCAGTCTTAAACTTGAAACCAGTGGTTTGGTATCACTTACAGAACGTAAATTCAATAAAAAAATAAAACCTTTTTTTTTCAATAAAGTCTCCATTTTTCCCCAAAATTATTTCACCCTATTACGCAAAGGTAAAGTAGATCAAATAAGCCGCGAGCGCCCGCGCCGCCGTGTCGCCCGCGGCGCGGGGAGAGACTGAGGTATGCGCGGGGCCCGCGCATACCAGTCTGCCGGCAGTGTCGCTATCGAACGCGTGTCTCGTAACGTACGCCCGCCGCGAGCGCGGCCCCACCGTTAATTTTTCGCGCAAGTGTTAGTGTTTAGTGATTATGTCGTACACAAAAGAACAGAGGACCGAAATGGTTCGGGTTTACGCCGCGTCGGGTGATAACCTAACTTACATCTGGACTCGTCACGCAATAAAGGTAGGTATTTTTGCCTGTCCTAAGCCAGGAAAAGTATGAAGGGAAGTTAGTTACATCACAGGTTACCTGTATTTTATTACAATGATGTAGTTAGTTAAAACTTATGTAGGTATGTAGTTAAACGGACGGCGTTAACCTGCCGCACTGGCAGGTTAACGCCCTTTGCAGTGAATACGTAACTCGGGCGCATAGTATCCATGAATTAACGGACGGTGTAGGACAGAAACATTTTTGATTTTTTTAAAGAAAAATTCGTTTATTTATTTTTAAATTCAGACAAACATTTTTATAATTAAATCAACTACCTATGGTTTCAAGGTTAAGACTGATTACACTAACAGGCTGTATATTTGCTCCTAAATCAAATGATATTTATTCAAAATAGGGTAATGAAATCAGCACTTATTATCATCATTTCACTGCTGAACATTGGCCTCCCCTATAAATTTTCAATAGGACCAGTTGGAAATGGCTTGCATCCAGCGCGATCCTATGGTCTCCATCAGATCGTCTGACCACCTTATAGGTGGAGGTCTCATGCCGCGCTTGCCGGTACGTGGTCTCCATCTCATCAGTTTTTTCGTCCTCTCAGTATTTCAAACCAGTTTCGCCGAATTATTGACATTTCCCTGTAAGCTGATGAGACTGTTTGACGTAAGCTTAAAACAAAATAATGCCATGTCATGAGTGTCATGATGCGCACTGTGACGGGTGGTCAGAAATAGCTGTCGAAAAAAAATTCAAGTGCTGGATAAATATAGAAGAAACCTTTGTCCTTATAAAAAAAATACATGGCACTCGGGGACTGCCTCGGTAAAGCTACTGCATAGCATTTTTTATCAACTTACGCAATTATAATTATTTATTTATTTTATTTATAAAAACAATGAAAAAATCTGGTATTGCCTAAAGCGAATATTTAACGAGAATATCATCCCATCGTGGCTCTATTTAAAGTTATTCTAATAATTAGGCTATGGCAAAGAGAATAAAATATTGTCATTGGGCTATGGTCAGCCATGACAATCAAGTGAAACATCAAGAAAAAAAAATCATTCATTCAAATTTTGTTCATTCACGTTAACATAACAGATGTGAGTGCGTGTTATGTTTATTTTCGTTCCAGAATTTCTTGATTCGGTCACCGCGCACAAAGCCCACGATAAAAGCTATGTAATAGCTTAAAAATTCTCATTGTTTAAATACTAAACCATTTTGACGAGCGACGCCTATTTGTCGAGGCCCTCTTGTCATTCCAAAAATGTTTCACTAACTACAGATGCGTCAAGGAGGACATTATCATTATCACAATCAAGTGTGTGCTGCCAGTTTATCACCTGGTTTACATCCTTTAGAGTTATTTTAGTCCACTCCGAAGGTCATTGTTTAGATATTCATTGACCGTCTTCCGTGATTTATACAACGCATCAAACGCAGATGAGTCTGTGTTAGCAAACATAATCTGATTAATATGTATTTAAAGATTTTTATAGAAAAATTTCCAGTTTTAATCATTTTGACCTTTTCATTACAGGTTCTATGTGGGCCTATTGTAATTTTCTCGAATATTTTTTTATAGAATGTCGGTTCGATTTTTTTTTATTGTTTGTGTTCGACTCTAGTCTAGGTTAGAGGGACAAAGTTGACGATGGAGCAAGCCTACCCAGCCGGAGCTTCTTCATTATAACTATAAAAGGAGTTGTTTGCATCTGGTAGTGATTTTACACCTTCGCTGTATATTGATTTTTAAGCGAACATATTTTTATTATATAGATATGGAGAAATAGATAAATTCTTCGTCTCCTAATTATTAGAACCGTTCATAATAATGTTTATTAAAGAAAATTTGATATGCAAATTTATTTAACAAGAGTTCGTTATTTTCATAATATTAAAGACAACCTGTATTTGTTTGTTAGTTATTTTGATTTCTTGATATTTTAGTACAGTTGCAAGCGCCATGATCACGGTTTTTTTTTTAAATTATTAAGTTTAATGTAATAGTAAAAATTTAATAAGACCTAGGTGGTAATCTTAAAATTCTCCGGTTTTTCATGAAAATTTTTCACAGCTTGCACATACTTCTGGTATGCATACAAGTTCAATGACAACGGCTTTTTATTCAGGTACAGTACAGACGTAAACTGTGACCTAAAACCTAAAGAATGTTTTCCAGTGTCATCACTTTAACAAGATAATAATCATTAAAAACAGGTTTAAAGCTTCTAATTAACGACCACTCGGAATTCAATGAGCGGTGAGCTTTGATATAAAGCCTTCATTAACTTTAATAGTTCAGTAAATTAATTACGACTCACTTTAAAAAACAAAAAGTCAATTGGCTGTGTTATGCCTGGGTTTTATCGTAGAATCTATTTTTGTAGCAAATGCAGGACTTTTTTTAAGTGGTAAAATCATCACATGAGTTCTCCCACCCAGGGCAGAGCGGGAGGGACTGTCAGACTCGTACTGACGAAAATCCACGGTGTCCTTCAAATGTCCCTTTACGTACCGGGGTCACGGTAATTCATTAGTCCCGCAACAAACAGGTCTGCCCTAGTGTAAAAATTGCTAATATAGCGATTCTCTTATTTTCATTCTATAAAAGACCACGGCAAGTGTCGTCGAGCTTGTAATAGATTTTAAATTTTATGCTCCAGAATACAAAGCTGAAAATCACATAAAGACAAACTTTCTTTGTCTTCGTCGCTGCGACAGTCTTCAAAGTAGACTAGTTCTACTGGGCACAGATATGACTTATGTCCTCGTATATCTCAAACAATCTATCTACGCTTGAAAAGACGTCATGACCCACACTTAAAAGCTATTGTAATAATATTAAGTCCAGAAAAATTAATTGAGTAATTGTAATGACCCAAACAAGTACATCAGATAATGGTGTAAAACTGAAAGACACAGGCCAAACAATAGGGTTCGCACGCCACCGTTACACGGGGACAAGCAAATGGCTCCAGTGGCAACCCTGACCTATACATGCGCGCGCGCATACCGCCCGGTGTCAGCACGAAGATCGATGGGTGTGAGAGTAAACGCTTTAGCCTTGTTCTGAGGAAATGTTACTGGCACTTTAGTATTGCAATTAATGCATTTATTGGCTTTATAATGATCTTCTCAATTCGTGAGCTTAGTTACTAAAGTCTGACAATAACCTGCATGCGGTTCTTATGTCGAACTTAGTACGTGCTCTTCCACGATTACCTACCTTAGTTCGGTCCCATATAATCTGCACAATCTCTCCTTTATGCCTTTGTTAAATAGACTGGCGAAAGCGAAACATTTCCGAAGCGATACCGAACCGAAGCGAGATGTCAGTCCGATAGTTCTGTCACGCTATCGGATCGCTTTCGCTGTTCCATGTGACTGGATTCAAACAATTCCATACATTACAAATAAAAACGTCACGCTTCGCATTCGCGACGCCTGTCTGTTTAACAAAGGCTTTAGTTAGTTACTCGGTTATTACAACTGTAAAGAAATAGGTGTATATATACCTGAACAGTATTCATTGAGTAATACGTCCCTTCCCAAGGTTACAAATGGACTTACGTATTGCTAGTGACGAAGTCTCCTTTTTGGTAGCCTGATCTAAGATACCAACTGGTCCACTCCTGGTGACAGCACCATAGGCTACTTGTTAACTGCGGTGAAGGTTGTGCGATCCTACTAGCGATGGCAGGCCTCACCTGTCTGGCTTCAGCGACCACCATCCTGTCAGAGCCAAATAGTTCTTACTGTTTTCCGTCCAGGCGCAGGAGATCCAGTTTCGGCGTGAGCTCCTTCCAAGGCCTCATCTTTGCTTCTGAAGTGAAGGATAAACAAATAAAATTGAAATAAAGATATCTAGATATAGTTTTATTTGGTCACCTGTTGTATAAGGCCTGCCATATTAACCTTTCAGACCACAAATACACCGATCCAAATCTCACGACACATAACCACAAACATGCACAATAGCGTCTGTCCACTGTTTTTGCCAGTGAGCAGTGAGCCTTATCTCTGATCGGCTCCCGTTTGCTCGTGAGCGACACGCAAACCCATTGTTATGAGTTTATTGAGGTAACAGTTTAGCAACACTTTGAAATTAGCCGCTGACACCTGCGTTATTTTGTTGCACTACTGCGGAAACAATGCCTTGATGGACGGGTGTAAGTTGTAGGAGGAAAGCGATTTCGTCTCAATATCGATTAATAGAGTTTTCATTTATTGACATTCGATAAGGTTTGATTGCATTGAGTTGAAATAAGTATTGTATTCGTAGAATAAACAACTTTATCAAACAATTTTATCATTTCAAAATAAATAGGTATCTTTATTTAGGGATATAGCGTAGTATTTTCAAGTACTATATGTCACAATGTATAATTGTTTAACCCGTAACAGAGTTTTCAAGGTTCAGCCATTGAAAAGCGAATATTCATAAAGGAATATCCAAAATCGCTACCGGTTATAACTTAAAACCACTCGTAATTGTACTCAATGTACTGTGAGAGTTATTTTTTTGTGCATAATAATCCTAATGTCAGTTTGGTTACCAAATATCTTTGCATAGGTTGAAATATGCATTGCAAAATGTATTTTATGGCTACTTAAACTAATGTTGTAGGCGTCGAACACCTTAAATAAATAAGACATAATGGTCTGTACAAATTGGTGTTTGGGATGCCTCAGGGGACCTCTGAGGGTCCTGTGTGTACTTAATACAAGTATTTGTAAGATATTTGTTGATCAAATCATCATTAAGGAACATGTTCATGGTTTTGTTTGAAGTGAAGGTGGAATTCCTTTTGGGGCACTAATGGACCTTCGTGGCAACGTGGCAACTACTTAAAAATAATACGCATCGTTCGGTAATATGTGTTTGAATATCAAAACTAAGATTCGGTCAACCGATGGATGGATGCAAGTGGCGGGTTGTTGTTCATCTAGGGGAGGCCTTAGTTCAGCAGTGGACGTCTTATGGCTGTTGATGATGATGATCAAACTAAGTTATTATTTAAATCAACCAGTGACCACGTAGCAGTGAGAACGCTTCCCATTTATTCGTAGCGTTGGCAAGACAGAATTATCAGTAGTCATCACTTCCTCAGTGTCGTTGGTGACAGCACATAAGTCACTTTCGATGTATTTTTTTTAGGTAATAGGGCAGGTTACGATACAGCAGGATAATAAATAAGTTTAAGTTTATAAGTAGTGTTGAGAATTTCGTTGTCAATGCTTGGGGCCATTCCAATAACTCTTTTGAACCGAAAAAGGAGTAGGTTTACAATTCAGTCGGTATTTTGACGATGTTATTACCGGCGGTACGGATTACAAAATTTGTAGGTATTTGACAATTGGTTGCGGGACTTATGAATTACTGTGACCCCGGAATGTAAAGGGCTATTAAAGGACACCGTGGATTTTAGTCAGTACGAGTCTGACAGTCCGTCCCGCCCTGCCCTTGGTGGGAGGACTCATTTGATGATTTTACCACGCGAAAAAAAAAGGTATTTGACAATAATTTTGGTTGAATATTTAAAGTACAAAGAAAAAATAAAGAATTCTTCAGCAAGTCGGTGGCAAAAAAATCAATGATTTAAAAATAAAGCCAAAATTACAATTGCATAACAAAAATTGTGCTCTCTACGAATTGGAACATCTCGTATAGTTATTTGATAATTTTTCATAAAAATTTTGATTTGTTTTGACGAAAATACTGGTTTCTGATATATGTAAACTTAACGCCAGCAACATAAGTATTTTTAAGAATGTAAAATATAGATATTCTACATATATAAAAATGTTATGTTGGTTTGTAAACGCTTCAAAAACTCAAAAAGTTCTGCACCGATTGAGCTGAAATTTTAGCATGATATACTATAATCCGCATCAAGGATTGTTTTTATCTATTTTTTGCATCAGTCACATATCTTCTCAACCATTCAATCACAATGTGCCACAGCGAAGCGTGGCAGGGTACAGCTAGTCAATTTATATAAATATCAAAAAGCAAACAGAATCAGAAAACCTACGCATAATAAAATTATGAAAACAAACATTACCTCATAAACTCTCACTGCACCGATTCACCTGATTCACTCGAATCACTCTCATTCACGATCTAAGTGAACCATTCACTTCACCTTGAACTTTACGATTCAAACTCGCACAGCGGTAATCGCACGGTAGTGTGCGCGGGCGCTGCGGTTTAGTGACGCTCTCTCTTCTTAATTCTACGAAGTAAATGATTATTGAATCCTCAGTTTATAAATATTGTTCATAAGATATTTTCATGAAAAAAATCAGGACAGTTTAACATCCCAGCTTTTGATGAATTATTGTTGGTTACGTACAAATTAGGAAGAGAATACATAATTATTTTATTATGATTTAAATACATATTCAATAGTCATTTATTTAACTTGAATTGATAATTCAACGTTGACATAATTATACGATTATGACATTAAGGAATACCAAAGTGACTGTGCTTCACTAGCAGAAATTTCTAGTTCTACAAATGGTAAAAATTCCCAGTAACTTAAATATACGTAACATATTACCATAAATATTACCAAAGTAATTATATGACACGACTGAAAAATTTGTCGATTGAAATCTCAAATTGTAAATACGTAAAGAAGAAAACAAGCTTCAGTTCAAGTCCCCGACCTCTGCCACATCATCACCTCGTCTCCTCTCGTTCCATCAGACGATTCGCATCAAGTCTAAAGCGCCAGTGATCCACTGAACCAGTTCGTTCACCTTGACCTTATACGTACTTATAACAGAAGGTAGCGCTCACAGTGGTTAGCGGAGCGATTATCATCGCTCTTAGACCGTTAATAGAAAACATCGTGAGCAATTCTCGCTGTTTCTGAATATGAGCTTAAAATTTTGTAAATGCATCCATGATACAGATGAAATTTCCAGTAAGGGACAAGATTTAGATTAAAAAAGGCTGTTCCAGATCCAAATACATTAAGAAATGTGATATCGAACAACTCGCACTGAACCACTTTCTTTCAAAGGCAGAATGTCTACAAGCACAGTCAGCTATTGTGATAATGTTTAATCGCTCAGCTGCCAGACCCAGTACAAATAAATGACATATGAACAAGAATCGGCAACCGGACGACATGTAGGCACGGAAAACAACCTGTGCCTTCTGCCCCGGCAGTAGAAGTAGAAGAATATCCATGTGATAATCCCATAACCTCGCCATTGCATCAAGTAATTACGATTAAATTTTGCTACATTAAAGTAGCAACAATGTATAAACCTATCGCTGCGCTTATGAACATAGCATCATCTTTACTGAGAGCGAAAGTAAAACTTGCACTTTCGTGAACGAGTCTCCGATTATGTACGTTACGCCTTTTATCAATAACTGGTTTTAATCTGACCTGACGTTGACCGCCTTTTTCTGGGTACAGATAATATTATTACTATGTTCTTAAGACTTATATGGGCGTGGTGAACTTGGGTGGTCTTAATTTACCGAACTAGTTATTCAATGGGATTTTTTTTTGTCTGTTATATTGTATTCTAACGTCATTTGTTGTAGTAAGCATACTGAATTATCATCTTTGCGCAATTTAAAACAAAAGTGTGACTCTTTTTTCAAAGAGCAAGATTATGTCATTGTGCTGGAATTTCAAAGATTGATCTGAGTTTGTTTCCGTGTTTCTTCTCAGAGTAGTTAAATAGGACAGTATTTTTTTTTCTTAAACTATTTGAATAAAACCACATCGTCATCATCAAAATCATTTCGTCCTTATTTTCTATTTTTAGTACCTATCATTAATTTTTGTGTTAAATTCTAAATACCATTTTTAATTAAAATACAATTTATGACCTAGCTTGAAACGAAAAAAAATGTAATCAATATAATTATGTTGTTTATTATCTTCAATTTCTAGTATTTCATGATTTTAGAAAACTTGGTTTTTTGTTTGTTGAAAAAAAAAAAGTTTTGTTGAACACAAAAAATACCGTTAAGAAATGAAACGTCAACACTTGCATATTACAACAAAAACCTGTCAATGAAACACTTTTTCAGCGTCAACACGATTTCAATAACCTTTTACATTAAATATTAGCAATACCTACAACAAAAACTGTAAAACGTGTTACTCTTAAGTACAATAGTTAATAGTGTCACAAACAGTGGACACCCTATGCGTTAGGTCAAGGTGCGTTGACGTGTCTACTGTGACATTTTCCTGCATTTTATTAAACAACTTTAAGAAAATGGGAAGAGAGGGGTAACCCTGACTTATGAGTTTTTATTTGGTTCGTGGGTTTAAGCCCGACAGCCTTTCATTTCAGTTCATTCTTTATTCATTTTTCAACATATTATTTTACATTTTTAAATATTTTTACAATAACATAAATAAAAAACATTTAAAAACATAAAAAAATAGTGGCCCACCAGCATCGGGAACAGGGTCCAAGCTGCCGGTGGTTAAGGCTCCAGAGAAAGGAACCTCCTCACTATGCACGCCGTGTCCAAGAGAACTAACTGCTTTCTGCATCAAGCCCTTGAGCCAGCTGCACAATGAGAGCCTCTTAAGGTGTTGGTCGAGGCTCTTCTCAATTAGTCCATTGACCGAAACGACTATCGGTACAATGACTGCTGATTCCACGTCCCACATGTCGACAATCTCGTGAGCTAAATCAAGATTCAGTTCATTAATTATTAGTTAGTTGTGTAACTTATTTCATCACCAATTCAGCAGGCACTGCTGAAAGAAAACATCGTGAGGACACCGACATGTGCCTAAAATTCAGAGACATGAGATGTGTTTTTGTAAAAATTAATAATTGTAACAAAAACATTTCGTCTCGGTATTTGAATCAATTTTTAACGTTTTTTATTTAGTTAAGACATTCGAATAACTCAAAACTGGAATGGTTTGTCTGTTTCTGAAAGACGCTACAGCAGACACATTTAAAAATCAATCATAATATGAAAACAATTAAAACATTATATAATTACAATTTATACGATCCATTGTAATTGAATAGAATTAATGATTTATCGATTTAAAAGGTCCATGTTAAATTGTTAATATATGCGTCATTCAATGAATATGTCGTTATTTCTATTTCTAGAATTCTAATTTTAGTTCGGAATTTGACTTCTTATAAAAAAAACTTATTTTTTAAATCTTTAATAAGTATCAAATCAAACGTGTAAAAAGTCTTCACTAATAACTAGCTAATTAAAAAAAAAAAATCTTCATTCGAATGTATCGATGCGAGCACATTAACTTACCAGAATCTGCCAAATTTTCCAATAGAACGTGAACCGTCTTATTTTGTGATAAAGTTGAAAATCTATTACTGAAGTCGAGAAGTCGAAAAGAGTAATACTCTTATTAGAATGGCTCGTATGAAAGTTAATTTTCATTCATAAAAATAATTATGAATCATGGGCCTATTCGTTTTAATCTATTTTATTAATGAGTGCTTCTTTTAATGAACGTCTACCACCTGCGAACTTCATAAATATTAAACATTCATAATAACGTTATGATTTACCAGACGAAATCCATAAATTAGAGCAAGCTGTTCCACTTGTACTCGTATTAGTAAATTAAAGCAGTCCTTTATCAAAACGTTAGCAGTTTTAACAAATCAGGAAGTAGAGTGTTGTAATAAAACTGTGAACAAAATACGCTGATTTGCATTCTAAACCTTTTTTTGCATGTTTTTGAGTCTACTTTACATCCGTGGTTTTTTTAAATTGCTCTTTATTGTCTGTGTCAAATTGACTAAGTACTCGCTGTTGGGGGTTAGGAATGTTGCTTCATTGTTATGTATATCTTCATAGACATCATTGTTATCATCGGTGATGAGTTCTTCTGCCAGGATTAACTTTTCATTATTATAGACTATCGTCTACAGGGCTGGTATTATTAAAGTGATGCTTCACCAACATGTCTTCATTTAATATTTATTTAAACACTAGCTTTTGGACGCGTTAATTTAGAATTCGACAACGTATATGCAAAACAGGGTGATCGGTTCAGTGGTTTTGGTTTGGCGTTACTTTAATTTTATACTATTAATAAGGATTTTTTGTACTTTAGCAGACCTTTCAGATTTTCCTCCAAATTAACTGAGGCTATTATCATAGTTTTCAGTTTCTTATCAGTTTCATTGAGGTCGTTATTGATTGAATTCCTTACATCGTCTTCTTTGAAAGATGTCTCGCTATCATACTATGGGAACTACACAATTGAACTGAATTATAGTTCGTCTATCTATATTATTAGATGTAACCAACTTGTCTTCTGTTACTGCAAGTAGTCTCCTACAGTTTAATGAGTGCACATCAAATAAACCTTGGTAGGAGTGAGCTCTTCCATCAATATATCCCCAACCCGTCCTCATCATACACACCTGACATTCTGACATCCGTGTACCAATCGTGACAGTACATTCAAGTGGAGGAATGAGGAAGAACTTCGCCCTTGACATGACCATTGTTACCACCGTGACTGACAAATGTTTGACTGTTTGATTTCATCTCAAGCTGTACTCAATTTGTTATCACTCTTTGTTGATCCGACGGCACACCTCACGACTCATCACTTGAGTGAAAAAAATACAATTGCTACTTAAACATTACATTGTATGCAAACAAAACATGCAAATCTATGGTGTGATGTTTATGGAGGTGATTAGTGTCATAAAAATGTTATTTTTTGAGTGTTAGTTCTCTACTATGGATATTATTTGGGGAAATAAATGTCTGTAAAGCAGCAGTTGAAACCTCGATGCTGGGGATTTGTGTCCGTGATCAGTAAACCAGTTAGTGAGTACTTATTTATGTACTGACTGTACGAATTACCGTGACCCCGGAACGTAAAGGTCTATTGAAGGACACCGTGGATTTTAGTCAGTACGAGTCTGACAGTCCTTCCCGCTCTGCCCTGGGCGGGAGGTCTCATTTGGTGATTTTACCACGATAAAAAAAAAAATACATATAGGGAACTGTAAAAAGGAGTATCATAATAGAATCATTTATTATATGCACTGAAACCTACATTTCTGACCAAAAAGAACATAAAAAACAAAGTTATCTAGTTATTACGTCTTGTTTTTATGTTCAACGTCCCAAGGGCCAAGGCATGTAGATACTCATTTATCATAGTTTTTACGTTAATATAATTATCCTTTGTACTCACAATTATATAGTAACCTTCAGTTACTGATAAACGTGTTAACATTATTATGAAGTTCTTTTGTATTCACAATGTATGCTGTTATGAAGAGGTTGTATGCAAAAATGTTAAAAAACAAACACGTAATGCAAAAAAAAACTTTATAATGTTAATTGTAAAAAATTGGATTGCCATAGCTATTTTAAAATAAAAAAAAAAATAACAAATATAGTAACTTTATTGTGGTATTTGATATAACCCTGCTTCTTTGGCAAGCAAGAAACATGAGAGGGTCAAAAGCTTACAAAGATTTTAGTATCAATTTTGAAAATAATTCTTTTATATGTTTCTGATTATTCAAACACAGACATCAAAAGCAATTTACTAATCAATCTTAGTAATGAACTTGTAAATTTTGTTATACCCAATAATGCAATTACGTAAGTCTTAACTTTATCCAATATAATTATTATGAAACCGTAATTACAAGTCAATCAAAACATAAAAATCGTGAGGCTACCTACTACAATTGAGTATTTATGTAATTTATTTGTTTTAACCTCAAATAAACAGAAACCATAACCTAAAACATCGTAACAAAAGCCATAAGTAGGCACGAATGAAGGAAATTATCAAGTCGTGTTTAAGTTGCGTGAGCAAATGTAATTATATCAATAGATATTAACGCAGTCTTTTAAACTTAGCTAACTATTAAAAAGCTACAAGACTCATTGTTCTTCTTTTTTTATTGTTGTTGTTGAAGATAACAGCTTTGAATACTTAATGTGTCTGTAATTCGTTTTCAGAAATACGCAACATAATTATGCTTTTCAACTGCCCCTCTTATACCTTTTTAAACAAATGCCGACAAAATAATTAATGTGCCTTTAAAGCCATTCTTGCTCATGAGCATAACTTACAAGAGACAAATAAAACACAACCGTGCATTACGTGAACAAACACAATTACTCAAATAAGTAGACGTAATGAAACCGAATGGCTCCTGTAACCCTGATAGCTGTAGGTTCTATACTGATGACCTCTGAGTAATTGGCTATTGTAGTTGAAGCAGAGAGAAGATTCATTAGGGCTTTATTGCATGGGGTGCTAAGACAGGAAACCTCCACGTGCGCCCGTGGACTGGAGTTCCCCTTCGGATACGTCCGGGGGGAAGACCAGTTTTTCGGGCCGGTGCACCCTTTTTTTTTTTTTTTTTTTTTTATCGTGGTAAAATCATCAAATGAGTCCTCCCACCCAGGGCAGGGCGGGAGGGACTGTCAGACTTGTACTGACTAAAATCCACGGTGTCCTTCACTAGCCCTTTACGTACCGGGGTCACGGTAATCCCTTGGTCCCGCGACCCCAGCAGGCTTTGGCCCTCTACAGGCCCCGTCACTATGCTGACACTCTTTGAGGCGCGCGTGGAACACAACGCGCCGTCGACCCGGGCATGGTCCATGGTCGGACAGCGAGTCGCCCATTACTCGCCGCCCGCATGCCCGCGCCTACGGTGGCCGGAGATCGTCTCGCGACGTCCGACGCCGTGGGCGTCTACCACTGCGGCTGGGGTGGAGGGAGGACGCTGTCCTCTCCCTCAGGCGGCCCGCCTCCTCCTTCACGAGCATGACTGCTTCGCAGAAGGAGGCGACCGCTTCCCACTCCGTCTCGCCCCGCAGCATGGCCTCGACCAATGCCGGGCGCGAGAGGTCTCCGCCTATCGCCGTCGTGAGGACACGGCGGTGCTCTGCCCAAGCGGGGCAGTCCTGCACCGTATGCTCCACCGTGTCCTCCGGACGATCCTCGCAGTGGTGACACCCAGGCGTTTCCTCCCTCCCTATCAGACACAGGAACCTCCCGAAACTTCCGTGTCCGGTGAGGACCTGCGTCATGCGGTAGGTCAGGACGCCGTGACGCCTATCCAGCCACTCCTCAAAGAGGGGTCTTACCGCCGCGATTGCGGCGTGCCCGGCCGGTGCACCCTGGGATGCGGGCAAAAACTCTTTTAGGCACTGTGTGCCTAAGGGGTCTCTTTGCCCGTATGCGAATAGCCTGTCGGGTGGATGCTCCAACGCGTGTCCCTCTGAACAGCAGAGGGCACAGCGGCGGAGCGGGCTTGCGGACGGTGAGTAATGGGTAAGCTCGCCGTCCGACCAAGGACCAAGCCTGGGTCGGTGGCGCGTCGTGTTTCACGCGTCACCAACGGCTCCCCTTACGGGGCCAAATGCCTGCTGGGGTCGCGGCTTTTTTCTTAATCCAGGATACCGCGGCCCCGGAACGTAAAGGGCATCCGAAGAAACACGGGTGGATTTTAGTCAGTAAGAGTCTGACAGTCCCTTCCGCCCCGCCCAGGGCGGGAGGACTCATTTGATGATTTTGCCACCCTAAAAAAAAAAAAAAAAAAAAAAAAAAAAAAAAAAAAAAAAAAAAGGGCTTTATTGCATGTGTTATTGAAATGACATATAGGAATGAGTTTGTGCAAGGTTGTAGCTGATGTTTGGTTTGAGGGTGACGTACATTCGTGGCCAAGGTCTATCTGATTCTTGGCAGCAACTATTTCTGATCAGTCCAGATGGGATTTTTTTTCTATCGCAGCTCTTTATTCATAAGAATTTCTTAACAACATCCCTAAGTTAAAATTTGTGTTTGGTTGGTGGCAATCCGCTGTCACTATTTCATCGTTAGCATCCAGACCTTATCTACGAGTTTAGCCATGGGTAACGTTAATCAGTTGCGATAACGCAATTAGCGTTGAATTAAGCCTATGCAAACATTATCTTATTTTTGAAAATCATGTCATTATTATCTATTTTTGTTTGTCGAGATATGTCAACATTATTTCGTAGACAAACACAATAATTACAAAACTAGATTCATGTTCAGATCTTGACACATTAGCCTAGCATTGTGACCTAACAGACTACAGACTAGTTTGAAACAGCGGCATTACTTGACAATGGTCTTGGACATGGTAGGTAATGACTGATGATACATCCATAGAATAATTACAACAAATTATAACAAGTACAAAAACATTTATGAAACGCAATCACGACGACGATTAGTAGTGTTTCGCAATCCGTAAATGCAAGGCGAGCTTTTGAGAAATAATTAGTGTATTTAATGCTAGGCATGTGTGTTCTTCATGTTTCTACTCATGAGAGATGTTAGTTAATGTTTTAACAAGGTTAATGCTTTGATCGCGAGGGTAAATGTTTTGAATTGCATACAATATTGCAGTAATCATCAATAATTTCGTTGGGATATTTTTAAAAGTTGCATTAATATCTGGAGGTCTTTCTTTTGTTTTTACGACAGAAATAAAACGGCCATCAGTACGAACTTTACTATTGATTTTATCGTTTGAACTTAAAACGGAATGCTTACCATGTTTGTCATTTGTTTGTTGTTATATTAGTGTTAGTGATCATGTGAGTTTAAAAACTCATAGTTATGTTAATTCAATAGGTACTGATGTAAGTTATATTGGAATATTTCCAGTGTCTCTAAAAACTTCAACTATGTACGGAAAAATACAGCTGATGGTGTTGATCAACGAACCCAGGTTTATAAACATTGCGAGAGATAATTGTTATCAAGTCAAAATAGTTGTTCTTGGAAGTGTTATTGTTTTGTTTTTTGCCATCTATTAGTTTTTATAAAAGGTTACTTACAACTTCTTTAGTCAATTGCCGCTGAAGATTGCAAATTACACTCGTAGCGCCGTAAGGCGAGGTTTAATTGTAAGGTTAGCGAGAATCTAAGCGCGAGGCGAGACGTTTTATCGCAAATATGGACACATGTGTAATAAACATCAAAATATTAGTAACCTCACAAAAAATCTTTAACAAAAGCTGCATTGTAACAAACCCAAAACCATTAAAAGAATATGCGGAAGACTCATGTCAATAGAAAGAATTTGGACTAACATGTTAATCTCAACAAAAACACAGTTTAAACCTCCATCAGACCTCGTCTCATTTTTTATCAATTTTTTTGTGGATTCTCCGACAAATTGCAGAAAAAAATGATCTATACCCTTACCAATATTGTTCAACTAATTTCCGTATGTGGAATCTGTTTGTATTCATACATGAATTTAAGTGATGCATGAGTCATCTCCAAAACATTTTAGCTACGGTTGAACTTCACGTTATTCGTTACTACATTGTTATGTCAGGTCTATTATGTGTCTATCAATTGACGTATGATCACGAGTTGGGCCTAAGGTTTTGTTAATATTTCATGTAAATCTATAAATTAGTGTTTAAACACTAGGATCACGTTTGGCATAGATGTTTTGAGCTTCAAGTTTATCCCTGTGACCTCTTTTCTAAAAGTAATACTTTAATTGTTATCATCTGTCTTTATCAGTTCACCGTTGGGTATCAGTCGCATGACTCCAAAACAGGTCAATGATCACTCTGCCCCGTCCATTGCCATGCAGTCTACTACCTCTCATTATAAGACGTATATAGAAGAATGAAGAATTTATTTTGTTTAAAATCTTATTTGTACTAATTCTAATAACAGCATAATTCTTCAGGGCTGACCGTGTTTATAAATACACTGACTGCTCAATGAAACTTTTTGCAATATGAAATAATAGCAAAGATAACCAGACAATATTTTGTAAACTTCGTAAAACATCCCAAATGGAATAAAAACTAATACATTTATAATAATTAAGCTAAATGGCCATGGTCTAGAGGTTTCGATAAACGGTAGCACAAAGAGTTTAACAGCTTTATATAAACTTCCTGATGAGTAGTTTGTCGGAAGCGTGTGCGCACGTATTGTGTAAGAATAATATAACTAAATTGATGTATAATTGTCGCTTCCTAAGTTTTTCTGTGTAGTTTTAATTATTTTAAGTCTTCACATGTTTTGTTAATTGCAGATGTTAATGAATTAATGTGAAGGAAAACATCGTAAATAAACATGCAGATAATCATCAGATCTGAAGTCGTATGCTCATGAAATAGCATTTTGGTCCATGCTTATTTTTTCTCTACTTTTAGATTAATTTGCTATAGGAGATTGGACCTATTTACAAATGTGCGGAATTGAAGTAGTTGTCCATTTTTTAGATTGATTGAATGCATATTGCCTATGTGTTGTTAATATTCTTTTTTATCCTGGTATTCGAAGGCGTCTGTCATTCCTTTTCTGTCTATGACAAATTTTTTACTTTAAAAAAATGATAACACAAAATAAAAATTTAAACTTAATTTGAAATTAATTTAAGTTTCCTGTAAAGAGTTTTTGGCATTTGCACGATTAGATCACGGATATCTTTGAATGCCTATAGCGACTACTTGCTAAGTGCCCCCAAATTTTATGTAGGCAGCTAACTTGGTGATAATTGATGTATCTCACAATCTGCATTGTAATTTGTATTTGCAAATCGAGAAATCTTCGTATTTACACAAGTAATTTTGGAGGAAGATTTTGGATAACTGTACCAAGCTAGTTTGGTTTAGTAATTTCTAAAGAGTTAAAATTGATTCCACAAACACCTTCAGTCCAAGCTAAAGCTGATGTTTTAAATGACATTACACAAGTAGGAAACTCACTCCACCATTCAATCACATCCCATGGAAAGTTGTCTTCCGTAAGCTATTTAAATTACATAATTAGATTTTATCTAAGATATTTTATGAGCTTTCTTTATTGATAACCTCGGATATCAAGAACAAGTTTTTAACGTTCATAACTGTGCACTACAAAGTCTCTGAGATATCTACAATTAATGAAAGCGGTCATCAGTTACATCATCATCATTTCAGCTCGGGATCGTCCACTGTTGGACAAAGGCCTCCTCTTCATTCTGCTATACTTTTCTGATCTGTGAGTCCCTCAACCTTCTATTTCTTGTGGTTTTGATGATATCGTCAACCTAACGGGCTTTTGGGGTTGAGCTATAGACTGTTCTTCAACTTCCAATTTTTGAGCACATCGATTGTTACCCATATCATATCTTCTCGTTCTATAAAACGCCCTATTTCATCACATCATCTTTGTTTTTTTTTTCTCCAAGTAATGTATTAACACAATGTCTTCTTTCATTTCCAGGTGTACCACATGTGCGATGGCTTGGGTCGTCAGTTCAGCTACAAGTGCCCCAACATGACACTGTTCCAACAACGCATGCTCATCTGTGATCATTGGTACATGGTCAACTGCTCCATGTCTGAGAGGGATTATAGCGCTAACTTGTTAATTGGTGAGTCTTTGTCTGGATTTTTTATTAACTACATTATTTGAATTTATTACTGGAAGGAGGTTCGTGAGAAATGGAAGAAGCCTTTGCTGAGGAGCGTTACGGAGAAGGCACATAAATAAAAAATTACTGAAATTGTGCTCATTATGGGCAGTTTAGTCTTGGATAGAAGTTGATAACAATAATACGAGAGTATGAGAATTTTGCCAACTAATCTTCTAAAATGGTGCTAGTCTAGACTACCTTGACACGATAAGAAAATAATAATCAAAATGATTTTAGTTGGTAAGAATTAAAATTATTGGTCAACATCTTGGTAGGTAAAAGAAAAAGCCTGGGATCATAGTACCTGTTTATGGTGTCAAACTGTATCCGACCAATACATAGCCATCTGCACAACTCTGTCGTTTGCCTTGTTCAAATCCTGATAAGTTCAGGTGGTTGGGTAGGATGGCCAGGAAAGCGGGTGGGGCATTTCTGTGAATGGTATAATTATGTAAGTAAATATTTATTTATTAGACTAATAGCACAATTTTTATTTCAATGTTAGCTATCCATACCTAAATCAAGTTGCAAATCAGCACTTCTTTGTTCCAATCAAAATAAATCTCCCAAACGTTTATATCGTCATAATTTACTTCTAAGATTGTTGTATTGTAGTTATTATTCAAACACAACCATTAATTGGCCCTTACAAGTTTACAAGTTTCTAAATAAGTTGACCAGATCTTGCATAATAGGTATTTTACTACGTCGCCTGCACTATGAGCACTTTGGGCCAAGGAGATGCTTCTCTGTATTGCCGGGGAAACCTTGATCTGTGATGAGTCTGTGGGTTGAAGCGGTGTTAGGTGGGCTTCAGACTGAGGTGGCGAGAGTAGATAACTATAATTACACAATCTTTTTAAAAGGGCCGTATTTAGAATAATAATCGTAAATCTTGAAGGAGATATTGATTCTATTACTAATGTACTTAATTTAATATTTAATTAAAATCTATGATATTGTTTTATTGAAAGTAGTAACGATTATATACAGACTATAAATAAAAACTTACTAGTAATATGTACAAAAAAAAACATTCAAAATTAAAATCTTCAGTAGATGTTTATAAATTAATTTGTCTTGACTGTCAACGCACAACTCCAACCAATGAACAAATCTGGCTAATATTGGCACACACAAATAGTAACACACTTCCGCTAAGAGCAGATTTGTGGAAAATTTAACACGTTAACAATCTCCCTGCCGACAATACTCGTATAGTATATAGCTTTTTAGAAAAAAAGGCTATGGGGGTCTTGAGAGTCATAAATGCGTAAAAGTTTGTTTGAAAATCCATCATAACCCGAAATTAGTGCCAGTCGGTTAGTTTTATCTATTCACGTTCCAACGTATCACGTTCGAAGAAATAAAACAGGAATCATTAATAATGACATTAATTAATTGAATTTATTGTTTCGGTACTATATTTTACAGCTAATGCTAACAATCTTTAGATACTTGGATAGTACAGAAATATGATCAAATAAGGCAAGGTGCGGCACAGTTACTAAATGTTGCGAGTCTTTTTAGATTCACAACAATTCATGGCAATGGTAGCTTCTACACTTCGCCTTATTTGGACCTATTGTAGTCATTATCAAGTAGTAAAATGCATCACAATTTACGACTGTAAGCCCACGAGCCGTCAATCAAATCGAATTACATATTATATATCTTCAATAATAAAGTTTGAATCAAAATGGAATCAAGCAAGGATCAATTAGGATGCTACTCATGTTTAGAATGGCATGATTCGGCACACCGTACGGTAAACTGCATAAACATAATAGTGTAATGTAACCGCTGAGAAATAGAAATGTAGAAATGGCGGAGAATCGGCTGTATATTAGGGTATTTTACTGCATAAAGAAAATCTGTTTAGTCCGTCAGTTAGAATATTGAAAGATAATGGGACACGTATTTTATATTTTTTTTAATCAGTGAATATTGACAAAAATAAAACGTTTCCAAATTCGGGAGTGGGGGTTTGTGACGTCATAACGCTTGTAAAATTGTACCGACCGAGTGACGTTTTGTGAATTTTAGAAGCGTTGTATCTTCTTCAATTTTGGTTTATGTAGCGAAAGAAAAAATACAGATCAAATATTCCTTGATAATCTATCTTTCGGAGTACGTAATACAATTTTTTGAATAAAATAGCCTATTCTTCTCACGTCCATTTGGGTTTAAAAGTGTTACATATCTTTCATTTTTTATCGGACATGCAAATGTTTTCAAGATGTTTTCCTTCGCCATTTTAAGAGTAGCCTGCGGTGATGATATAAATTACACAAAGTCTGTGCTCGTCTGGGTTTATAGCGTGCGGAAGACGGTTAAACTTTGCTGTCAACTGTTTTTCGATTTGGCACAGCCAGGCGGAAAAATCTAATTTGAGAATAGGCTCTGAATGGGAATAATGTCAATAACCTAAGTTAGTTCAAATAGTGGCAAACCTAATGTTTCAGTAATTACATTCCGAAAGGTCTTTGCCGATCAGCAAGACTCTAATGAAAGACGAACTGAATTCGGCTCGGCTTTGCTGTTCATCGAATAGTCTCGAATTTTATAAATACGCCGATCCAAACAAGTTTGTAACAACCCTAACCTTGAGTCTGGCAAATGTTGTCCGTACCTATATTGACAGATGTTCTAAATTCCGCAGAGGTACTGGATCTAAATAGTATTCAAGTAATGTTTATATTTGTAGGCTAGTCTAAGTATAGATCTCGGTAGATTGAAGGTCTTTTAACATAGTGTGTTTTGAACGATTTAAAACTGACCGCGAGCCGTAACTAGTGAGATGGATAGAATGTTTATTTCGAAGCGAAAATAAAACACAGCTATTTAAAATCGCTATTTACTAAAAAAAATATATTAGTCTGAAAAATTGATTTTCAAAAAATATTTGACACGTATTTTCTCTTTTGTTACGTTACAGGCGTAATGACGTCATAAGCCCTCAATCCCGAATTTCGAAGCGTTTAATCTTTGTCAATATTGTTTGATTTAAAAAAGAAAAATACGTGTGCATTATTTTTCAATACTCTTATTGACGTACTGAACAGATTTATGTAGTAAACTACCCCATTGCTTATATTGATTTTACATGCGAGTATATGTATCTATAAAATCCTAGATTTTCTGTTAAAGCCACATGACCCTTTTTTATCGTGGTAAAATCATCAAATGAGTCCTCCTACCCTTTACTGTCGGACTGGTACTGACTCAAATCAACGGTGTCCTTCAATAACCCTTTTAGTTCCGGGGTCACGGTAATTCGTGAGTCGCGTGCCGGGGTCCCGTGTTCCCGGCACGCTTTGCCCCTCTAAACGCGCGCGTGGAACACAACGCGCCGTCACAGTATAAAAATCATACAGTAAGACGACGCCTTTGATCTTGTGCAAAATGCCGACATCGTCTAGACAGTAACGCATCGGCCAGGGTTGTCACAAATAAACAATATTTATAAAATTATTTATTTATTGCAGATCAATATCGATAGCAGTATTATAATAAAACATTACATATTGATATAATAATGAAAACAATTTTTAACCCGCTCTTTACTGCATGTATTATTGAGGAGTTGAGTGTGACAATATAAAACACAGATGAGGCGTAAACAAAGAGATTAAAAAATTGAACTGATACAGAATTGATTTTTAGTGCTGTTCTTTTGGGAAATTTGTGATGAAGGACCCGCTAATTCATGGTCTCTTTGAGCTATTTTTCGTTTTTTTCTGGGTTTATAGTGTAGATCCAATTTTACGTCACTTAAAATTGTGACTTTATGATCGGTCTGTGTATGGATGGAATCTTTAGTTGGTAAAAGTAACGTTGGTATAGCTGTTTTCTTCAAGGATTTCTTCCCGTACATACCATTCTCAAAATGCAAACTGCAAATATATAATTTTTTTAAACTTTCGAAAGATCTTTCAAGTAAATCCGGTCTGGTCGCGGGGCTTACCCATTACCGTGACCCCGGTACGTAAAGGGCTCGTGAAGGACACCGTGGATTTTAGTCAGTACAAGTCTGACAGTCCCTCCCGCCCTGCCCTGGGTGGGAGGACTCATTTGATGATTTTACCACGCAAAAAAAGAAAAAAAAAAAAGTAAATCCGGTCTTCTACAAGCTTCCACCCATAATTTACATCTGAAATGTTAAAATACAATACAAATTAATAATTATATTCTAACCGAAAAGGAACATACATACATACATACACATACGAAAGAATTTGCTACAGACCACCAAACTGAACAACTTTTACTACAGGACCAACTCGAGAGAGATTTAAGTTATTTAGATTTTCGTAACCAGCACCCCAATTGAACACAAAATTGACACCCATTTCAAATTATAAAAAAATGACTTCCGCTATTTTGGATTTCAACAAGGATGGCTTTTCCGTAACAAGCACCCCAATTATATTCAAAATTGACACCTATATCAAATTATAAAAAAATTACGTCGTCCACCATCTTGGATTCCGAAAAGGATGGCTTTTTCGTAACAAGCACCCCAATTATACTCAAAATTGACACCCATATCAAATTATAAAAAAATGACATCCGCCATCTTGGATTTCAAAAAAGATGCCTTTTTCGTAACAAGCACCCCAATTATACTCAAAATTAACATCCATATCAAATTATAAAAAAATTACGTCGTCCACCATCTTGGATTCCAAAAAGGATGGCTTTTTCGTAACAAGCACCCCAATTAAACTCAAAATTGACACTGGTGAAGTTGGGATAGCGGCTTTTCGAAGGACCAACAAGCGTTGTGTAATTTAGCGGGAAAATAATTTTTATGCTGGATCGAATATTGGACGACACAGAAATTGAGCAAAATGAAAGTATGGGATGAATATGACTTACTTGGGAGCACTGGATGTCAGGTTGGTGCACCGACTGCCGACGTGGATGATGACATGCGTTCTTCGATGATTTTTCACTCGAGCTCGGTAAATCGATTGTATTGTCCCGCTTTGTCACTTTGTGTCGGCCGACACGTTAAATAAGATGGTACAGCGATTGAGTTTTAAGCGGTGTTAAGCGGTTGGCTACTTGAAGAGAACTGTGTGAATCTTCACGGCGACCTCTGTCCAGTCGCTGCGGCGGAAACGCTTCTCATTGGCGTTGCGGTGTAGCACCTTTTTTAGACATGGGGTAGGATTGGACAGGAAGCCGGAGTATGATTGGCTCAATACTGTGGTCCAATATGAATTCTACTCTCAATATGTGAGACGCGTTTGGATACATGATACCAAAATTTTTATATTGCCAGCTTGCGTAAGCATCCTGCCCGGCTTTCGAGGATATGTAGTATCCTCAAAAGGGAAGAAATTACATTAAAGCGGATTGAAATTAAATTAAAGCGGACAAAAAAGAAAAAAGTAATAATTAACATATGTGAACTATAGCTAAATTAGAATTTTAATTACGCGGTGGTATTATTGAGAAGGTAAAGGACATAGTTTAACAACGGGTCTTTTGAAAGAGCCACTGCATGTTTTCACCATGGCAACGCGGGTTGTCCCATCCCTGCCGGGGAAAATCTCGGTGATTATGCCCATTGGCCAGCGTAAAGGAGGGACATCATCCTGATGCATGAGAACCACTGTACCAATCTTAATGTTGTCGGCGGCATTCAACCATTTTTGTCTAACTTGCAAATTATGTAGATATTCTATACGCCATCTTTTCCAAAAGCTACAAACCATTTGGTCAAGCAATTTTTTGCGGCAAGTTAGAGATTTCGCTGTTTCGGGAACGTTCATGACAGGCAAAGTAGTCAACGGAGAAGCCATTATAAAATGAGCGGGAGTAAGCGGTTCTGGGTACGGATCCTCATTCAGGACACAGAGCGGTCTGGAATTTAGAACTGCCTCAATTTCAGTGAGAACAGTCGAAAGCTCCTCATAAGTAAGAAGTTGAGAACCGATAACACGGTATAAATGAGTTTTAGTAGATTTAATATTTGATTCCCACAGCCCTCCAAAGTGGGGGGCGCGGGGTGGAATCATTTTCCACTCTATGCGGTAGCGGTTAGCAAGTAGTTCTTGCAATTGAGCCTTGGCTCCAACGAAATTTGTTCCGTTGTCAGAATATAAATAAGAGACAGGTCCTCTGCGGGAAATGAATCTTTTAAAAGCTGAAATAAAAGTGTCCGATGACACGTCGCTAACCAATTCAATATGAACTGCTTTGGTAACGAAACAAATGAATAAACATATGTAAGCCTTCTGACTTCTTTGGCCTCTGCGTCGACATAATGTTACTTTAATGGGACCAGCGTAATCCACACCAGTATGAACGAAAGCTTTAGTCTCTTGTACGCGACAAGCGGGTAAATCAGCCATCTTTGGACTGGGGTGAGAAGGAGAAACTTTGAAACAAAAGTTACAAGCATGTACCCTTTGTCTGATGACACCTCTGGAAGAGAGGATCCAGTATTTTTGGCGTAACAGAGAGCTAAGAAGGCTTACACCGGCATGACAATGAATGCGATGATAATAGTCTATTAGAACATGTGTAAAATTATCATGTTTAGGTAAAAGCGCGGGATGCTGAGCTTCATAAGGAAGGTTCGCATTTGACAACCTGCCACCAATTCTAATTATGTTATGCTCGTCTATAAACAGATCGAGTTTCTTAAACTGTGAGCGAAGTTTTTTACTTTTAATTTCGTCATAAATATCTAAAAAATGAAATTGTTGGATACAACGAATTAAATAAATTTCAGCGGCAACCAGTTCACGGACAGTAATTGTCTTATGTAGCTTGTCATAAGGAATAATATGCAAAAATCTCAAAATGTATACAATTATGCGCAATATTTTATTTAACGATGTAAATTTTTGAGAAAGGCTATATATCAAATTAAGTTCTGATACGGTAGATACTAATGTTAAAGATTTATTGTTAAACTCAGGCAATTGATCGCTGCATGAGGAAACAAACGGAGTGATGGGCCACTCAGCAGTTGGTCGCAGAAGCCACTCAGGGCCATGCCACCATAAATCATGGTTTAGTAACTGTTCAGGTAGAAGACCTCGAGACAGACAGTCACTAGGGTTTTCCTTTCCGTTAATATGGTAAAAATGTTCAGGATCAAGATTTTCTTGACATTTAGCGACGCGGTTACTAACAAAAATGTTCCACTTGTGAGGTGAGGAATGAATCCATGAAAGTGTAATTTTAGAATCGGAAAAGGCAAGTATTTTATTAATAGCGGTGCGAGAGCGGTAAGTTTCATAAACTAGTTTAATTAGATTAGACAAAAGAACAGCGGCGCAAAGCTCTAGACGAGCCAGAGATACGACCTTAACCGGTGCAACTTTAGATTTAGCACACACCAAATTTACGTGTGTGTTACCATTTGTGTCAGTGACATGTAAGTATATGACGCAGCCATACGCATTCAAGCTGGCGTCAGCAAAACCTACTATATTTGTCACGCAACCCATAGTAACGGCTACATGACGCGGCAATTTTAAAGAAGAAAGTAGAGGCAGTTGCTCTTTAAATTTTTGAAAGAGAATTACGATCGAATCGGGTGGAGTTTCATCCCAATCTGTGTTTAATTTCCATAATTCTTTTATGAGTAATTTCGCGAATAAAACTACAGGAGCCACTAGACCGAGAACATCCCACAGACGGGCGATAGTGGAAAGTATGGAGCGTTTAGTACAGCTTTTATTTAAATCAGATGTAGTAAAGGTGAAACAATCCTCGGAAGGAATCCATTTGAGTCCAAGGATCTTTAAATTATCCCCGTCAGAGAAGTTAATAGAAGAGCGGTTGGAGTGTGGAATAACCTCTAGTAATTCCGAGGAATTACTTGCCCACTTAGTAAGGTCAAAGCCCCCAGCCTTAAATAAGGCGATAAGTTCAGCGGAGAGAATCTTGGCTTCCTCCAGAGTAGGGGTCGAATTAGCCAAATCATCCATATAAAGTTCATGAGAAGCGACAATGGATGCGCGCGGGAAACGATGTTTTTCATCCTCTGACAGCTGGCGCACAGTGCGCATGGCTAGAAAGGGACTGGGCTTGAGACCGAAGGCAACTCGGTTAAATTTAAATTCGCGAACAGGTTCAGTAGTATTAAATCGAAACAATATTTTTTGATATTTTCGATGATCATCAATAACCTTAATTCGAAGATACATCTGTTTTATGTCAGCTGTAACTGCAATAGGAAACAAACGGAAATTTAAAAGTAATAAAAATATGTCAGCCTGTAAATTCCGGGCACGCCGCAATCGCGGCGGTAAGACCCCTCTTTGAGGAGTGGCTGGATAGGCGTCACGGCGTCCTTACCTTCCGCATGACGCAGGTCCTCACCGGACACGGAAGTTTCGGGAGGTTCCTGTGTCTGATAGGGAGGGAAGAAACGCCTGGGTGTCACCACTGCGAGGATCGTCCGGAGGACACGGTGGAGCATACGGTGCAGGACTGCCCCGCTTGGGCAGAGCACCGCCGTGTCCTCACGACGGCGATAGGCGGAGACCTCTCGCGCCCGGCATTGGTCGAGGCCATGCTGCGGGGCGAGACGGAGTGGGAAGCGGTCGCCTCCTTCTGCGAAGCAGTCATGCTCGTGAAGGAGGAGGCGGGCCGCCTGAGGGAGAGGACAGCGTCCTCCCTCCATCCCAGCCGCAGTGGTAGACGCCCACGGCGTCGGACGTCACAGGACGATCTCCGGCCACCGTAGGCGCGGGCATGCGGGCAGCGAGTAATGGGCGACTTGCTGTCCGACCATGGACCATGCCCGGGTCGACGGCGCGTTGTGTTCCACGCGCGCCTCAAGGAGTGTCAGCACATTGACGGGGCCTGTAGAGGGCCAGAGCCTGCCGGGGTCGCGGGACTTACCCATCACCGTAACCCCGGTACGTAAAGGGCTCGTGAAGGACACCGTGGATTTTAGTCAGTACAAGTCTGACAGTCCCTCCCGCCCTGCCCTGGGTGGGAGGACTCATTTGATGATTTTACCACGCAAAAAAAAAAAAAAAAGCCTGTAAATTCGGCCCTGTGTGCAATAAGTCATTCAATGAAACGCCATTATGAGACTTAGCGCTCGCATCAAGGACAATGCGCACTTTAGTAGTTTGTTTATCATTCCTAATAACAGGGTGATGCGGTATGTAATATCCTACAGTCTGATCAACAGAACTAGGTGCAGTTTCAGTTAAATATTTTTGATCGATATACTCTTGGATTATTTCGTTATAACTAGCGCGCAAAGCAGGGTCGCGAAGCTTAGTTTTTTCCAAATTAATTAAACGTCGATAAGCGACAGCATATGAATTTCCGAGTGATTCTGGATTTTTACAGAATGGTAACGCAGTACAGTACCTACCACTGGAGTCACGTGACACAGTAGAAGCGTACAGCTGTTCACATTCCCGGTCAGCGGGGCTCATAAAAGATTTTGAAGGTATTTCTTCGATATTCCAAAATTTATGTAAAGATTCGTCCAACGACAGAAAACAATGAGACTCATCTATATTTAACGCGGTAGAAAAATATGAAGCGGTATTTAAATCAACGAGACTGTTATTGTTATTAGATAAACTAGAGGGTATCTCACCCATAAGAATGTAACCAAAAACGGTTTCAATAGCTGATGGCGCGGTAGGTGAGAGAATTTTATTATGAAGTAATAAATACGGAAACAGCTTTGCCCCTAGAAGCAATTCAACCTCACCGGGCATGTGCCACAGGGGGTCGGCTAGCGGTAATTCGAACAAATGTTGCACGGCAGAGGTGTCAACAAAGTGAGATGGTAATTTATCCGTTATACAATCAATAACAAGAGCGGTTATTTTAAAAGAATTTGTTTTATTTTTTGCAGTAACTGTTATCTCCACGTAACCTATGATAGGCCGCGAAGAGGTTCCTACACCCTTTATATATGAATTGGAAAGTGGTATAATATTTAATTGCAGTTTTTTACAACAAGCTGAAGTAATTATATTATTTTGCGAAGCGTTATCTATTAAACACCTTACCGAAACGTGTTTGTTATATTTGTTATCAACATAGACTTGTGCTGTTGACAAAAGAACCGTAGTGCGTGGAATGTTTATGCCTACGCGAGAACACGCACAAAGCGCCACCTGTTGTGAATGCGCGGAACTAGATACAGCGTCAGCTGATATCGATCGCGGCTGTGAACTTTGTTCCAGATGTAAAAGAGTATGATGTTTTTTGTTACATGTCCTACAAGTGTGTATAGATTTACACTGTGAGGCAGTGTGCGTTGCACTAAGACAGTTTACACATCCACGTTTGTTTTTAATAAAATCCAAACGCGAACCGGCCGATAGTGCTTGAAAGTTTGGACAGGTATAAAGCTTCCAATGATCCTTGTTGTTACAATATAAACAAGTTTGGTTATTATCATAAGCAACAAAAGTATGTACTGTACTATCACGTGACTGATTACGATTGGAATTATTTTTATTATTGTTGTACCCTAATGATGCGGTCCGAGAAGTAGATCTATCTAATATTTTAACTTGCGATTTTATGAATTCAACGAAATCCGTATAAGTAGGAATCTCCACATCTCTCATATGCATCTCGAATAAATGTATGATAGCGGGATCTAACTTTTTTAAAGCTAAATTTAATAACATGAAATCCTTTAAGTCGTTAATTTTTAATTGTTCTAATGCCGAAACAGACGCGTGAAAACTTTCAATAAAACTATTTAAAGAGGCGGAATTATTAATTGCGGGTTTGATATTTAATATGTTAGACATATAGTGTGAGCCTAGTGCTCGTTTATCTTGATACTTTTGAACCAAACTGTTCCAGATAGACGCATAATTTTCCCCTGACGGAATAATTCCGGCGGTAATTTGCAATGCGTTTCCTTTTAGATTACCTATTAAATATTGAACACGTTGAGAATCTGTAAGGTTTAAATTGCCATGGATATTTGATTTAAATGATTCATAAAAAACAGGCCAATTTTCAATTCTACCGTCAAAGAACGGAATCTGTATTGATGGCAGCTTGACCGAGCATTTAGACTGCGTCGCGGTATCACTAGACGTTGAGTCATTCAATGACCTTGAGGACTTAGACATGGGGTAGGATTGGACAGGAAGCCGGAGTATGATTGGCTCAATACTGTGGTCCAATATGAATTCTACTCTCAATATGTGAGACGCGTTTGGATACATGATACCAAAATTTTTATATTGCCAGCTTGCGTAAGCAGACACCCATATCAAATTATAAAAAATTACGTCCACCATCTCAAAATTCACCCTTAGTAAATAATAAAAAAGTCCACCATCTCGACACGGAACATACAAACAAACACTTTCACAATTATAAGTAGGATTTCCAAACAGATGGATGCCCTTGCGATAACCTTTACATTTTTTTTACCGTGCGCCGGTCGACCATTTTATTAGCGTTATCAACGTGGCACGACATTACAAATAAAATAATTTATGCACTCTACAATAACAAAACAGATTCATTTACCTTTCTTCTGTGCGTGGAAGCTGATGAAACCGCAGATCTTTATATAGGTGAGATGACGACTTGCAATCACTCACAGCACACGTCGTACGCACCATTTTAAATTAACAAATAAAAAATAAACACGCGTTAGCCCTGAATAATATGTACCGAACTACGAACATCATTTTGTTCGTAGTTCGGTATCGGCTTACCCGCGTCTCGCCCCTGACACCCCGCACGATTGCCCTGTCTAGACGTCTTCGTTGGACGACTGTATGATTTTTAGACTGTGGCGCCGTCGACCCGGGCATGATCCATGGTCGGACAACGAGTCGCCCATTACTCGCTGTCGGCATGAGCCACACGACCCTAGGATAAACTTTACTGTGTTTTTCAGAAAGGTGGAAATTACCGTTGAAAAGTAGAAAGTATTCAGTTTTAAATGAAAAGGTTGAAAAAAGAGATCACAAGGAACTTGGGTGGTACGGAACCTAATGATTCGTTTATATAACATAATTATTTTTCAAGTTATTTACGAAGTTGATTTTCTTGAAGGTTTAGATGTCCGCATAATTATATATTTTTAACTTAATTTATTATGTCTACGAACTTGACGCATGATTGATATAAAACTAATTACTTCCAAGATTATAGACTTCTTAAAGTGCAGTAAATAGACGTTTTTTATTTGAATATAATTTAAATATTATTGCGAGGTCAAGGCAAAAAATATTTTGCAGTTCAGTTATTATTTAGATCTTATTGCATCTTTAGTTTAGGGGTCAACGTATCATAGTTTAAAAAATAATGAATCATTTATATTCACAACATTTATCAAAGGAGGATACAAATTCAGCGTCTACCTTTATTAATAAAAATGAAATTAAAGTTTTAATAAATTAATAAAAAACTCGAGTTACTACGCCCATGAGATCTTAAAGGATAAATTCAAATGAGAAATTCTAATTCTTCTTCGGCCACTACTGGTCCCGGCCCATGTACTGGTCCCGGACGGTGTATTGATACCGGCCATATTTTCTGTCCCCTGCCCGTGTACTGGTCCCTGCGCGTGTACTGGTCCCGGCCCGTGCATTGATACCGGCCCTAAATATGTTCTGGTCCCGGCCCGAGTAATGGTCCCGGCCCATGTACTGGGCGCGCCACGTGTACAGGTCCCTGGTGGCGGTGGTAGGCTTCTCCAGGATTGTCTTTTCGCGATCAGCATCCTGTCGGTTCATTCTGGGTGAGCTCACTCCATCTTGGGTCACACCTTTGCTTCTAGTCTAGATTGAGAACAGAAGCAAAGAAATTGTAAAAACAAAAAAAAAACATGGAATTTAGATCGAATACTCTCTTGATTAGATTTAGTATTTAGGAGTTTTAATTCATAATCAAAGAAACAAAATTGCGCCATTATTCTTACGGAGAGCACGCCGGAAAGTGCGAGGAAGCAGACTGACAGACAATAACAAACGTGATGTTACATCAATAGACGTAATCAGTGGCGCCCTTGACATAGACGAATAGTGATGTATGTGTGTTATGTTGTTGGCGAGACGATTCTTATTTACTGGTAATGTGCGTATAAATTATGTAACATGTGTGAACATTATGTCATGTCTTATAGTACGATTCCACCAAAATAGTGTGCGGCACATTTGTTCGCACACTTCAGTGTGCGCGTACTAAGAGGACCATCGTAGACACCTGCATGGTCCTAGTATAACTTGACCCAAATAATGTTTTGACTTTAAAAGAGACTGTGACCTCTGAGTTTGTTTCGGATGTTTCTTCTCAGAGGAGACCAGTACGAAATAATACATTTCTAATAAAAGAATTTTCGAAATTGGGTCATTACTTACAAAGATTCAGTACCCCTACATTCACAATTTTTAAATTTTATAATATTGAAAGATTTACATTTTTTTTTGATTATGATTATGATAGAGCCTTCCTACGCGTGGGTATTAAAATCGACTAAGCACAATCATCCTCTCTGTACATATGAAATAAATTGATCGATAACCTTTCAACTATGTACAAAGTATGATACATAATAATATGGCAGTTTCTTGTCTTATGTATTACACACAGAGGTCGCGAAACTATCTTAACAGGTAATCGTGTCCCTGGAACATAAAGGACAGCTGAAGGAACGCTGTGGATTTTAGTCAGTACGAGTCTCACAGTCCCTACCGCTACATCTAGAGTAGGAGGAATCATTTGATGATTTTACCACCTAAAAATATAATTAAATAAGAATTAATTACATTAAGTACCCAAAACACGCCGGATTAAATTGGCTTACAAAAGCCAATATTATTATATTGACCACAAAAACAATTCTGAACTTATATTTGATCAGTATCAAGAAAGAGATTTCACAGCGATCCGACTCACACAAAATTAAGGTCCTTTTAATTGAAAACTACAAAAGTGAACATTAAATAAAATAAATAGGTTTTCAGGTTGCGGTTAGCAACCTTAAACAATGGGCATTCAGTAGACTCATTAAACTCGTTACTTATAACAGTTATTGTTTTTATATAATCATCATAATTATGTCTGCGATTCTGCCTTTGTATGATGCAGTTTGATACTGTGTAGTTGTCGACGAAGTCTCCGTACCTTGGAGAGTGTCTAAAAGTGGTGGGCAAATACATAAATAACCTTTTTTCCCGCCGGGATAGTAGATTAGCTGGGTACCTCGGCCCTGTAACTTAAAGAGCATTTGAAAGACGTGTTGTTTTTAGCAAATACGAGTTTAACAGTTCCATCCGCTCCACACAGAGTAGAGTGTCTAAAACGGCCACTTAGCAATATCCTAAATGATTCACCTTCGTGAATGAATAGCCAATGGCGTTCCGGGAAATGAACGAACTACTTGCGTTTACAGTGATTTCCAGCAACGTCTCTGGCTATTCTTGTATTCATTTTTAATATTCTTAAGTGGCCGTTTTAGGTCTGTAGAGCTCATTTGATGATTTTAAACCCAAAAAAGGGTTGGTTAGCTGTCATTTGTCAGTTAGCCCAAAAGTTTGATTAGGTGTCTTACCCTACAATTATAATGTTATCCAGAAACTTGGTTGTGAAAGTCAGATAAGCAGACCCTCGTATTAAGATAAAATTATTGATAAGTATCTAACGTCTGTTGGAGGGTGGGGGAAACGGTCCATACAAAATGCCCCCTTGTCCAGTCTATTCCAATTGAAAATTGTAGTCAACTAAATATAACCCCTTTTTCTCCGTGTTTCCAGGTCAACGCGACAAGCCGTTCGTGTCAGACGACGAGATGCGTCTGCGCACGCCTCGCCCCGATATTCTGTCCGGGCCACCATACAACCCCTACTACGATATACTGAGGGAGGCTGAGACAAAGGTACAGAGTTTTATTTTCTCTAATATCTTATGGGTAAAGGTACTCCCTCATCAGGAGCATTCGCGTGTAGTGTAACAACAGATTCGACTTTGAGCATTACATTACAACACGACCTCACTGACTGACGAGCATTCGCGTGTAATGTAACGTATGCGAAAACGTTAAACAATCGGAGCGTATTGCATAATTGCAAAGTACGCATTGTAATGCTCGATTTTCCTCCCTTCTCACTAATATAATACTCGAATTTGTAACGTTACATTACAGTCGAATGCTCGCAGTGAGGGAGCACCTTAATGGTATCTAGAGGAGCTGGCAAGACTGCACAAAATCCTCTTAAGGGCATCCAGGTTATCTTTTTTTTTTGGGGATTTGACCAGCCTTTGGTCGCCTCTGTGAAGTCCACAGGCCTATAACATGGCTAAGCAATATAAGTCCTACGAGTCCAGATTTCCTCACGATTTTTACTTAAACCGATATCAGTGGTGACCTAGACAAACTAAGAAAGTACATAATTATGCATTGAAAGACAAAAATTGGGTCTAATCAAATCAAAATAAAATGCTTTTATTTCAAGTAGATCATTTTGAGTTGGTACATTATGTGAGAACGATGTAGCAAGTTAAAAGTGTCCACAGTACAGTTTTAACTTGCTTACAAGAAGGAAAGATGGAATGAGATATGGCATCGAGACATTCAAGAAGTGCTTAAAGAAAAGATGGATTAATGCTACTTGTCAGTTACATAAAAAAAATAAAACAATATTACAAAATCAGAAAGTAGCCGGCAAAGATTATTTTATTACACCTAATGGACAGGTACCTAGTATTCTGTATGATCATAAACTCTACTAGTGTCACAATCATATCTCATAATAAAACACTCATATATTTCCGTGTGGTGATTGCTTGGTGTTCACGATTTCACGAATGATACAAAATTAATAGAGCTCTCTGCTTTCCAAGACCACAGGTAATGTATAGATAGAGGCTATACATTACCCTTACCTTACTACTAAAAAAAAAACGCTCAAGAAATGCCTCTCCTTGCAATACATTAAATTAAGAAGATGGCTATACCGATACAGATATACTCGTAATTAAGTAGGCAACCTACTAATGTTTTTGTATTTTAATGATGTTTGGAAAGGTAACGAATTAAACGCATTTACTAGTCTTAATTTCCTTATTATGGTTAAGGTCAAATATCTACTTACAATAAAGATTTAATTAGACAATTAATTCGTGCGTAAGCTTATGCGATCCATTCACTACACTTCCTTGGACTACAAGTATGATGATATCATTTTAATTATTATCTTCCCCTATGAGTAGAAGCTAAGTTTAGTGATACAAACTCCAAGAGTACAAAGAATAAAAAAAAATAACACATTAATATTTCTTATTCCAGTTCCCTGCCCACCCAAGCAACAGCATTGTTGGTGTAGCTGACTCCATATCTGACGTCGACAATAACGACTTAGACAGTGGAAAACAGAACTACAGACCTCCGACCGGCTGGTCCACTGGACGTAAGTTCCACAGCAGGGCAAACGCCAACATTAATTCCAACATCAACTTTGGATCCAGCAGAAACGCAGATCCCCTTGATGAGGCTGCCTCACAAGAACCTGATGCAACGTTCAGGCCAACACCCAGTACCAACTTCACACAAGACCTTCCAAGACCGAGTGTTACTCCACCATCTATTGAACTAATCGCTCCTGCAGCTCCAACTGCACAAACCAAAGAAGAAGACTCAAGCGTCCAACCTTCTGAAGATCCTGTCTTCAAGTTTATCAAACGCTTTGACCCAACCTCCCCTGATGTACACCAAACTGCGATGTCTAAATCTGAAATCATTGACATTAATGGTCAATTACCAGCTGGACCTGCCAACTCCGAAGAAGATAGGACTCCTAGAAAGCACAAGAACTTCAGTAATAGCTTTAATACCTTAAAAACGTATAACGACAAGTCATTCTCTGAAGGCACGCGATTTGATTCCGTGAACACCAAACCAAAAGTAGCAGACGAAGAAGTAGTACCAACACGAGGAAATACTAATGGGGTTCTAGAACCTGAAAGAGTTCTGCAACCACCAAAAGTAGACTCTGCCGTAATTCCATCCACGACCATAGGACCTCCAATTTACTACGAATGGAAATGGGCGGTCCCTGCCTTCGACCTGATACCTCCAAAGGAAACCAACAGGACCAATGACACAAATGTACATCAGACGAGATCGATACAAGGGAACAGTCCATTCAGTAGCGTCACCAGACCTGAACCAAAGACCACCACTCCTGAACCGAGCAACACGGAGTACAATATCAGTTCGTACTTCGTTCCTGACTATGTGTTTCCATTAGATAAGGAGCATCCAGGTTATGAGAGCGATGACGCTGAGACGTCTTTCCATGTTAAAGTGGCAAGGCCGGGTAGGCAAAGCTTTGGGGAGAATCCCAAATGCCCTCAGTGCCACCCGGCTTATCTAAAAGATGGTACTTGCGAACCCTGTATTGTGAAACGGTAAAAAATTAAAAATAGTCTTAATTGTAAGTCCGTTAAATGTCACCGAAGAAATATAGATATTTTAAATACGTTGCTCGTTCTTGTATTGTTGACTCGTTTAGTTTGCCTACAATAGGAGGAATGAATTTTACATTATTTTTATTTCTTCTTACAATTTAATAAGTTATTAATTCTGTTATATTTTAGTTGTAAAAGCCATATTGTTACAAATGTATGTGTCGTTACACAATTTCACTCTCTGTCGATTCAAAGGATTATTCATAAAGAAATTTTTTAAGATACTTCGCTAAGATGTCTTTTGAAAAGGTTATGAATCATCTTACTTTTAACAACAAAAAGTAAGATCTTTGTTTTAGTTTATAAACTTCCATTAAAAACATGTATTCATTCGCTACTTTTAATTTCATAACTACAATTTGTTAATCTTTGAGTGCTATAATTACTTATGTACCATTGTATAGTGTTTTGTGTCACTTCATTTCATCACATCATCGTCAACCTTCTTTTGACAAAAAGATGCGTTGACCGCCCTGATCGTTGTAAAACAAAACATTTAATTTTCTTTTTTATTTTTGATAAATGGCAACCAAAGTCCGATTTATTCCCTTTATGTCGAGTCCCGTTATGTCGAGCCTGGAAGTCTATTGTTCTCCAAAGTATGATATTTTACGCTTTCTATTACCTTTATGTCGAGTTTGGTGAACGGGTACAGTCAGGGATGTAAATTAAAAGCCAATGGCATAAAAACATTGTTTTATTATTTGTTCTATTACTTATTTTCATATATATATCTGATCTTAATCTAAATAAATAACAGTATAATCATCACTATTGTTGCAAATGTTAAACAGCATGTCGACGGAGCCCCGCTTCGCGGGGCTCCTACTTCTGGGTGGTTTAAAAAAAAATAACCACGAAGAGGATGGCGGGGTCTTTCAGACCCCGCCATCCTCTTCTAACCTAAATTGTCCGAGTCGGGGTGCCAGCAAGTCCCGAGCTGTCTTGTGCATTTCATTGGACGTGACTGTACTTCTAAAATATGATATTATTAAATCGACATAAAGGTAATTAAAGCGTGGTAAATAAACTCGACATAAAGGGAATAGAAACGGGACAGAAAACTAAGCTCGACATAAAGGTAATAGAAGCGAGACAAGGTTTTCGGCTCGACATAACGGGACTCGACATAAAGGGAATAAGCCCAAAGTCCATGTCGACTATTCTGCCAATGACTAGAGTGAACTGGAAAAAAAGTGTGTATGATTAAAAAATAAATAGAAAAAGAAAAGATTTAAAAAATGAACTTTACGTTTTTAAGTATTTGTTCAGACTTAATTACCAACCAAATGAGGTCTTATTTACTTTTTTTTATCTTTGCCCATTTAATTTTGATCTAAGTCTGATAAATAGGTAGGTTACCATTTTATACCTAATAGTTTTACGTCTCCTACCTTAAAAATAGCTACCAAACTCATAAAATTGTATAAAACTTGTAGATTATGTATAAATAACAATTTATGTAAGTTAGTAGTCTAGATAATATTTATATTTTTATACACGTGCCTATACATACCTAATTAAGCTAGTTTCGTATTAATATAATAAAATAAATTAAAACTGAGTCGTTTGGTCAATTTTCGTCACTTTGAATATTAACAAGTTTAGTTAGTAACTTATGCTTTTTTTTATCGTGGTAAAATCATCAAATGAGTCCTCCCACCCAGGGCAGGGCGGGAGGGACTGTCAGACTCACACTGACTAAAATCCACGGTGTCCTTCACTAGCCCTTTACGTACCGGGGTCACGGTAGTTCGTAAGTCCCGCGACCCCGGCAGACCTTGGTCCTCTACAGGCCCCGTCAATATGCTGACACTCCTTGAGGCGCGCGTGGAACACAACGCGCCGTCGACCCGGGCATGGTCCATGTTCGGACAGCGAGTCGCCCGTTACTCGCCGCCCGCATGCCCGCGCCTACGATGGCCGGAGATCGTCTTGCGACATCCGTCGCCGTGGGCGTCTACCATTACGGCTGGGGTGGAGGGAGGACGCTGTTCTCTCCCTCACGCGGCCCGCCTCTAGTGACTTATGATTACTGTTAAATTGTCTATATATGACTTAAGCGATGAATAAATCAACACCAATATTATAACACTCATTTTTAACTGACTTCAGAAAAAAGGAGGTTCTCGGTTCCACCAGTAAGTATGTTTATATGTCTGTCCGCGATTATCTCGCATTTGGCTGAACCGATTTGTTTTGGGTGTATGAATCAGGGAAGGGATTTTCAGACTTAGGATCAGGTGGCATGGTCATGACGTCTTAACGCGTGAGTAGTTAGGCTGTGGGAAAGAGACAGAGCTATACAAGTTGTCTAGCGCCATCTCGTGAGCGGAACCACTAACGCTTTAAGACGTCATGGTAGGCCATCAGTCCACACCGACATGTGACGCGGTGTGACGTGACATGACGATACTGGAAATGTATAACCTTATATGTTTTCGAGTAGGTAGTAAATAAATATCTCAAAATCTCTATTGAAATGTGTAGGCAGCGCCGCGTCCCGGTGTAAATTTAGCCTTACCGACCAAAAACCACCCTGTTTTCATGCAGTGGCGTAGCTAGGTGAGGGCTATGCGGACCCTAGCCCCCGGCCTCGCAAATAAAGGGGCCTCGCGCTCAGAGAAAGATTTGAAAAAAATTACAACGGCGATCAGAAGTTTGCAAACAGTCAGTAAAACAGTACAACTGTACAACTTAACATCCACTAAGAAGTAGAGGCCTCGCAATCCTGTTGTGGTGAGAATCTCGTTTAGGTCTAGACCTAAACGAGATTCTCGTGTGAAGTGCTAGCACTTCCACTGCACGCGCGAGGCCTGATTTTTTTTTTTTGGGTGGCAAGGTTTTTTGGGTACCTAATTAAGCTAGTTTCGTATTAATATAATAAAATAAATTAAAACTGAGTCGTTTGGTCAATTTTCGTCACTTTGAATATTAACAAGTTTAGTTAGTAAGTTACGCTTTTTTTTATCGTGGCAAAATCATCAAATGAGTCCTCCCGCCCTGGGTGGGGCGGAAGGGACTGTCAGACTCTTACTGACTAAAATCCACCCGTGTTTCTTCGGATGCCCTTTACGTTCCGGGGCCGCGGTATCCTGGATTAAGAAAAAGCCGCGGTATCCTGGATTAAGAAAAAGCCGCGACCCCAGCAGGCATTTGGCCCCGTAAGGGGCCCCGTCGGTGACGCGTGAAACACGACGCGCCACCGACCCGGGCTTGGTCCTTGGTCGGACGGCGAGCTTACCCATTACTCACCGTCGGCAAGCCCGCTCCGCCGCCGCCGCTGTGCCCTCTGCTGTTCAGAGGGACTCGCGTTGGAGCATCCACCCGACAGGCTATTCGCATACGGGCAAAGAGATCCCTTAGGCACACAGTGCCTAAAAGAGTTTTTGCCCGCATCCCAGGGTGCACCGGCCCGAAAAACTGGTCTTCCCCCCGGACGTATACGAAGGGGAACTCCAATCCACGGGCGCACGTGGAAGTTTCCTGTCTTAGCACCCCGCGCGAGGCCTGATACAAGATAATTTTGATACGTCTTATTTGTAACTGAGAACTGAAAGATTCAAGGCCTCGTAAAGCTGATGTCGCTGACAATCACATTTGGTATAGATGACTTGGGGGAACCAAGTCATCAATTAATAATATATACCTAAATACAACGAGTACGGAGGCAGCTCATATAATTTGGCTTGGAAGAAAAGGGCAGATACGTCTTGCTACGCCACTGTTCACATGATCCATACATACCAATGCCGCGAAATACTGTTTACAGTCTGTGTAACAGTCCCGCGTCCTTGGCAGGCTTTTGGCCCAATTCAGGGCCCCGCATCTCGTCAGTAGGTACCTACCATAAAGCCACCGTAAAACATTGGTATCTCACTATTTTTATAGTAACAAAACTTAAAAGCACAGGCAAAGGAGTACTGTATCATCAACATTTCGCTAGTTATGTTTATGTTCCATGAAATTAGGTGCGAGTCTAGCCATACACACTAAGTACTTACTATGAACCAGAATCTCGGAGTAATCGGTGTACCTATATTAGAAAAAAAAACCAACAGAATTGAGAATTTTCCTTTTTGAAGTTCATTCAAGTTTGAAGTTTGGATGGCTGAGTTGATGTTTGTAAAGTTCAGAGATACGCTATAGTCTGGAATAGCACATAGTAGGAAACCGTTTAAATACCAATATCGCACCATTAGAATAGAAGTGGCGTAATCCAAAACTCCAGTTTTTTGGGAAAATGTTATTTATTAATTAATGACAGGTCTGTTGGTCTAGTGGTTAGTGACCCTGACTGCTATGCCGGAGGTCGTGGGTTCGATTCCCACCCAGGACAAAAATGTTTGTGTGATGAGCACGATCATTTGTTCTGTGTCTGGGTGTAATTTATCTATAATATGTATGCATTTAGAAATATTTAAGTATGTTTATTTATCAGCTGTCTAGTACCCATAACACAAGCTCTGCTTAGCTTGGGACTAGATGGCGTTGTGTGATAGTTGTGGTATTTATAGTATATAAAAAAAAAAAAAAACCGAGGGACGCGGGGAAAGAGCGTGATTTGAAAGAGGCGGAAACAGTGCGTTTTTCCTTTTCTGGGCTAGAAGAGCCGGTTTATTTTTAATAAACTAATAGAATACATGTTTATAAGTCGTTCGATGCATAAAAGTCATTTTCTTAAAAATTTTAGTTGGGCCACTTTAATTCTAACGGTGCGATATAACCTACAATACCCACGTCCCGTAGGATAATTTATCCCGAGGTACACACGAGTGAACCCGCTGCTAGTGTTCTAAAGTACCATGTATGAAAATACCTATAAAATCGTCGTGACGTCGTGGCTTGATTTTTGTTGTCTCTCAGAAAATAAACAGATTCCAAATTATAATTACCAATTGGCGTGACCCGTAGCGTCATCTATAGGAATATGTGTGTGTCCGCAGATTATGTCCACTGTTTATACCGACAGATGGTGTTTTTTAGGATTTGTTTTGGATCCGCTAGTGGTGAAAAAGATTGATTACGCAGTTTTTCTAAAATAGCTAACCAAAGGGTAATGCAAAAGTAATTAAATGATTAAATTCCGTGTTGAACACTATCCACTTTTGTCTATGGCCATAACAAAATGGCGACTAATGATGCATAATTGACTCGACTCTATGATGGCCGATGGTTAAAAAGTGTCAAACGTGCGAATTGTGTGAACGTGTTTTTTTTTAATTAAATGATGATACATTTTTATTCAGACGTATAGTTTTTGAAGTAAAAAATATTGAATAATAGTGCTAGTGTAATATTTTATTTCAAATAGAATACAGGTATTTTGCTGCGGTCTGAACTTTGGCTGTTTTTCGCTATGAGTAAAGCGAATCCGCTCGCTGGTTTGTTAGCTAATTACGGCGATTCTGATGAAGACTCTGATGATGAGGCGCGTGCCCCGCCTTTACCGCCAGAGCCAGATTCTAGGAGGGCTCATATGCCACCTTTACCAGGACAAATGGCACTCTTACCAGGACATAATTTATCAGCTACAGCGAATGCATCTGCCGCAGTTCACCCAGCTCCAATACCTCATTGCCGTAAGTTTTTTCCACTTTCGTTGTTGTGTTTAGCATAGCAATAGCGGCCATTGACCCTCCTGTGTTTATTTGTTGAAGTTCTTTGAATAAAATACGAAAATACTGACTAAACAGTCTTAAATCATCATTTTACTCGATCTACAACAATTTTACCACTGAAAAACACGAGAAATTGTTAATTATTTAGATACCTGTGAATTTCCATACGGTAATGCTACGTATTTATTGATCATGATTTATGAAATAATAAAAATTATGGAAATATTAGGTTTGATTGAAGTTGTTTTGAATAAATTACTTATCCTTGAGAATGTTGACGACACTGTTAGATCCCCGCACGGAACAAATATTTGTATGATCTGCAAGTTTTTGTTCCGCGTCTGGGTGTTTGTGTATGTGTGTATCTATGTTTGTAAACGCACCCACAATACTCGTTGAAGAAATTCAAGGTGTGGGTCAATGTTTAAAAAAAAATGTAAGAGGATAAATAACACTATAATAGATTGATTGTGTCGAGGCAATTATAAACAATCAAGTGTTCTTGTTGAGCTCATTTTATTCTATCATGGCATGGCATGATTTTGTAGTAACAATCAAAATATTCTTTCCATACTCATTAACTTCTCTTAGTTTTGAATAATAACCTATTACTAATTTATATTAAATGCTTTAACTCCTCAATCAATGTTATCTTTCCACAGCTTGGTCAGCATGTTACGATGAGAGCAGTGGCTTCACATACTACTGGAACCAACAAACCAATGCTGTGACATGGGAAGCACCGCCAGAATACTTACTAGCACTCAAGTTGGCTCAGCAGCAGTTACATGTTACAGGTAAGATTTTGTTTATTATTTAGTGTCTATTTTAAGCCTGGCTGCATACACACATTTTCCGATTTGTTTTCCTAATGTGTGAATTCCGATTCGAAATTCCGTGAGACTAGCGCAGACGGCTGAGTTTCACAACAAATGTTATTTTTGGTAAATATATGAATTTGTGTGCCACATAGATCACTACATAGATCACATAGATGACAAAGTGTTCTATAATTAGACAAGATGATATTTATTTAAGTAACAGTACAAATATCTTGGTTGGTGCAGCAGCTGATTGATGTGCACACATGAACACTGCCTTAAATGGCCGAAACTGGCCGAAACTGAAACCAAAATTTCAGTTGGTCACTAATTTTTATAGCTCACTATTAGTTTTTTTCTGTTCAAATATTTCAGTTGTTGTAAGTATAAATATTTGCAAATGCAAACAAAATATAGGAAAAACTGTATTCTGAAGCAAGCTTTTAACAAAACTTTTAAAAATAACTTTAAACAATTCAAGTTTCTAGAAAAGAAAAATTGTGAGATTTACATCAAGCTTTTCAGTGTTTATGTCTATCCCATGCAATCTGGATCTATCAGACTATTGCTCTGGTTCTCATAATTATGTTTTTGATAGGTTTTAAAATAATGAATGTTCTTTACAATACCATTCAACTCAACAGGCACAGCAGAAGTATCTGCAGAAGAATGGCAGCTGTACCAGCAAGCATTAGCAGAGAAACAAAACTCAGTCAACAACAGAGTCATAACCAAGTCTTCCAGGAGTCTAGAGCCCACTCCGCCTCCAAAGAAGTCTGAAAAGATAACAAAGGGCAATGGCGCTAAGGAGAAAAGAACAGGGTTCAGTAAGAAACGAGGACATAGTGATGATGAGGAGGAGTAAGTATTGGTCAAGTTGATGTACCGTATGTTCACAAATCAAAAGCACAAAGTTAAAATATGGTGGTACACAGTCCCAGTCACAAGTCATAATAACTGTGAAAGTACTGTAGTTGCCGATTCAAAGTGTCGCCGTCTCATGAAGGCCCGAATCGAGGGTGCATCATATTCACTTACACTTAAGGAGTGAACTGACAGGGTTATTATAGCCCACTATCAGTCATTACTTTACTAGGGCAACAAACTTTTACAAGTATATATAAGTGGATATTCTCGTTAAATTGGGAGATGTAGAGATATTGAAAATCTATAATGAATCACATTCTGAAAACAAACTCATTAAATTTTATCTTTTCCAGGAAAATCGAATTAATAACATCATACCATAATTCGGACTCAGAATCTAATGATGAAGCAGATACTCCAACTAAACCTGCGGCTCCACCTCTGCCCAAGACACCAGTCCCCAGCAAGAAACCAAAAACTAAACCCATAGAGTATGGACCTGCTTTACCTCCCACCCTCAATTATACAGTGCCAATAGGACCTGAGCTACCTCCTGAGATAATGAATAATGGATCTAAATCTCCTGGGGTTAATGTTGAAATTGAATTGGTGAAAGAGGTAAGTTTAACTTATGAACTATGTTTTCATTGTTGTTTTTACATTTAAATCCAGAACTTAGAAATGTCTGTGAAATTATTTCTGCTTTTTTTTATTACCCAAACCTTCAGGGACTTATTCATAGAAGCTCAAAGTTGCAATGTGCTGCATGTGCATTTTTTAATTTTGAATGTATCACAGTCAGTAAACACCCTTCAAGAATCAAAATCAAAAGTCATATTCAAAACAGTTTCATAAATCTGCATTTTAATTATACTCAAGACAGTGCGCTTTAGAAATGTTTTGCATTGTAAAGTTTTAGATTTATACTGGTGTTATTATAATAGTACCTATGATGATCATCTGCATCTGAAAATGCTAAAGAATAACCATCCAATGGCTTGAGAAATATAAAATTTATCTTTTCATAACTATTTCCCACAATGTCACAACCTTTTGAAATAATCTCATTTGATATCTTATCATTGCAGATGATTTCACAAGGTACATATTGATCTAAGTCATGTACTTCTGGCATATTATGTGGTTACAAACAAAATATGTCACTAGTTTGAATTAGATCATTGCATTTTTCAATCTTTTGGAATGTTATCGAGCAATGTGATGGGTTAAAGTTTTCAATCTGAGGTACAATATAATAATTATAAAATGAAAATTCACATAGAGGAAAATAAAATCATATTAGGTACTCATTATAATTATTTATTTTTCATAATATAGGATAAAAAATCCGAAAAGGATGAAGATAGTCAAGATGAAAGTGCGCTATTCTTGAAATTAAAAGACAAAGCCAAAATCCTTGAAAAACTAGGTGGCGAATTACCTGAAGAATTACGAATGATGATTGGAGACAATCCAAAAGCCCTTAAGAGCTCACAGCAAAGTGAAGAATCAAGTCAAAAAACCGCTATAGATGATCTTTTAGAAGAGATTGAGAAAAAAGAATTACCAAAAGTTAAAAATGTTGATGTTTTCGATGAACAAAAGTCGCAAGACACGATCAGTGCTAAGAGCTCACCAAGAGGGGAGGCCACACCGCCTCCTGAGCCAAAACCTCTGTTCCCAAGTATTAAACTCATTGATGACCTCCCTGCAACACCGCCATCTGTGCCACCCACTCCACCTCTTGCTATGGAGGTAGAAAACGAAGAGAAAAAAATTGACGTAACAGAGAAAAAAGGAGCCAACTTATACCTACTAGACTCAGAAGAAAGAAGAGAAAATGTAGGCAAGAAAAAACTTAGAATATCCAACTCCGTGTTACTAACAGACCGCAAGAAAGGAGAGGAACCAGCATATACAACTAAGTATTCACAGTTCATTGAAGGTTTTTCTAGTGAGAGAACTGGGTTAGGCTTCACTAAAGAGGAAGATGATGTTGAAAGTCCAAAGAATACAATTAACTACGGGAACGGTTTAATGTTTACGAAAGGAGAGACGTTGAATGAAGAAAAGAAGGACGAAGACTTGGATGATCTCACAGAGCTGTTGGAGGCCAAGCTGAAGTACTTGAACCAATTGCAGCCGTGTGTGTTGACTCCAGTGCAGGAGATGTTGATACAAATGCAGGTATGTATTTCACTTCTAAACTTAATTTGAAATTATTGTATGTTTAGCTGTGTTTGTAGAATAGTTGGTATAAAATTGACGCATTCTTTGTTTCTTTAGAACATCAGTTGTTTATACAGGTTTACCTTGATATAATGCGAGAACTCCCACATGTGCCGAATCTAAACAACCTGTGGAAATCATTCTATGTCATGCTGCCAAAAATATTATGAGATAAACATTTTATTGAATTTTAGTTTGATACTTTTTAATAACTTTTACTATTTTTTCATACGTAACTGCGTATACATCTCTAGGATTTTTGTTTTCAAATTCATTTCAATCTTTAGAACACTGCGACCAGCGGAGGACATTGTACGTGTTCGAGCGTCTTGCGGATTTTTCCGTTGCGTTTTTTTTTTCAAATTGTGTTGATTTTTCAGCGTGATTTGCTATAACAATTACGAAAAACATAGACGAGACGTATTTGTGACGAGACGTATTGTATTCGTGAAATAATGTGTCGACCTGTAATATAGTGTAGTAAAAATTATGGCTATCAGATAGGTAGATAGATCATATAGACTTCATATTTTCTTGTGTAATTCTTGCACTCTCATTTTTATTTGCGTTATGTATGTCCTGTCTAAAAAACACTTTCTTGTAAACACGGCAATTGTATTTTCACAAAAAACTAGAGCATGCTATAGACAAAGACGCGTCACGCGGTCGCCTCAACGTGGCCCACTGCAGCGGCAAACGCAGCGTCCAAACTCCTCGCATTTCCGCTGGTCGCCGCCGCACTCCGCAGTCGCTCTGGCGTGGCTGACGGCTTAGTCGTGTTTTCGTAATGCCTTTTCCAAACCGTATAATGGAGATCAGGCAAGAAGCTCTCATGGACAGTGACGGTTGTAGGATGTTTCGGGGTTTAACAAGGGCCGTTTGTGTGTGCAGACGCTGGTATCAGCATTCCGCGCGGGCGCCGTGTCCCCCGTGTACTGGCGGCGCTGGGCGGCGGCCGCGGCGCGCTCGCTGGCTGCGCACGAGGCGCGCGCCGCCCCGCCCGGCTGGACCACCGCCTTCCAGAGGTACGCGCGCGCGCACCACCACACACGACCCATGTCCGCCCGGGGCTAGCTAGACAAGGATCTAACTCGCGCACTTTATGAACGGACGAAGTCGGTACAATTTGTCCGACTAAAGGCGACCGGTTAAACTAAACGCACTTTGCTGACAGTCGGGCTGCTGAGATCGCATTTCAAGTTAAAAAAGTGTCGTACGGCCTGCATTTGGCGTGCATACTTTTATTAAATATGCCCAAATGTGATCTAAAATGTTTTAATTACTCTTTGCCCACAACATTAGAAGCAAAGATATCAAAAGAAAATGTGGATCACACAATTGAGATACCATTAAGACAGACTTTGTTAATGTCTTTGTTGCAAAAATTAATATTCCGAATAGTAAAGTTATAAAGTGGAAAGGCTCGAATTTTATTTCGTGTTTTATGGTATTGTTTTCCTCAATATGCTCAACAAGTTATTTGACATTTAAAGCGTTTACCTCGACAGTCGCCCGTCACAATATCGGATTAAATCTTTTTATCACACATAAATCCTTGTTCATCTAAGACCCTCTTTTAAAACCTGCGCTATTTGTAGTGGAGTCTACGTTTTTGAGACTTTCGGAACTTCAGTGTTCTTGATAGTGCGACCTCCACGGACTAAATGAACTCTATGGACCTCTTATCTGCTGTTTATGGATTCGTAAGCCCTGTGATATGACCTTGAGTTTTGGTGATGACATTTAGTTGAGACTGAAACTGAAGGATTAATAACTAATTTGGAAGTTGAAATAAGGCCTACTTTGATGTAAAATTTGCAGGGCCAGATTTGTCGCATATTTCGCGGCGGAATATTAGTTTATGACCAAGTAGGTCTTTCCAAAGATTTCCAGTAACGTTTCGCCGTGAAATATGTGATGTAAGGTGACTGCGGTGAAAAGTATTATACCAACAAATACTCAGGACTTTCTCGTTTTGGACTGATTTGACTTGATCATCTTGATCAAGTCAGGTCAGGCCAAATAGTCTTCGTTCTATGGGATTGGACTATTCCCATTCTAATGAGTGATTACTTGGACCCTCTCCTCGCGTAAGGAGAAAGGGTGGACTGCAAACGTTATTAACATGTGTTTACTATTTGAAAGACTGACGATGACCTTGAACTTTGTTTTCCTTGAAATTTTATTTGCAGAAAGTAAGAATTCCTTATGAATGTATTTTTATCTAGTCCAGTTGAAAACTAGTTTCTCATTATTCACTTGATTGTATTAAATATTTCTCAAGAAACATTAATCAAGTAGATATTTATTGCACACAGTATTTAATACCACAATTAAAAATGTATTTATTTTGTAACATCAGCTGTGATACATCTGTGATAATAAATTAAGAATAAATAATTAATACATGTTACATTGAGTTTCTTTAATATTTTGTGATCCCGAAAAAATAAATAAAAAGAGACGCAACATCTTAGCTATAAGTGTGAAGAAGATAGAAGACTGGTGGGCGCCGTGTGTTGGAGTCATCGCATCGTCAAAGGAGTTGGTGAGATAACAAAACTCTTTGCTGATATTTTTACATAACTTCAAGAATAATACGCTTTGGTCTTTTCCAGAATGCTGGCTGGCGAGACCGTCGTGTAAAGGATTTTGAGGATTCCTTGTGTCCGCCATTTTGTTTTTTTTTGTTTTCGTTTTTTCGTTAATTTATCGGCGGGCACAAATCCGGAACACGGGTTAAAGTATACGGTTTTGTTTTGTCATTAGATAAGTTTGCCCCATACTTTTAGATGGTGTTGTGGTGATCTTAAGTCTAGTGCTTATAATTTTTGATAATCCGCCGACGCCGCAAGTTTTCTTATTCATATTATTGTATCTTCTATGGCTTTTTCATTTTTACCGATGTCAAGTCATCGGAAACTTTTCTCTTTCTTCAAGACCCGTATCTATTTGTTTTGGGAAACGTGAATACGAAAAAATATTGCAATACAATTGTTATTTAAGTTTGAAATTATCATTGTAATTTCTGGATGAAATTGCTGTAACTCGCTGACTCGAAACCTCTTTTCGGCGAACCTCTATGATGTAACTTCACCTTGACCTGCAATAGGTGCCTACCTTCTTCGTGCCATTTTTTGGGGGATATAAAATGAAATGAGTCCTCTCGCCCTTGTGTAGCAGAAGGTACTCTCCGACTTTTACTGACTAAAAATCCTCTGTTTTCCTTCAGTAGCCTTTTTCACGGTCATGGTTACAGATAGTCCCGGTCTTCGGCCCATCTCACTTGGGATCGGCGCCAGCGTTACACGTCATCAACCGTACAAATATAAAGTAATCGTGGGATTATGTAAAGACTTACGTCCACCACGCCATCTAAATCTACCGGGCCGCTGCCTCCCTCCACGGCGCCTACCTCTACTGGTCTGTTTGTGCACCGCAGGTCTGAGGGCCGCTACTGCTACAGACGCGAGGCCGACGGGCTCGTTCAGTGGGAATACCCCGCCACTCAGCACACGGATATGGAGATTTGTACCACGCCGCCGCATCCTGGGATTGAGGCTAAGGTAAGCTTAATACCTTCTACTTCAGGTATCCAAGGTTAGCCTGCTTTAAGTTGCGACTGCATAGCAAGTTATAGTTTTCTTTTACATACACAAATACATGGAACCGATCGAGTAGTCGAACTGCTTCGGGCAGTCAACCAGTCGCCAATATTCTAAAAGTTAACACAGGTTAACTCTTCGAGACCGTGACGTGATGCATATGGTTCCGAGATATAATTTATGAATACCGTTAAGGCTCTTGATGATAACTTATCACGGTTATGTAAGTAGGTAGTAAAATGTTAAATTTATACGATATTTTTCCAGGAGGAGCTAGCTCCCCCCCTGCCGCCGAGTCCTCCTCCGCCGTCGCTCCCCTCCCCCCCAGCGCTGCCCCCCACGTGGCTGTGCGGCGCGGCCACCCCCCCTCCCCCCGCCATCTCGTGGGGCCGCGCCCGCACCCCCCCGCCCCCCGCCTGGATGGACCCGCCGCCGCCTGGCTGTGATGACCTGCCGCCACTGCCTAACGTGAGTGTTCACTTTATAATTTATATGTAGAAATATTATAAGAAAAAAATTGAAATAATAATGTAAGTGTAGTTTAACCTTTAACTTTATCTTTAACAGCAGTTTGATTAAAACGATGAAACGGTTCACTGCTTTTGACAGTAGTAAAAAGCCAGAGGCAAATCCCGTACGGAGCAATTAATATTTGTACGGCATTTAGATAATTGTTCGTGTTTTTTTTTGTTGTATATATTTTTAAACATTAATAAACTTACGATATTGGAAAAAAAAACTGTCTTACTCATGTAGACGTGAGCCCCAACTTACCAAGTCTCTTATAAATATTTCTATCTATTTACAGGCTGAACCAAAACAGGAGATCGGCGACGAACTATCAGCGTTCTACAGCGATATAGCAGAGCTTGAGAAACACACGTCAGGTCCGCCCACCGCCACCAACTCGCCCGAGCGCATCGAGATCAGAGACAAGTATCGAGACAGGGATTTGAAGGACAGAGACAAAGAAAAAGAAAAGGAAGTCAAAGTTGTTAAGAAGAAGCCTAAAGTGAGTTTATATGCTTTATTTCTTGTTTTCACTAAAATGTTAAACGATATCAAAGCTATTTTGTCTTCCTTGAGAGGGGCTCTTTCTGATCCGGCTCGAAGGACCAGAGATAAGGCCAGGAAGAATAAAGTAAAACTAAGTGAAATAAATAAGTACAAAATATTTTTGTTGTTTGCGTGACAATTCGAGTATGCTCTCTCTCCGAACAAATATATCTATTATTTGAACTAAATAATCTATTGTTTCAGGTTAAAATATCAGCATCAATGGGACTGAAACACAAAACAGTATCGAATTTAGTGGCGAAATGGCAACAAGTAGCAGACGAGATCCATTCTGATTGATCCTAAAACTTTTTGAGCTTTATGGACTAAAAACCAGGAGTAAAACTGAAGTTAGTTAAATTTTATAGTTACATTGTTAGTTAAATGTTTTTCAAGTAAGTGATGGTTATGTTAGACTTTAGTAAAAAGTCGTAATGAAAAGATACAAACTTTTAAGTTCTTACCGGATAATCAAGTGACGGATTACCGTAAATTATTTATTATATCGACAATAAAATAATTAAGAATAAAGATTTTTCAGCATTTAAAAATAAACGTATGTAATTGCGAGCCAGTACTATCCCACTGCTGGGCAAAAAGTCCACGACTTCCAATTCTTTCGATCCAGGGCGATCTTTGGTTTTTATAGTAAAGATGACCACTACAAAATGCTGTCAGAATGTTAAGCGATTTCTAACTAATTTGTAACTTATTTTTCTATGCAATATTTATTTATACCTTCATGTTAATATTCTGGGGAAAATATGACAGAGACAACAATATTTTTTTTTGCAACACACTAAGAAACGCCTTAAAGTACAAGTTGCTATCAGTGACAAGATTTTAGTGAATCAACCGCAAAACTGGGTTATTTACCTATCTATTTTGGAGATTATTAGCTCGTGGCTAAATAATACCAGACGTCGATCTTCAAGGTTAAGCCGCGCTTGACCAGGTAGATCTGTTGATGGGTGAAGGCTGAAAGCCGATTTAGTTCAGATAAAACCGGTCGAGATAAGTCGTGATAGTTTGATCATGTACTTTGCAAAAGAATTATTAATTTTCACATAATATATTACATTATATACATTAAACCATAAATTCCTTATAGATGCCTTAAAAAGCGATATAAATAAATGGATCACTTGATAAAAATGTTATATATTTATGAATTTATAATGAGCACATTGTCAATAGAATTAAGTTCTGTTAACCGTAAATTCATACCGAGATTTTATTGTTTCTGTAAATATTTTTATTTGTAAATAATAAACTATTTTGAGACCAAACTACGTAATTTTATTCCTTTACTGTGAAAAATTAAATCAGACATATCTATGAAGTCGAAAATTAGACAAGCATTAAGATTTTTTTTTTTAAACTCTAGATGTCCATTCTAGAGGAATTTCAAGTTATACAAATATTTGTTCAATGCGGGAATCAAATCCGTGTCACGCAGCAGATAATTGCTCAGCCACTGCCTACCTTTGGTAGAAAGTACTATGAACCTGACCCGACAGCTTTAGCGTAATGTCTGAAAAGGCATCCCCGACACTAATTTAAGACAGTCTTCTAATTAGGGTATTTATTGCTCTAATTAATTGACTAGATAATTATAATTATGTATGTGGTACCTACCTACAATCTGTCAAAGGAGTTGGTTCCCTTACCAACTAGTTTTAAGTCTTATCCTAGCCAGATAAAAAACATCGTTATACATGGAACAGAGCATGTTCCAATTTTTTTTTAAGAATAAACAAAAGACCTCCTTCCACTTCTCGCAAAACCCACGTGTCCTCCTTCAGGTCTGACGGAAACCTATCCAGTTCTTCCCGCCATCTCCTTTGTGGCCTCACTATCTCAGTAATACTACAATTATGATTCCCGCCTATTTAAGGAAATTGTACGTTAATTAAAGATTCGAGAAAATCAACTCATTGAATTCCAAATTAGAACGTAATTAGCAGTATTCAAACCGAGCAGAATAGTTCCAAATAAAACACGAACTGGCGCCGATTCCACTAAATAGCTCTTGTTTTAGAAGCAATAAGGGTGGTTTTACGGTGGCATTAAGTTAGCTAAATTGGGTAGGCGCGTGATTAGGATTTGGAATGTTATTTTGAATATCTGAATTACGGTTTAAGTTATTCACAGCGGGTTATGTCTGTTTCTCGGCACGAAAGGTTAGAAGTGACGGTTTTATTTCAGGAAATTATTCTTCTAATTAGCTATTCAGGTAAGGCTAGATTGGTTCTGAATGTTGAATAAGCTAGCTAGGCTATAGCCAGTTTGTCTATTATATTAAGGTGCTCCCACACAGCAGTAACATCTATATATATAAAATTCAATGCCACTTTTGCGTTGTAATTTTATAACTCAAGAACGGGCTCATCTATCCAAACCAAATGTCTAGGCTTTGTTTGGACTATTTAGTAGATAGTTTATGTGAAGTTTGCACAAAAACGGTCGAGCGGTTCTTCATTTATCACATTTTTTGTAACAAATTATGTTGTAGTAGTAGTATTAGTACTGTAGTAGTATTGATTCTGTGGCGCTACGAAGTTCGCGGGGTCAGCTAGTAACTTTATAAAACATTGTATGAAACAATACAATTTGTAACAACATTCTCTTAAGCTTTTTTTGTTCAAAAAATAGGTACAATTAAATCGAATGTACCAAATATCGGGTATGTAACATACCTAAGAGGCGATACGGGGAAAGAAAATCACTCAGGCGCTGGTCCTATTTATTGTGCCGTACCGAGCAGAGAACCTGTGAACCCATTCAAGGGTTATAATTCGCGACTCCACTGCGCAGAAAAATTCACGAATATTTTTTTCAACGATAGGTATTCTGTACCCCGAAGTTTCTGCCCAACGAACCAAGAAAACAGTGCGTGAAAATAAATCAGGCTCCGAAAGAATTGCAAAGTAAAACCTTTTTCGAACATGGAACATTCCCTTGCTGGGTTTCGTCTTATTCTTAAAAGGATAAAACGGAAATAGATTTTTAAAAACCAGACTCCAAGATGACTTTTCGAACAGCCATGTTCGTGGAATTTTAAATGAATTTTGATACCTATTATGGTACAGACGCCAGCACATCAAGGTACACCAATTTGTCAAATATATTTACTTAAAAGATTTTGAACTATTATATTCTACTTCTTATTATAGCAAGCAAAACCGATGTCGGGCACGCCGCAACCGCGGCGGTAAGACCCCTCTTTGAGGAGTGGCTGGATAGGCGTCACGGCGTCCTGACCTCCCGCATGACGCAGGTCCTCACCGGACACGGAAGTTTCGGGAGGTACCTGTGTCTGATAAGGAGGGAAGAAACGCCTAGGTGTCACTCACTCGTGGGTGACACACGTCACACTTGGAGGACTCATTTGATGATTTTACCACGATAAAAAAAAGCAAAACCGATGTCGACTATTCTGTCAATAACGGTATCAGAAAAGTAGAAAGTTCATGTTGAGATTTTTTGTCAGATTTGGATAAGTTGACGTGCTGGCGTCTGTACTTCGCAATATTATTATGTACTATTGTTTCTTTTGGTTCCTCATTAGGGCGGCCGCATGTTATAAGCAATTTCTGTTAGAAAAATACTTTTTTCTCAAAAGAGAGTAAAGCACATTTTGTATTATTGTGCTCTAAGTCTATGGATAGTTCCGAATGTGACAACGCCCCAAAAAAATGAATAACAAAAGCCTTTAGCACTAACATAACTGAAAAATCAAGGATAGAAGCCGAAATAGCTTTAATTAAAATCTATGATTTTTCTCAAACTTAGAGACTTAGTCATTGAGATTAAAAAAAAAGTATACAAGAAAAAAAAACCACCGTTTCAAGCTGGCAGCATAGCCAAGTCGATACAGTTGCCACAGAAAAAAAAAGTTTTTGGCGCGAAGACTCAGTTTTTTTTTTCTGTTTTGCTTTTCGTGTCTAAAATTCACAAAATATTATTCTTCTGTTAAATAAGTGAAATGATATTATGATAAAGAGAGATGTATCACCCAAAAATTTGCTCCACAACTTCAATAATAAGTGAGTATCACTAATTTTTATTATTTTCACAATTATTATTTTAACAAACGATTGTAGATGTACTAGCTTGTGCCCGCGACTCCGTTCACGTAAAGTTTTGACCACGGACACGTGTCCTACCACCACGGCGTGGTATTACTTTTTCCGACTTGCTATACAAAGAATGTGACAATTCGGCTATTAGGCATGAGTGTAATTGCAGACCGCCTCGTCGGGCACCTGAATCGGGTGGGCCCGGACCTTGCGGAGAGCCAGTTTGGCTTCCGCAGGGGGCGCTCGACGGTGGATGCCATCACGCGCGTGAGAGCCCTCACGACGGGGGATGCGGTTTCCCGGGGCGGGGTCGTCTTGGGGGTGTCTTTAGACATCTCCAATGCCTTCAACACCCTGCCCTGGAGTTGCATCAGGGAGGCACTCCGGTATCACCGGGTGCCGACCTACCTCCGTCGTATAGTCGAGGACTACCTGACGGACAGAGCCGTCATCTACCCCGGTCACCGGGGAGAGTGGAACCGGCGAGAGATGTCGTGCGGTGTTCCACAGGGATCGGTCTTGGGGCCGCTCCTGTGGAACATCGGTTACGACTGGGTGCTGCGCGGCGACCTCCCTGACGGCGTCGGCGTAATTTGTTACGCCGACGACACGCTCGTCCTGGCGAAGGGAGAGTCGCACCAGGCGGCGGCCGACGTGGCGACGCAGGCGGTAGCGACAGTCGCTGATAGGATCCGGCAGTTGGGACTCGACGTGGCGCTGCACAAAACAGAGGCCATGTGTTTTCATGGCCGTCTGAACGCGCCACGTTCAGAGTCCCACATTACGGTGGAGGGGGTTCGCATCGGCGTCGGGAGGACGATGAAGTACCTGGGACTCGTCCTCGACAGCCGGTGGAACTTCAGGGAGCATTTCCTGCATTTGGCCCCAAGGCTGAACCGGGCAGCAGCCGCTCTCAAGCGGCTCCTGCCCAATCTCGGCGGGCCAAATGCCTCCTGCCGGAGGCTGTACGCCGGTGTCGTGCGGTCCATGGCCCTCTACGGGGCCCCTGTGTGGGCCCTAAGCATCCGGACGCGACCACTCAAGCTGGTCGCATGCCAGAGGGTCATGGCTATCCGGATGATCCGGGGATACCGCACGATCGCCGGCGAATCAGCCAACCTCCTAGCGGGATTGCTGCCCTGGGATCTGGAGGCGACTGCCCTCCAGCGCGTCTATGAATGGCGCGTGGAGGCGCAGCGTCGGGGCGAATCCCCGCTGCCTCGACAAGTCGAGGCGCGGCGGGAAGAGCTCCGGCGCGATCTCAGGGCAGTATGGAGGGAGCGACTGTCGCAACCGAGGTCCGGGCACGCCGCAATCGCGGCGGTAAGACCCCTCTTTGAGGAGTGGCTGGATAGGCGTCACGGCGTCCTGACCTACCGCATGACGCAGGTCCTCACCGGACACGGAAGTTTCGGGAGGTTCCTGTGTCTGATAGGGAGGGAAGAAACGCCTGGGTGTCACCACTGCGAGGATCGTCCGGAGGACACGGTGGAGCATACGGTGCAGGACTGCCCCGCTTGGGCAGAGCACCGCCGTGTCCTCACGACGGCGATAGGCGGAGACCTCTCGCGCCCGGCATTGGTCGAGGCCATGCTGCGGGGCGAGACGGAGTGGGAAGCGGTCGCCTCCTTCTGCGAAGCAGTCATGCTCGTGAAGGAGGAGGCGGGCCGCCTGAGGGAGAGGACAGCGTCCTCCCTCCACCCCAGCCGCAGTGGTAGACGTCCACGGCGTCGGACGTCGCGAGACGATCTCCGGCCACCGTAGGCGCGGGCATGCGGGCGGCGAGTAATGGGCGACTCGCTGTCCGACCATGGACCATGCCCGGGTCGACGGCGCGTTGTGTTCCACGCGCGCCTCAAAGAGTGTCAGCATAGTGACGGGGCCTGTAGAGGGCCAAAGCCTGCTGGGGTCGCGGGACCAAGGGATTACCGTGACCCCGGTACGTAAAGGGCTAGTGAAGGACATCGTGGATTTTAGTCAGTACAAGTCTGACAGTCCCTCGCGCCCTGCCCTGGGTGGGAGGACTCATTTGATGATTTTACCACGATAAAAAAAAAAAAAAAAAAAAAATTAGGCATGAGTAGAATATAGCCTAGAGCGCTCCGAAATAATATAGCTGTCCAGGTACGTAAAAAAAAGAATTTGTACATCAGGTGATGACCAATATATATATGCAAATAAACAATACTTCTATAATATTAGTAGGTACGTAAGTATAGACGAGGTAATTATATTATTAAGCTGGCCATGTATTATTTCGGTGAAACGATCTGAAGGTGGGCGTCTAATTTCCTGAAAATTCTCAAGTGGTACGTACTACAATGAAAATGCTGATGAATAAGAATTGTACCCTTCAGCCAGAGTACCCTTGAAAAGCTCTCGTATCATCATTGAAACTGGTTAACTTGTGTCCTTTACAGTTTTGAGGGTACCTACGCCTACAATAGGTATAAAAATCACCTTTATTACGGAGATCTTTTATAGGTGCTCACGGCTATACTTACCTACAATTTTTAATAGGTAGGTATTTATGGTATTAAAAATGACTGTTGAGGTCGGAAGGATTCATTTGATTATAATTTACCACCTCATCTTTATTTAAGAAACTATATGTTTTTTTTTTAAATAATTATGGTGCCGGTAAAATACTTATTATATATACACACCAAGTCGCGACGCTGCGTGTATATTTCAATAGAGCGACTCAAAGTTTAACTTAACGAAAAGAAGGAAAAAGACACCTCCTTTTGGCTTCGTGCTAGACCAATTTTGTTTTTTTTTTGTTTTTGTAGCATAATTTTGTTTTATTTTAGATTAATGTCGTTATTCTATCCTGTGTGAATCCAATACATAACTCAGTAACGCTTTTAATACTGTCGATTTTGATGTTCTACTTGGTATACTTAGCTCTCTTAACATATCTCCAACGGTAATTGATTGGTTTCGTAGTTACCTGTGTGGCCGCCGGCAACGTATTTGCATTGAAGGATCGTCATCTTCATGGTGCAATACTAATGCTGGCGTACCACAGGGCGGCGTACTATCTCCTCTTCTTTTCGCTATTTTTATCAATTCTATTTCTAATGACCTTCTCTCATCCCATCATCTATATGCTGACGATCTGCAAATTTATTCACAAGCTCCGGTAGATGAATTGTCTGAGGCGGTGAATATGGTGAATAAAGACCTGGCACGTATTTCTGAGTGGAGTTTGGCTCATGGTTTGAAGGTTAACCCTGTGAAGACGCAAGTCATTATTGTCGGTAGCCCTAGGCTTCGTTCAAAAATTAACTGGTCGGCCGTTCCCCAGATATATTTTGATGGATCATTAATCCCTTACAGCGATGCAGTTAAAAACCTGGGTATTTATATTGACAAGGACTTATCTTGGGGGCCCCAGTTGCAAGAGGTGAGCCGCAAATTGTTTGCGTCTGCAGGTTCCTTACGCCGTTTACGCAATTTTCTTCCAACTGCCACCAAAGCTGCGCTTGCCCAATCTCTCCTTCTCCCTATCCTCGACTATGCCGATACCAGTTATCCTGATCTCACTGAAGTGCAGCTAGATAAGCTTGAGCGACTCCAAAACTTCTGTATCAGGTTCATATTTGGTTTGCGCAAATATGACCATGTCTCCGAGTTCCGCGATAAACTCAAGTGGCTGCCTATCCGCCTTCGCCGGAATACGCATATTTTATCTTTATTGTACAACATTCTCTTCAATCCCACTACCCCCGTTTATCTCAAAGAACGCTTTAAGTTCATTAATGACACACATTTTAGACATTTGAGATCATCGGAGAATTTGAGGCTTTTGATGCCTGCACATACCACTAAATTCTATGACCATTCGTTTACGGTTCAGGCTATCCGTTTATGGAATGCATTGCCGGAGTCGGTAAGAGAAGCAAAATCACTTATGGCTTTTAAAAACTTAGTTGTTAATCATTTTCATTCACTCCAATGATTTAAAGTTCAATCCAAGTCAATCATAATTATTTTTACTATATTATTTTATTTGTTAATATTATTTTGTCTTCCACATCAATGTAAACATATTATATACATATATATATATTTATTTATTTTAATTTTATTTATTTTTTGACATAATATATTTCATTTTCTTTTTTCTTTATCGTTTACTTCATTTGTATTTAAATAATATCCATAATTATCATCATTTATACATTTATTTACATTTTTGTTTGAAGAGTAATTACAGTACACCATTGACTACCCCCTACCCTTCTTATCTTAATTCATACAGTCCATCCAAAGGTTGTCTGGAAGATATCGCTATTAGCGATAAGACCGCCATTGTAACCATAAATTAAGCTATATTGTAAACAGTAGTTTTAAAATGTTGGTGTACAATAAAGTATAATCTATCTATCTATCTATCTATCTACATAACTTTTCTTTCTTTACACATTTCCAGTATCGTCGCGTCACATCAGGTAGCGTCACGTCTCGGTGTGAGCTGGCTCTAAAATAGACCTCAATTATTTAGGAATTAATGGAGCAAAAAAAACAAACCATTTGCTTATGTGTAGGCGGCTTTGCGTTTCCACATATTTTATATGAAAATACAATGCCTGCTCACGTATTTCAAAGCCCATATGCCATGCCTAGCATGCCCTGGCTTCCAACTAAATGCTAGAAAACGCCGTAGGAGGTACTAAGAAAGTAATGTATTCACGTTAAGTGTATTCAATAAAACCTGTTAAGTATCCAAAAAATGAGGTTCTTATGTTTATTCTTAATGGTATGAAACGTGTGTGGGCTGATTTAAATGTCTGTCTAGACTCAGCTCATAATTGTTCTGATGTAGAAGGTACTTTAAGCTACTTATGTTCCAATTCGTAACGTATTCCTGGAGGTAACGCCTATAACAAAGTCAGTCGATACAGTCGTAAACGCAGTCGTATAACAAGCATATAACGGCACATACATACAATTGCTCGCCAAGACACAAAACAGATAGATGTAGAAGGCAGACACGACTTACATTACTCAAAGACAAAGCGCATATTTTGGCAATTCTTTCTCACGCAATGGAATGGTAGAGAACACCTTCCGGGTTGCCAAAGCAATTTAATTAAGATACAGTGTGAATGTAACTACTAACAAAAGTCTTCATTGCGAACGAAAAGATAGATAACTTCCTAAACTTTTTAGTTCGGGGAGAACTGGCAGGTTTAAAAATTAATATTTAAATGGTCTTATCGAAGAGTTGCATTCGAAATTCAATGAGAAAACTGAAAAAAAATATGTGATTATACCAATTCGCAAGACCGTTTTTTTTTTGGTTCTGACGTGTGTTCACGTTGCACAGAACAGTCGTGTTGATGGCATGACTAGATATCTAAGTGTCTAAACCGCTTGAATCTGTTTTTTGATCTTTGTAAGAAGTCACCCTTCTGTGCTATTTCGTGCTTCCCAACTGCGGCAAGCTACAATCAGCTTTATCGCTCTCGCGCCTCTTTATGTAGGGCCGGCGATAAATTCGCCTGTTAACCTAGATTTTATTTAAAAGGTCACGGGATATTGTTTTATATTTGAGTGAGTATCTCTTGTGGGCTTGACGGATGTGATTGACAGGTGATTTTTACCAATTTTATTCTGCACTCGTTTAGCTGAAAGCACAACAACATCAGTATAAAATGCCTGAACTTTCTTTCTATGCGACCAATATAAGAATGAAGTTGTAATGTCGTCATGTGCAGATGAAATTTTACAGTAATTGGTAATCATATTTATGTAGGTATACAGTGGGCAGAATTCGAAAAGTAATGTCCTTCTACCATATTGATAAACCATGCTACTACGAAACCAATTTCAAACCAATCTCATGTCAAAGTAGTTAATCAGAATTTCACGAGAAAATCGCGTTTGAATTTTGTTAATTTTATTCATATTACTCGTATTATTGCTTGTGACTATTTAGATAATGATGTCTAAAATGTGGGTTAATCCAAGACAAGCCAAGACTAAACTGTCATGGCAGATGACGACTAAACTGACTAAGCTTAGCCGTTGTTTCCAACTTCGTGTTATTTCTCACTAGCTGTTGCCAGCGGCTTCGCCTGCAACTACTACAGCTCGAAAATTATCCCAGCAAAACATAAAATCGGGATAAAAACTTTCTTATGCGTTAATCCAGGTTTTAAACTATATGTGTACCACATCCAAATCAATACAATGAAAATACATTCCTGGATCCATCCTCACAAACTTTCGCATTTATAATATTAGTAAGATAAGATTTCTGAAAACCCGTTTTCAACTTTAGAAAGCAAATGGAGAAAAGTTTACCCATTGAGGATTACTATTATTTATGAAGATCCACAATTATCTATTTTTTTCCCAGTAAGTTTGGGATCCTTTTTTCATTCTAGCTATGCTATATATTTCTATATTTGTAGCGTCCACCCACAAACAAAACTAAGTAGGCGTACAGTTCATGTGAAAACCGATAATTGAATCCCAAGTAAAACAATCCTGGCTTGATTACAAACAAGGTATTATTGTGCAGCTTCTAAAGCTGGATCACCCACTCGCTTCCGCCCACCAGTTGTCATTAGATAGTCTCGAAGCCTCAATAAATAGCTATGGGGTTTTAAGAAGCAACTTTATGAAAACATAGCAGAGTAATCCTGCTGTAAGAACTATCTTTTAACTGTAAATAATATGAAAGGAACATTGATAATAGATTTGCAATGTTTACTGATACTGCTTGCCTACATCTTCTCATTTCTGGGCAAAGGCGTCTCCCCATAGCCTGCCGGGGTCGCGGGACTTACCCATTACCGTGACCCCGGTACGTAAAGGGCTAGTGAAGGACACCGTGGATTTTAGTCAGTACAAGTCTGACAGTCCCTCCCGCCCTGCCCTGGGTGGGAGGACTCATTTGATGATTTTACCACGATAAAAAAAGGCCTCTCCCCATGACTTAAAGATTTTCGATCCAGGTCCAAGTAGGATCACTGGTCGTAGGTTTTGTCTAGCTTGTCTCTCCATCTTCTACGCGGTCTTTCACGAAGCCTTTTTGCTGTGCCATGACTCCAGAAAGTTGTCATTTTCACTCACACCTCATTAAGCATGAGTCAGACGGCTCAGTCCCACTTCAGCTTAGCGATTTTTTGAGCAACGTCAACAACAAATTTATTTTCTTCTTTACTTTTTTATTATTTAAATCTAGCTAGTCGCATTTTCTCTGTCCTGAAAGGAGGCGTACGTAGATGAAGGAAAAAACAGCAATAAACATTCAAAATTAACATATAGACACATCTTATAAGTCATTACTCAGCGATAGTACAGTCATAGCCTATTTCTATTTAAGCAGAGCGCGGTAAAGCAATCGTAACTCTTTGTAGGTACCTACTTGTAGTCTCGCTTGGCGCTATGAATAACTGAAGGAATATTGTTCATAGTTTACGTAGTGAAGGGAAATGCAGAAGGATTACTTGAAATAAAAATAAGTGACAATAAACACCCACTTATATACATAGCATATGTATAGCGTATAAATTAGGCTATCGGGGGCCCTAGCACGACTTTTTTTACCGTTTACAAGTACTTTACTTCACGTTTTTGTGACGTAAAGTAAACTGGAACTTTGACTTTAATTTGATGAATAAAAATTAGTACATTTGAGGCACTTTTTCATACAATAAACGCCGTACCCAGTTCAAGTACCTACCTACGCTGAAAAATACGGAAATCTTGTACTAAGGCGTCCGGTATGCAATACGCTGTCGAGCCGTGCTGATAAAATATATTAACGCTAAAATTAAGATGGGTCATTGAAGAGTTCGCTCTGCCATTTATTCTTCCCTTACTTATTAAACATTAAAAAAATGGTGAAGGATCGCTACAAGGGACTGTCAAATGAAGGGGTTTCTTGAATTCCCCTGGGATATTTGACTTATTTTTATCTGATTTACTTTTATCAGTTGATGCTTATAGAAACTTGGGGATCCAATGGTCGAGAGGCCGTGGGCACATGCTCAGGGTGCCCAAAGGATAAGATCGCCCTTTATGTAGCTATTTTTGCTAATACATGTCAAAAATACGATTTACAGTGGCAGTTTTCTTGGCATTTTGGTTGCTACAAACCTTCTGCGTTTCTCTATATTTGAGGACACATCTGTTTGGAAGCTGTAAAGTGTTTTGCATCGGCGTAGGTGTTCACTGAATGTATGTTCTGTTCGTATGTTTTGATTTTGTGTACATATGGAGTGTCGAACGAGTGCCAGCGATGATAGACTTAGCTCCATCTGTTGGGTCGGTTCACGAATTGTTGACAAAGTATTGAGAGATAATACTTTTTATTGACTTGGTGATTTAAAAAGGATTTTTTACTTTGTTTATTACATTTTGAAACGATATGACACGGCTTTAAGTCCTTTTCTTGGTTTTGGGAGGCTCTCATACCAGTTATTTCGTATTTTTATAAATATTTTCAAAAAAAAAAACTAAACTACACAAACCTCGTACTTGGTTTCAGATATATGTAAAACTAGCTTCTGCCCGCGGTTTCACCCGCGTCATGTTAGGCGTTTGGCCCTATGGTCCCGTCCCGGTCAGTTCCCTTGAGGAGCACGTGGAACACGACGCACCGTGGCTCGGGCCTTGTCCTTTGTCGGACGGCGAGCTACCCATTACTCCCCGTCCGCAAGCGGCTGGAATATGCCCCGCGATTTGTTGCCCCGTGTCTGGGGCGATAGGTAGAGGACATCTTTTCCCGCACGCATTCCGACTGCTCCCCATTCACCTCGCCTGCCGCCGAATCCCTGAGGTACCTCCCGCAATAACCGTGCCCGGGAGGACTTGCGTCAGGTTGAAGTTGAGGCTGAGGACGCCGTAGCGCATCTCCAACCACTTCTCAAAGATGATCTTACGACCGCAATTATGACTTGCCCAGGCAGTCATTATTTTATTGTAGTATTATTTTGAAACTATGATATCTCCTTAGATATTCATTAAAATCAAACGATGTCAAGGGCAATTTTGTTGCAAAATCAAATGCTTGTGATGATTAACGTATTCATTTGGATAAGGATCAATATCATGTTAATGAAAATACCTTCGCAAATAATGAAGCTCTTTAAAATCATATTTGATTTCCACAAAAAAGGTTATAGTGACTTAACCTTAAAAGATAGATATATGCTCTCGCGGACTTTATTTTAGAACTTTTCATGAGAAATAATTCCGTAGTACATAATTTTTGCGTATCTTTAACCGTTTACGCAGCGCACGCAACGGAAGCTCTCGAAAAGGAATTCATTTTCCCGATTTTGAAACATTTCTCACTGCTGCTCCGCTCCTTTTACTGATAGCGTGATGTTACATAGCCTATAGCCTTCCTCGATAAATGGACTACCCAACACTGAAAGAATCATTCAAATCGGACCAGTAGTTCCAGAGATTAGCGCGTTCAAACAAACAAACTCTGCAGCTTTATAATATTAGTATAGATGAAACCACTAATGATACATATCAACGTACAACTGTTATTTGAACAACAGATTAAATACGCAGTTATTTACTAAAAAAACAAACCAAAAAATCTCCTTTGTATTAAAATATTTTTAAACCGCAATTTTGTGACGCCGTTTAATCCTCTGTAACCATGCTATAGAATCTTTTGTTCGACGGTTCTTAGACCCAGGCTCTCAATTTCGCGAAGTAGGGTGAAGTTACAAATTATCGTCCGTCCGTTAATTGCTCCGCCCTTCCTTACTTTTTGTTCATCCAGCCTTTTAATTTAACTGAGCCATAAATTATATCATTAAGTAAATTACTTTCGACATTATTAATTATTCTTTTCAAGTGAAAATGTTAGTTGCAAGCATTTTTAATTGGACATGGGAGCCTGCAAACTGGAGTTGTAGTTTTGTGAAAAATTGAAATGAGGGTCAAATTAAAAAATCTTTTTTTTTAAATTATTTTTATTCACAATAAACTGAGAAACTGTTTACTCGCTGAAGCATGTCAGTTAGTATGTTTATAAATATGAGTGTTAAATTAATTAGGTAGTAAATATGAACTATGTGTTTGCATATTCGCTGTGTGTTTTCAACTGAACTTATAAAAAATGAGTTATACTTAAAAAAGGTAAATATCTGGTATACTTTCTTTTCCCTCTCCTTATTATTAACTAGCTGTACCCTACCACGCTTCGCTGTGGCACATTGTGATTGAATGATCGTTAAAAAAACTGTATTTTCGCGGTCGCGGATATGTGACTGATGCAAAAATTAGATAAACAATCCTTGATGCAGATTATATATCATGCTAACATTTTAGCTCAATTGGTGCAGAACTTTTTGAGTTTTTGAAGCGTTCACAAACCAACATAACATTTTTATAAGTATAGATAGATTGACAGCTAACCTTTTTTTTTTTTTTTTGCGTGGTAAAATCATCAAATGAGTCCTCCCACCCAGGGCAGGGCGGGACTGTCAGACTTGTACTGACTAAAATCCACGGTGTCCTTCACGAGCCCTTTACGTACCGGGGTTACGGTGATGGATAAGTCCCGCGACCCCGGCAGGCTCTAGCCCTCTACAGGCCCCGTCACTATGCTGACACTCCTTGAGGCGCGCGTGGAACACAACGCGCCGTCGACCCGGGCATGGTCCATGGTCGGGCAGCGAGTCGCCCATTACTCGCTGCCCGCATGCCCGCTTGACAGCTAACCTTCTATTATTTACGAGTATGCTATGGGTTGGCATAATATTTTAAGAATAAAAACTCCACAGCAACATTTTTTTAGTCTATTATCATCACATACAGACTCCACTCTAACATTCGTCTGATCCTTTTATTCCAGTTCAGACCGTAATCCGGTCTAGACAGATGGAGTCTCCTAGCCGGAATATGTCTCACTAGTTCTGATAAATGGTCCTATTTCAGACTAATATCTGTGAATATGCTGTTGTATTATTTTAAAAAGAGAAATTGAATATGTTTGCATGAAACAAAGTGGAGTAATTTGACAGTTTAAAGTGGTTAAAGTCTGCAGTTGGCGTTGAGAAATTGGTTCATATTTTTGTGATGATAGTTTATGGCAAAAGTAGTTCTTTGCATCTGGTTTTAAGTTATTACACCTCATTTTAGAATATGAGATTCTAAAATAAGATTAAAAGTGATTTACGACTTTAGAATAATGTAAATTTAATAAAAAAGTATAAACAATAACAGACATAACATGTGAAATTCATGTGATAGATCTGATATATAGCCCCTATGTAATTCATAATAGTACGAAATCAGTTTTTAGGCGCGGGATAGCGCCCAGTTTGTTCAATGAAAGACCGGTCCAGATAAATTGCAATATGTATTGTAGATTCCACAAAAGTGCTTTATGGCTTATTCACACACAATATAACAAGTTACGAATACGGTCGTAGAAATAGATATCCACGTTACAATATGTGGATTATTTACAGCCTAATAATATACTTGATAATTTTGTTGTAATCCGACCGGTAACGACAAGTCTGATGAGCGGTGTGTCGGGCATAGACAAAACATAACCATAGTGTTGTCACTATGGGTTATGTTTTGTACTACCATAGATAATGTAAGACGAAATTAGTTCGCCACACCACCCCCCTACGGAGAAAAAAAGGGTATACACGAAAATAAACACAAAATTACAACTATAAATCTAATATGTCCCTAAATCTAACCCGTCTGCCAGTTCTGGTGGTGACAGTAGCTGGAGGTGGTGAAGTGGTAGGAGCTGGAGAAGATGAGCGTGCTGGAACAGATGGACATTGCGGGACAGGAGTTTGTTCGGAAGGAAGTGCTTGAACAGGGACTGATACTGGTGGTAAGGAAGATGCTTCGACATCCAGGTAAGCTGGTTTGACACGGTCTATGCTGACCGTAGCCTCTCTTCCATTCATATCCAAGGTAAGGGTTTTGTCCCTTCTCCTCAGGATACGATATGGGCCAGTGTAAGGAGGTTGCAGAGGCCTTCGAACAGTATCGTCGCGGAGCAGAACGTGAGTCGCAGTCGCCAAGTCTTTAAATACAAATGATGACGGGCGAGTGTGTCGTGAGGCTGGTATTGGGCGTAAAACTTCCATCCGGTTTCTAAGCTCCGTGACGAAATCTGCGGCGTCGATTGGGCTCCTGGGTTCATCAGCTGGCACGATTAGTTCTCCAGGGAGGCGGAGAGGTTCTCCATAGACTAATTCAGCAGATGAGGTGTTCAAGTCCTCTTTGAGTGAGGTCCTCATGCCAAGGAGTACTAATGGGAGCGCTTTGCTCCATGTTTGGGAATGGCACATCAAAGAAGCTTTTAGTTGGCGGTGCATGCGTTCTACCATGCCATTTGCGCACGGATGGTAGCTGGTTGTGCGAATCCGCTTTGTTGCGCACACGTTCATGAGGCGCCGAAACAAGGTGGATTCGAACTGACGACCTTGATCGGTCGTTATGGTGCTTGGTACCCCAAAACGGGATATCCAACCAGTTACCAGCGTGTCTGCCACTTCTTCTGCCGTAATAGATGACATAGGCCACGCTTCGGGCCATCGCGTGAATCTGTCAACCGCGGTAAGGCAATATGTGTAATTGTTTGAGTGCGGCAGTGGACCTATGATATCGATATGTATATGAGAGAATCTACTTGAAGGATTACGGAAAGGTGTTAGTGGCGCAGATGTGTGCCTAGTGATCTTATTGCGCTGGCACTGTATGCATGACTTTGCCCATTTTCGGCAGTCTATGTTCATCTGCGGCCATACGTATCGCTCCGCCACCAAACGTAAGGATGCCCTCACGCCTGGGTGACTGAGACCATGCAGTCGATCGAAAGCTGTTCGACGAAAGGGTTGAGTGAGATATGGGCGAGGTCTGCCTGTTGAGGTGTCACATATTATGAATGTGTTGGTTCCGGGGACAACGATTTTTTTTAACTTCATGGAAGAAGATGAAAACATCTTCTTGAGTTCCTCGTCATTCTCTTGGGACTCAGCAAGGGATTGGCAGTCCTCCTCCAAAGAAATGGATTCAATCCGTGACATGGCGTCTGCTACTACATTGTCAGCGCCTTTTATGTACTGTATATCGGTAGTGAATTGACTGATGAAGGTTAACTGATTGAGTTGTGTTGGTGGTAATTTTTCGCGACGCTGGACGAAGGCGTAAACTAGTGGCTTGTGATCAGTAAATATTGTTGCGTGTTGCACTTCTAGTATGTGCCGAAAGTGTTGAACGCTCTCGTACACAGCTAGAAGTTCCCTATAATATGCAGGCCATTCACTTTGCTTGGTAGTTAGTTTTTTACTGAAGTATGCGAGGGGTTGCCAGTCGTCGTCGACTTTCTGTTGTAAGCATGCACCTATGTGCATGCTGGACGCATCGGTGAAGAGGCCCAATGGGACGTCACATTTTGGGTGCGACAAGGTAGTAACATCAGTCAGGCTCTTCTTGCAATCGTTAAAAAATTGTTCGAGCTCGGGTGTCCATGGAAATGGTTTTGCGCCCTTGCTGTTTGTTGCAGCGACTGCGTCAATTAATGGAGCCTGGTACTTGGCGGCGTTGGGCAAGAATCTGCGGTAGTAGTTTACCATGCCCAGGAATCTGCGCACGCCTTGTACTGTCTTGGGGAGAGGGAAATCCATCAGTGCACGGATGCGATCTTCGGGTGGGTATGTGCCTGCAGCGTTAATGCGGTAACCCAAAAAGGTAACCTCAGCTGCGCCAAGAACGCACTTTGCTGGGTTGATGACCACCCCATACTCGTGCAGTCGACGGAACAGGAGCCTGAGGTGTTCAGCATGCTCTCTAGGGTCTTTTGAGTAAACAAGGATATCATCCACGTATGCAAAACAGAAGCTAAATCCCCGTACCACTTCGTCAATAAACCTCTGAAAAGTCTGCCCAGCGTTTCGTAGGCCAAACGTCATGTAGGGGAATTCGAACAGGCCAAAAGGTGTAATTATGGCTGTTTTACAAATATCATCAGGGTTTACAGGAATTTGTTGATAGGCTTTAACTAAATCTAAAGTACTAAATACTGAGCATCCGGAAAGGTTCTGGCAAAAATCCCCTACATGACGGACGGGGTAGCGGTCCGGAATGGTGCGGGCGTTAAGAGCTCGAAAGTCCCCACATGGACGGTAAGTATCATCCTTTTTAGGTGCGAGGTGCAGTGGAGAGGACCATGCGCTGCTAGAAGGTCTAGCAGTGCCTACTCGAACCATCTCTTCAAATGCCTTGTGAGCTTCTCGGAGTTTTTGTGGAGCAAGACGACGTGGTCGTGCTGTCACTGGTGGACCATCGGTGGTGTTGATGAAATGTACCGTGGAGTGCTTCGGTTCTGTAGGAGCACCAGGAGGTCGTAAGATGCTGGGGAACTCGGACAGAATGTGTGCATATGGAGAGTCAGGTGATTGGATGACCTTAATACTGGGTTGATCTATTGACGATAATTCCGTCACAGTAGACAACCCAGTTTTGTCGTCCCTTAATTTCCCGAGAGCACAGTCTGGTAGCAGATGATAATGGGCTAAAAAATCTGAGCCGATTATTGGAGTTCCAACCTCTGCAACTATGAATTTCCACGCAAAGTCACGTCTTAATCCTAAATTTAGTTTAAGCTCTACAATACCGAAAGTATTTATTTTGGAACCGTTTGCTGCTATAAGTTCATAAGGTAGTGGCTGCTTGTTACCTCGAATATCAGAGAACCGTCTAGGAAGGCAAGATAGATCGGATCCGGTGTCGATTAAAAATCGCCGGCCCGAATACCGATCTGTTACGAAAAGACGGCGACTTGCTAGGGAGCAGTCAGTGGTCGCCATTACTGACTGCTGTTGGAGTTTCCCTGAGGGGCAGAGTTAGACCAAGTGCAGGGTTGTAAGCATTTGGTTGCCTTTGAAGCAAACCGATCATGGTACCAGCATATTTGGTTGTTGTGAGAGCGTGTTGCAGATCGAGAACGACTGCGACTACGGTTATTGGTGCCACGGTGGGTATTGCTTGCGGTTAACTGAGTTACTAATTGTGTAAGGTCTGCAACTTGTTTCTGGAGCAGAGATAATTGATCCCTAGTGTCATTATTTGCAGATGGTGCAGCCGTACTAGCTGCAATTTGTACCGGTTGGGAGCTGATTTCTTGCAGCTTGTCTGCTAAATCGCCCAGTTCTTCAAGGGATGTAAGGCTTTGTGCAACTAAAATCCCTTGGATGTGTTGAGGCAACCGATTCATCCAGATTGTCTTTAGAAGCTGCTCTGTAAAGGATGAACCCGCAAGAGCCCTGAGGTGACGCAGGAATGATGAGGGCTTTCTATCCCCCATCTCCTCTTTTTCCAGGAGCCTCTTAATTTTCTCATCATAAGAAACTGAGAAGCGAGATATAAGAGCTTTTTTCAGAGTAGAGTAAGGTTGCTCCTTAGGTGGTTCTGTAATTAAGTCCTCAACTTCAATTGCAGATTTTGTGTCGAGTTGACTGATGGCATAGTAATATTTTGTTGTCTCCTGTGTGATGCTATTAATATGAAATTGTGCCTCTAAACTAGCAAACCAAAGACCAGGTCGGTCGGGCCAGAAGGGAGGAACACGGATAGATACTCTATTTATTAAAATGTTTTGAGAGCTAGATGTGCAAGCGTTAGCTGACTGTCCACCACCAGTTTCGACCTCAGGGTCTAGGAAAATGTCTTTTCCCACAGTAGCCATAGTGTTAATAATTGAAAATATTAGCAATAACAAACACGAACACACAACAATTGTTACAGCATTAATGTATAAAATGTATCGCAGGAAACCATATAACAAATTAATCACAGACAACAGGCAACTTGCTCATTCAAAAAAATATAAAAAGAACCGTGCAGAAATTATACATGCAACATCAGGTAAAATTGCAACATATGCGAGTATGTTAAGCTAAAACGGTGAAGTGTAAAGATTGTAAAAAAAAATGGATTGTAGCAGTATAACACCAGTATCATTTAGATTACACCAATTATGCAGAATTACTTTGAAACATGTGTAAGGACAGAGGAAAAATAGTATTAAATTAAATATAAATTTCTCAGTTCAAGCGTTAGAATTATTAGAAGTTTCTGCCAAATAGTTCCAAATAAAAACCCATTGAAGCACTGTTACTTTTGAGGGTAAGCTTTACTATAGTCCACAATATATTCCATGCAAAAGTTCAAACTTACAGGTTTTGATGTCTCACCGTTCTTCAATGACACATAACGCAATATCTCCGACCCTGGAACGCGTCTGGTTTACGATTTCGAGTGATGACGTAGCGTCAAATGTCAAACTTCGCGCGTTAACTTCCAGTTTCTCCGAAAATCCGCACGTGAAAAAGTGGCGTTAGTATGTCGGAGAAAAATTTGATTTTAAAGTTTATATTTAAAAGTTTATGTTTGGGAAACTTTACACCTTTTGCACTGATATACACTAAAACACTGGTCGCACTTTTGAAACTAGTATGTTAGCCGGCAAACTCGCATAATAGCTGGCGAGTTGGTAGATACTATCGCTGCCTCGATGAGTGCGAGCTGGATGCGCTGCATTGAACTGGAGTCCAGGTCTTCTTGTTACCGACGTCCTACGCCGATGATGATTATCTTCGGACGTCGGTCGTCGTCGGGGTCACCAATTTAGGCGCGGGATAGCGCCCAGTTTGTTCAATGAAAGACCGGTCCAGATAAATTGCAATATGTATTGTAGATTCCACAAAAGTGCTTTATGGCTTATTCACACACAATATAACAAGTTACGAATACGGTCGTAGAAATAGATATCCACGTTACAATATGTGGATTATTTACAGCCTAATAATATACTTGATAATTTTGTTGTAATCCGACCGGTAACGACAAGTCTGATGAGCGGTGTGTCGGGCATAGACAAAACATAACCATAGTGTTGTCACTATGGGTTATGTTTTGTACTACCATAGATAATGTAAGACGAAATTAGTTCGCCACAAGTTGATGGTCAAATATTTTATCGAATTTAATAAAGGTTACAAATAAATAATAACTCAATTTATAAATTATGTAATCAAGTTTTAAAAAGGTTCTACTACACAGGATTTGTTTATTATTGCTTATTTCATTAGTTATTTAGCTAAAATGAATGACGATCTGTGATTGGTTAATAATGGCGGAAATATTTGTTTTTATACAATAAAAATAGATGTACCCCCATATTCGTGGTCATTACGCTGCAACTGTTAAATGAGATAAGTCGTGTCCTGAGTGGTGTTTTGTTTATGTTATCTATATATATAAAAGGAGAACTGACTGACTGACATATCAACGTACAGCCGAAACTACTGGGGCTAGGAATGTGAAATTTTGCACACGGCTTCCTATTATAATGTAGGGGAGCACTAAGAAGGGGTTTTTGGAAATTTAACCTTTAAGGGGGTGAAAAGGGGGAATTAGGAAAGTACGTAACCCACGCGGACGAAGTCGCGGGCAAAGTGCTAGTGTGATATAAAAATAAAAATAGAGAATCCAAGTGCGTGATGTTGAAAGTTATACTTTTTGTCCTAATGTTCCACAATGCAAATGTAAGTTGATCAATATTTATTATGATGAGAGTATTACTCACATTGTATGTTTTATAAATGAGTGAACTGATAAAATATGTTGCCGTGGAGTTTGTTTCTTAATTCTTCTCCACAAAGACCTAGGGTTTGCGAATGGAGGTAGTTTGATAATAAGTACCTAGTCTTGATTTTGTGCTTTTTTTATAAACCCATTCCTATACAGAAGTCCTATGGAGATACTTTACATGTAGTAAATTAATGGCAGTTACCATCCTGGCATCCAAAACTTGAAAATAAAGTAGATATGTATATCAATAAAACCAGAACTACACATTCTATTTATCACACACATTCTATTTCTAACACATGCGTTGAAGCCTGCCGGGGTCGCGGGTCTGTACGAATTACTGTGACCCCGGAACGTAAAGGGCTATTGAAGGACACCGTGTATTTTATTCAGTACAAGTCTGACAGTCCTTCCCGCTCCGCCCTGGGTTGGAGGACTCATAAGATGATTTACCACGTAAAAAAAAACAACATTTGTTGAGTGGTCTACTAGTGTTTGGCCATAGAAAGAGCGAGCTATTTTAAGCAACATAATTAAATTATTGTAATTATTTCACCAGTAAAATGACCACTGCTGGACCTAATTGTTGCCACGGCAACTGATGTTATTCTTCTTGCATTCTTCATATTTCCGCCTGGTCATCGGTCTACTGCTGCACGTCCAGGTATGTGGAGTAAGCATTAATAAACAGAATAGTAATAAGAACGTAGCAGAATCATATATATATACTCTTAGATATATAATGTCCTCGTAAGTGCCGACGAAAAGTGGCTTCATCTGCACGCTCTTTTCAAACTTTTTTCCGAGAGAAATCTCAAGACTTATAAAGATAATTAACTGAACATAATATTAAAAAAACCAGATATCTTAAGGTTATTGAGTTTGCTCTTAAACCATTGAAATTTACTTCTTTTACACCACAAAATTAATAGGGACTCTAAAGTTCTAGTCGTTCTTCAAAGTCAAATAAATCAGCCGATATCACTGAGCATCCACCACTTCTCAATAAGTAAGTTCCTATAACAATAATATGGTAATTCCACCAGTCCTTCAGATTAATTGAAGAATATTTAATTAATGTTATTACAATTCACAATAGCTAAGCGTTTGACCTTATCTTAGTGTTCCAATATTCTACAAATAGTTCTGACAGGCACAATTAATAAATTGCTCTCAGCTTTAATGGATGGAATTAATCGAAATTGAAACACAATATTATTCTTGAAGAGTCATCGATGTTGGAATAATAGAAGGAGATTAATTGGTTGATAAAAGTCGCCGAACGTCAATCCGTCAATTGCTTATATTCTTTATTTAATTTATTTAAAATCTTCCTTACAACTATCATTACAGGTTTGTTAGGTACCTAATGCGATAGTGTGCCTTATCTACTAAAAATTAAATTAATTACAATATAAAAGAAAGTAAAAAATATAAAAACATAACAATAAGAACTTTACAAAAGATTAAAAATTATAGGACATACAAAACACATATTACAATTTAAAAAACAATATAAAACAACAATAAATGAAACTATACTAATCACTTTAACACAAAATAAACAACAAAGTCTTTGCTTTGAATTCACTCAAATGGCAACTGTATATGTCAATTTTGATGTGAAGGTCGTGACACGGATTGCACGGGTAAGAGGTCTTTTTTTTTAGCGTTGTAAAATCATCAAATGAGTCCTCCCACCCAGGGCAGGGCGGGAGGTAACTGTCAGACTTGTACTGACTAAAATCCACGGTGTCCTGCAATAGCCCTTTACGTACAGGGGTCACGGTAAATCGTTAGTCCCGCGACCCCGGCAGGCTTTGGCCCTCTACAGGCCCCGTCACTATGCTGATACTCTTTGAGGCGCGCGTGGAACACAACGCGCCGTCGACCCGGGCATGGTCCATGGTCGGACAGCAAGTTGCCCAGAGTAAGAGGTGTCTTAGCTAGTAGGTTGGTCTTAGCTGTTGGCACGGCCAGCAGTGGCGGCCGCCGCCGCCTCCACATGTAACGGTCCGGTACACACAAATTTAACCGCAGCGGTACTCCTGGGTTATGCTCAATACCACGTAACAATTTAACTAGGTAAGCTACAAGTGTGAATTCCCGTCTTACCTTCACTTGGTTATACCCGACCATACCCAGTACAAATAGAGTCGAGTACATTAACGGGTAATACGGATATACCCCGTATTACTTCGTACCGTCATCTACCACCCGCGCCCTCGTGGTCGCAAGACTATCAGGTAGCCTTAAAGGGCTATTGAAGGACACTGTGGATTTTAGTCAATACAAGTCTGTCAGTCCCTCTGGGTGGGAGGACTTATTCGATGATTTTACCATGGAAAAAAAAACCGTCAGGCAACCTAGTCCATCGCCGACCTTGTCTTCCGATCCGTGGTCGCCACTCGAGAGCCTTTCTTACCCATCGGTTGTCAGTTCTAGGAGGAGTGACGTGGCTTGCCCATTGCCATTTAAATCTGAAAATTTTAATAGCTATATCAATGACTGACAGGGCCTGTAGAGGGCCAAAGCCTGCCGAATTACCGTGACCCCGGTACGTAAAGGGCTATTGAAGGACACCGTGGATTTTAGTCAGTACAAGTCTGACAGTCCCTCCCGCCCTGCCCTGGGTGGGAGGACTCATTTGATGATTTTATATCAATGACTATAGTGCTTCCTTCAGCGAATCTGCACACAGCATGGAGACTACAGTGATTGATAATAATCATTTTGCAATGTCATAAGATAGAGTTGTCGTCACCATTTCAGTTTGCAACCAATGCTAGTATGGGCATGGGAATGAACGGTATGGGCCTCCCCTGTGATGCCTTACTTTCCAGTTTTGCACATCCCTCACGATCATGTTTACTATAAAGTAAGAAACGGTAACCCATCCACTACATTACACATCCATTGAACAGAGCAAAAGCAATTTAACGCTCTATACTTTACTACAATTCAAGCATGATGTATTATAGTTGTAGAATTCAAAACAATTTGCATATAAACTTAAGATTCAAATTGCATTAGTAGCAATTTAACTTGACTACAGAACAGTTTATTTCTATTCTAACATAATTTATAATTAATATGTACACACTTTTATATCATGCGTCGTAAACAACGAGCCTTCTGTACCTATGTATCTGTGCCCGCTCCAGCTCGTAGCGGCCTACGCGGCGTAGCAGTGGCTCTACGAGGTCCGCCGGCTACGGACGTCTACGGCTACGCGCCGCGTCCTCGGAAATTTTCGACTACGGTCTGATTCGAGTTTCTATTATCTTGTGCTACTGTGACTTCAGTATATTTGTTCAGCCGGTTGAACAAATATTTGTCTCTGAATCTATTTATTTTGTCGAGTTTCCTTCGCGGACGGTGTATTCGGAATTAAAGGACTTGTCAGTTTTATTTTGTTGAAGAGTGAACTTTTTTATTGGTTGGTTGAGAAGTTGGAATTTTTCAAGAGGTGTAAGTATTATTTTTTTAATTAATTTTAAGTAGTTTTAATGTATTGGGAATATTTATTTTAAGTAAAAATTTGAGCTCTATGATGACTATTTTTAACAAATCACTGCAATATAATATACCTACCTACCTACCGGTAGTGTGTGTAGTGGTACTTGTACTATGGGTTCACGGAAGGTCCCGGATTCGAGTGCCCACTTACGTTCCTCCAAGAAGCCATTGTCCGGTGACCCGATAGGAGCCTACGGTGGTTAACTGAAAAAGGTTTTTACGCATGAAAAGGAAGGTACTTTGAAAAAAATATATTCGTATTTGGAAATCGAACCCTATACTCTGAAAGGATCCATTTTAATTGGTACATCTTCAAGTTTTCTATAGTTGTTATGAGAAAAAGGGGTGGTTTAGTGCAAATGGCCGTAAGTTTTGAGTTGCAGGTTTGAACTCGGCCTAGCACTTTGTGCTATATATATAAATGCTTCCAAAAGAATGAATGAAAAATCATTAGTATACAGACATATATTATGACCTGATGTCATGACGGGTCATGCCATCTTCACTGGGTCTCCGTCATGAACAACGGCCACCTGGATTTAACGTCATGAAAGCCTGTGTTCAGCTGTGAACATTATAGGCCGTTTCAACATTTGCCTAGCCTTTTCCCAACTATATTGGGGTCGACTTCCAGTCAAACCGGATCCAGCTGGATGTCAGTATTTTACATGGAGCGCCTGCTTATCGGAACTCCACAACCCAGTTAATGGGTAATACGATACCTTATGGTAAGACTGGTTGTCACACTTTAGAGCTTCTGACTTACAGTAACGAATGTCAAAGATCTACAACTGACAGCCAGGACCAACGGCTTTACGTGCTTTCCGAGGCACGAACGAAACTCGCTATGCTCGATGGTCACCCATCCACAGACCAATCTCGGCAAGCGCGGCTTACTCCGGAAGATCGGCCTGTGTCGTTATTTAGCCACGAGCTCCACATTATAGGCCGTTAATGCTATGAAATATTTCGGACCAAAGTTCTTCGGCTCTTCATCGCGACGCTGGTCAAAGTTATTTTCATACAATGATTTTAGTTTCTATGATTTCTTCGTTTCGTTAATAATAATGTATTTATCTCGACAGTTTCTCACAAACATCCCTTTTTTCTTTTGGTTCGTAAAATTATTAAAATACTCCTCCTATCCTGGGTGAAACAGAAGCCACTGTCAGACTCGTAGTGATAAAAAATCTCTGTTCTTTCAGTATCGAATTTGCGATCCAGGTTCACGGGTACCTTTACAGACGGTCTTGCGATCCTCAAATAAACCTGGGTACTCATTGTGTATTCCATGAGGTATGTGAGGATTCCCTATCACAACAAGGATATCCTTTAATCCGTCACACAAATCCATTATCCGTGTTACCTGTTATTTAAAGAGCTCTTGGGATAGGATCAGACCGGGTAGTACTACCATCATTCAATTATGTCGTACGCAGCTTACTTTGTATTTTGATTTGATGGATATGGGATTCAAGTTCTGGGATTGTATTACCTATGCTTTTGTGGTATTACAGATACATACTAACTGTTGCAAGCGGCTTCGCCCATTACATCTGGAAAATTGTCCCACGGGAAGATAAAATTGGGATAAAAACTATGCTTTGTCCAGATAATAACCTCCAGTTCAGTAGTTTTTGCGTTAAAGAGTAACAAACATCCATCCATCCTCATGAACTTTCACATTTATGATATTAGTAAGAATTATGTAGTAAGATTACAGTGGTGGTGATCTTAATAATGTGTATGTAATTAATCGGCTTTGGTTATTTTTTTTAAACAATTGTACTGTTTATTTTTTAAAAAACAAAAGACGGAGTTATCTCTGAAATAACGAGAAACAGAGGTAAAGAAGGAGAAGACAGAAAATAATTGTGATAAGGGCAGGAGAATAATTAATCTAAGCTAAAACGGACGGTAAAAATAGTAGTAGTAAATAATTTAGAGCCATGTTATAGTAGCGACCCCGTTTTATTACCTGCAGGTCATGGGTTCAAAGCCAGCCAGACAACATTACTTTTGCTCTTAAGTTTAAAGCTTCTGCATCTGCTAACCGCCTGGTGTCCATGTGGTTTAGACCCAGCCCCTCTCATACTTTCAGGGAAGTCTGTGTGTCCCGGCCGTGGGATAAAACATAGTCTGATTATGATATATCATTTTAAATACACCTATCACTTCACGAAGCGTAAAGGTAACGTAATAACCTGTCAATCATTAACTGTAGTGATCAATTAGCAGGGCGGCCATTTTGAACAGCTGACGATGTTAACGAGTTGATAAAATCTATACTTATAATAAATCTGTAGAGAGGCCAATTCTGTACATGAAATATATTTAAAAAATAACTATCAAGGGGTGATTAGCGATCGCTACTGATGCCAAAAATGCAATCAGTAAAATTTTTGTCTGTCTGTCTGTCTGTCTGTCTGTCTGTCTGTATGTTCGTTATAGAAACAAAAACTACTCGACGGATTTTAACGAAATTTGGCACAATTATTCTTCATACTCCTGGGCAGGTTATAGTATACTTTTCATTAGGCTACGATCAATAGGAGCAGAGCAGTGAAGGGAAATATTGGGAAAACGGGAGAAGTTACTCCATTTTTTAAGCTTCCGTCGCGTGTGCAGCCAGCATAACCATTAAGGTTAAAGCTACATAGAAATTATGTATGACGGAAATGTTCTCCTTAAAATTATATATAAATATTCCTTGACAGCATATGTCTATCTTTTATGGTTGACTCACAATAACACGTGAAACTCCCGATAGCTTATCAATTCGGAGCTTTCTGATTATATTTGTCTACTCTTACGTTTACAACACTCTTACTCTTCCCTAATTAAAAAAAAGTCGGTGTAGAAACACCAAGTTATACATGAGATACGCTAATCAGTCATCGCGCGTGAATACATGCTTTAAGGATTATTTTTGTGTAGCGTTTGCCGTGCTCGACGCGCTTCGCGGCGCCAGTTATAAAAAGGCGGGGGGGTCCGCGCGCCTGAGCCCTGAAGGCCTTAAAATCTTAAGGCATCCACAGAAAAGTCCGGTTGAGCAGTACACAACCTACTAGAGGTTGACCTGCGAGCTGCCATACACAAGACAAAAGCGCGTGCTTCATACAATATTTGGCTGTTGATGCGAATAGACGTTCAGACTGTTCGACCTTATTGACAAACAATAAAATTGTTATTTACAAACCGTGCTTATCAGCGCGACTTTTAGTCTTTTTTTTAGCGTGGTAAAATCAGCAAATGAGTCCTCCCACCCAGGGCAGGGCGGGAGGGACTGTCAGACTTGACTAACTAAAATCCACGGTGTCCTTCAATAGCCCTTTATGTACCAGGGTCACGGTAATTTGTGAGTCCCGGAACCCTGGCAGGCTTTGGCCCTCTACAGGCCCCGTCATTATGCTGACATTCCTTGAGGCCCGTGGAACACAACGCGCCGTCGACCCGGGCATGGCCTCGAAAAATGCCGGGCGCGAGAGGTCTCCGCCTATCGCCGTCGTGAGGACACGGTGGTGCTCTGCCCAAGCGGGGCAGTCCTGCACCATATGCTCCACCATGTCCTCCGGACGTTCCTGGCAGTGGTGTCACCCAGGAGTTTCTTCCCTCCTTATCAGACACAGGTACCTCCCGAAACTTCCGTGTCCGGTGAGCACCTGCGTCATGCGGTAGATAAAGGACGCCGTGACGCCTATCCAGCCACTCCTCAAAGAGAGGTCTTACCGCCGCGATTGCGGCGTGCCCTTTTTTACTATTAGTCTTTGAATAGTTTATTTTTCGATTTGTTTTGTTGTTATTTTATGAAATAGGTATTAGAGGTTTTGGTAGTGTTTAAATATATTATTAGTTTACATTTTATTTCTTTATAGTTGAAGCAATAGTAGGTACGAATATCAGTTATTTTGGTAGTGTTTAATTATATTAATAGTTTACATTTTATTTCTTTATAGTTGAAGCAATAGTAGGTACGAAATTAGTTATTTTGGTAGTCTACACTAATATTATAAAGAGGAAAACTTTGTTTGTTTGTTTGACTGTAATGAATAGGCTCAAAAACTACTGGGCTGATTTAAAAAATTCTTTCACCATTCGAAAGCTTCATTATCGACGAGTAACATAGGCTATATCTTATTTTGGAGAAAAATAGGGTTCCGAAAGATATTTGGGTTTTCCGGCCACAGGGTGTAAAAAATCAACCAGAAAAGTTACATATTTTGCGTACGCTATAAAAGATAGAACCATAAAATGTTCTAATTAATTGTTGATCTTATAAATATCTACAAAAAAGTCCGCGACACACTATATCTATCTATGTCGAGTGTTTCTGATGACTGCGTCGTCGATGTTAGAGTTGGTGTCTGTGAATAGACCTGGGAATCATGTTGCTGACCGTGTCTTTCCTGAGTAGGTTTTTTGCAGCGGTAACCGACATTCACGCGTGCGGAGCCGCGGGCGCCCGCTAGTAACAAATAAACCGGTCATTAATTGTCATTAAAAAGTTGAAAAAAAAGGTTCCATTCTGCTGTATGGAATGGAACCTTTTTTATTCAACTATACAACAACAAATTATAGGAAATTATACTGTTCGGAATACAATAATTGGGAATGTTATATTCAAAGGACAATCAATGTACAGACTGGCTTTTGTCTGCCCTTTGATATATATTTTATGTAGAGGAAATGAGCATATAACCATCTACCTCCAGGATGTCATCTTCCTCTGTACTGAAATTGATCAAAATCCGCTTCAGAGATTTAGATGTGGCAGCGCAAATCTAAAAATGTATCTATATTGTCTACACTGATTACTCTGAGGTTTCGGGTCCGATTTGTGTTTCTATTATTTTTGTCCCAAATTTTTTTTTTTAGTTTGGTGCAGTAGTTTTTATTATGAGCATTTTTAGCTTTATAGTTTATTGTATTAATATTTTATTGTATTTGGTTCGGATATTTCTATTTACAAGGCAACTATTGCAATTTGTACCATTTATAATAATTTTGTAGTGCATTTAATGGAATGTCTTCGTTTGTAATATATTACAAATATGATTGTATGCATTGAATGCATTTTGGTTTCCAATTTGCAGTGGAGATACTTTAGGTTCCTATAGGTATAACAAATATAAATAAATGTTTACAATTGCGGGTATAATTTAGCTTATAGTATTTGTTTGTTTGAGAGAAATATAGGTATTACGAGTAAATTATGTGAGTTGAAGTAAGTACTACGAAAATATACTGTGAATATGTACAGTTTTAATCGTGGTAAAATCATCAAATAAGTCCTCCCACCCAGGGCAGAGTGGGAGGGACTGTCAGACTGGTACTGACTAAAATCCAGTGTCCTTCAATAGTCCTTTACGTTCCGGGGTCACGGTAATTCGTAAGTCCCCCGTACCGTGAATATGTACTTTCAGTATATTTCAGCTTCATTAGATATTGTTCCTTCTTTCTGTACTTCAGAGTCGCTTCGGTCAAACAATCAGTAAATTTAGGATTTTTTGGAAGAAGAAACCCTTCAAATCTCCAAATTGTCTAATTAGGAACACCGAAAGTAACATCTTTCTCACAAAAACTACATCTTAAGACTAGCTCTTAAACTAACTACTGCTAACGAACAAGATTACTCGTCTCCGGTACGAGATACGAAAATTAAGTGGAGTAAACTCTTCTACTACTTCAAGTTACAAAAAACTTTTAGAATGCGCTCGGAATAAAATTAAAACACAAGTGGGTACTTAACGAGGATATACTCATTATATTCTTTCAGTAGTCTACGTTTTTTTGGTAACATCCTGCTTAAAAGGATTTTCACAGATATCTTTTTTATTAACTATTTCATTAATTTTATTAGAAGACTGTGATTTTTTTTTAAATAATGCTTGTCGTTTGAGGTTCTAACAAAACATCGCTATGGTACTGAAAAGTTATTTCCAGTTTTTCTCCTTACTGGCTCAAACAACGGTCTCCCACTATTGTGGTAGTCTTATAGGTAGGCGACAGTTTCTGACAAATGTAATCCTGAAATCTTTAAAGTGAGATAGATGATAGTAAACTATCTCATTGATTCTGAGACTTCAATTACCTACCAATATAGGTATACTATTGAATTTTGTTAGTGCAAACCAAGAACAAAAGCTTCGTTTTTTTTACGTGGTTTAATCATCAAAATGAGTCCTCTCCCACCCAGGGTAGAGCGGGGAGGTACTGTCAGATTCGTACTGACTAAAATTCATGGTTTCCTTCAATAGCCTTTTACGTTCCGGGGTCACGGTAATACAGTCTCGCGACCGTCTTTTAAGACTCTAGAGTAATCTAAAAATATAATTCTAAGTAAATATAATTAACATGAGGTGAACACTGAGCACTGACATAAAATTGAAGCGGGTACTTAATTCCCTACAGTTGGCATAGGATTAGCTGTTAGTAAGTACATCCATTAAAATCAGAGAAACCATATGAACTCCGTGACACATAATGTATGTTTTATTCTAGCGTTTTATATAGAACTATCAGATGAATAGAACTTTACTACTGCCACACATAGAGAGCTATGATAATAGATTATTTGATAAAAAATAGTTCAATTAATATTAATATTGACAGGCCTGTTAGTCTAGTGGTTAGTGACCCTGACTGCTATGCCGGAGGTCGTGGGTTCGATTCCCACCCAGGACAAATGTTGTGTGATGAGCACGATCATTTGTTCTGTGTCTGGGTGTAATTTATCTATAATATGTATGTATTTAGAAATATATAAGTATGTTTATCAGTTGTCTAGTGCCCATAACACAAGCTCTGCTTAGCTTGGGACTAGATGGCGTTGTATGATAGTTGTGGAATATTTATTTATTTATTTTACATAATGTCCTACGTTTCCTGCCAAATGTTAACGAACTGCTGTATGGTTCTGAAGGTGCCAAACACGTAAACCTGTTTTGGGGCGACTCAGTTGAGATTGTCATCGACAAGATAAGAAAAAGAAGACAAGAGACAAGATTATCCCCTATTAAGAATTTGAAAAAAAAATTGTGCCTAAACTGGTATTGACTTTGCATCTTAAGTCATTAAAAGCCGAGGTTTATTCTTGATAAACCTTAATTCTGATCTTTTTCCTGAACAAAAGATAAGTTTATTTATCGTCAATTAGTGTTAGATCTCCCTAGTTCTACAAGAACACCGCTTTTTAACCTCGTTTCTATATAATTGCCTGAAATTAGCTTTCTGCCATGACCGGATCATGCTGCTTATTTATTTATATGCTGTTATGTGGCACAGCGGTACATTTACTATTAAAAACATCAACCTACTCGAATCTGCCAATTTTTCCAATTGAACGTGAACTTTCTAGTTTTGTGATAAAGTTGAAAATCTATTAAAGAAATTTGACATATTGTGGTAGCTTGATGTGCTGTGTACAAAAGTGGTATAAAGTCGTACTTAATCCCACAAGGCTTTCTCTACCCGTCGACCTCATAACCCTCATCATCTGCCTAGCCGTTTCCCAACTATATTGGGGTCGGCTTCCAGTCAAACCAGATGCAGCTGGATATCAGTATTTTACATGGAGCGACTGCCTGTCGGACCTCCACAACCCAATAACTGGGTAATACGATACCATATGGTAAGACTGGTTGTCAGACTTTAGAACTTCTGACTAACAGTAACGACTGTCAAAGATCTACAAATGACAGCCGGGACCAACGGCTTTACGTGCTTTCCGAGGCACGGAGGAATTTCGCTATGACGGATGGTCACCCATCCACAGACCAACCTCGGCAAGCGCGGCTTAACCCGGAAGCCTGTGCGGCTGTATTTATTTAGCCACGAGCTCCTCCTAAAACCCTATGAGGCCTATTTTTACCAACTATCCGGATATAATTCGTGATACTATCTTACGATGACCCGGTCAACCCGTAATTATGGTCGCCTTGCTCATCCCTTTCGGGTGAGACAAATAGCAATCGTTATTCAACCTAAATGTTTGTAATTACAATTGATTTTCCTTTGTGACTTCAGTTGATGTACTGATATAAATGGTGTCTTTCAATTCCTACTGCTACGTGTGTATGTCTGTCCGCGGCAACTTATGTAGCTCTTAAACGGGTGAACTAATTTGAATGCTTTTTTGTTTCTTGAAAACAAGTTTTATGGTAATTGTTGATCGCAATTTGTTCACTTTTTTGCCAATAGATGGCGTTGTTAGTTTAAGTGCAATTCCTGAATCGCGGTGTTGAGATTCGCACACGATTAGGTAGGGTCCGAATATTGTATGTTTTAATTTAAGCTCCAATACACGCATTTATAATTATCATATCGAGTTGTTTATCTTGATATCCTCATCCTTGCTAATTTCGGAGTACTGCAGAGTTAAAGGCTGTGTGTGGAAGCAAACATTGGTCCTTCGTAGCCGGACTTAGTCAGTTCCGGAGGTTTTTGGTAACCAGTCTTGGCTGGGCAAGTGGATCGCTTGCCGTAACCAGCCAAGGTCACAGCAGTAGCAGTACTGCAGCAGAAGCAGCAGTCATCGCAAGTGGCGGCGTTGACGAGTGACGTCATCGCGGCTAGCGGGACTGCAGACGGTGTCGGGTGCCATCGTCAGGTGTCAGCAAGGGTGATCGGAGGAGGCGTGCTGGTTTGAAGACAGTTGGACTGGACTTCATCATTATCATTGGAGGTATCGTAACAATCAAGAACAAACTGTGAGTGACTTTCTATTATTATAATTATATTGTGTACCAAGGCCTGAGTGAACGACGGATATTTTTCTATGTGCCTGAATTTAAAGTTAAAGATTTCTATGCGAATATTATTGTGCCGGAAGACTTGTGTTATTGCTAAGCAAATTTGAACTTTATTTGTTTGAAGATATTAACTTGTAAAATATTTGTGTTGTGTTTAGAGATAGTCTAATTTTAAGGATATTCGGTTGAGACGGGGAACCTATGCCCGATTTTACCTAGATTTTAAAAGTGTAAAAACACTTGTAAAATTTTAAAGTTTTATTTTGTCTTTGTCAGTTACTTGGTTATACTAAAGAGGTCAAATGTAAAGTTTATTTTGATGCTTATAGCTTATCAATTGTAAGAAGTTAGTTGGCAATTAATAATTTCAAATAAAATTAATATCTTATTCTGTTAAGTTTGTTGTTTAACATGGAGGCGCTTATTAATGTACAAAATGACATTTACAATCATATTATAAAGGCTAAAAAGAATTACAAAAAGTCTCCTAAAGAGAGAATAACCGCGCAGTATGTTGAAATAAGATTAGAAAATTTAGATAAGTTATGGAGTCAATTTAACGAAAATCATATGGAAATAGTAAAACTGGCTAAAGGGAAAGAAATAGATTACATTCAAGGGGATCAGTATGAAACTGTAGAAGAATTGTATATTGAGTTGAAAACAGAGCTAAAAACGGCACTTATGTCATTTAGTAACGTTGAAAAACCGTCGAATATAAAAAATTGTGATAAGTCCACAACAGTTAAATTGCCACGAATCGTTATTCCAACATTTAGCGGGTCGTATGCCGAATGGGTAACGTTTAGAGATATGTTTATGTCGTTGGTGCATACAAACACTCAATTAGATAATGTACAAAAAATGCACTATCTAAAAGGATATCTATCAGGTGAAGCCGAACAACTTTTAAGACAGATTCCCATTTGCGATTCAAATTATAATAGATGTTGGGATTTGCTAAATGAAAGGTATAATAATAAAAGGTTTTTATGCAATTCTATTTTAAAAACACTCCTGAGTCAAAGAAACATAAATAATGAGTCTGGAAATGCCTTGAAAGTTTTAATGGACACTACCACTGACTGTTTGTGTGCGCTAAAAAATATCGGCGTAGATGTTACTACGTGGGATGTTATAATAATACATATTCTCACTTTGAAATTGGACCCAGAATCCAGAAAACAATGGGAATTACAAGCATCAGGAAACATAACTTCAGACAATTTACCGACATATGAACAATTTAGAGAGTTTTTGACGAGTCGGTATCGTGCTCTTGAATTTCTGGAAACCGGATCCAATATGAACAGAGTGCAGAAACCTAAAGTTTTTCTCGCATCAAATAGTCAATGTATGTTTTGTAGCGAAGATCATAAAATAAGTAGTTGTAAGAAATTTGTTGGTACTGATGTAAATGCTAGACGTAATTTTGTAGAACAAAATGGTCTGTGTTATAATTGTTTGGGGTCCCACCATTCGGCCAAGCAGTGTAGGAGCCCACAAACATGTCGCGTTTGCAAACGTAAACATCATTCGTTGCTTCATCCAGTGGGTCAAGTTGATAATCAGGTCAATTCAGAAAAGTTGCACGAAAGCAGCGAGGTATCTTGTGGCGGTGATAAAAACTCATCAGATGAAAATGATAATTCGTCTTCTGGACCATTGAAGTCTGACACAGTGGCTACATTCTTCTCGGCGAATAAAGTTAGAGATAGCAGTTCGGTGTTATTAGCCACAGCGCTTGTTCACGCCACAGCTAAGAATGGAATGACACACACGATCCGAGCATTATTAGATCAAGGCTCGCAAGCCTCTTTTATTACCGAGGCAACTGCTCAATATTTAGGTCTTCAGAAGACACCAGTAAGAGGGTTAATTTCGGGACTAGAAGGCAATACAAAAATTAGTTCACGGTATATGGTACAAATAGAACTTACCTCAATTCACAATGCAAAAATGAAGGTTTCGGTTGATGCGTATGTGTTAAAGACAATAACGTCTTTCTTACCTAACAGTAAAATAGTTCCCATAGAATGGATATGTGACTTACCTTTAGCGGATCCACAATACAACACACCAAATAGGATTGATATTTTGCTTGGTGCAGAGGTCTATAGTCAAGTTATACAAAAAGGGTTAAGGAAAGGACCTCAGGAAATGTTAGTGGCACAAGATACTTTGTTTGGTTGGATAATTTCGGGTGTGACGCAAAGATCACATCAACCTAACGCGAATGTAGTTGTTATGCATTCACATTTGGAGGAACATGAATTTTTAAGAAAGTTCTGGGAATTAGAGGCGGACACTACGTTGAATAAAAAACATATGTTTACTGAGGAAGAAAAACAATGTGAACAGTTATTTGAAGAAACAACCACTAGAGACACGGATGGCAGATATGTGGTACGCCTGCCATTTAAATCTCGTAATCCAGGACAGATGGTAACAAAGTCTAAAAAGATTGCTGAAAAGAGACTTACATCATTATTAGTAAGATTAAGTAAAAATCAAGATATGAAAACAAAGTATCAAAACGTGTTGGATGAATATATGCTACTTAATCACATGGAGAAGATTCCTGAAAGAGAAACTAACTATAACGGAACATACTTACCTCATTTTGCAGTCATTAGAGAGGATAAAGACACCACGAAAGTTAGGATAGTGTTCGACGCATCCTGCAAAGGTGAAAATGGTGTATCGTTAAATGATCTTCTAATGGTAGGACCTGCCTTACAGCCGGTTTTAAGACACATTTTGATGAAATGGAGGTTATATCCCATCTGTTTGTCGGCAGATATAGTGAAAATGTATCGACAAGTTAAGGTGGCTAAACAGGACGTTGACTTCCAAAGAATCGTCTGGAAAAACAATACTACTGACCCAGTTGAAGAATATCGTTTGTTGAGAGTTACATTTGGTACAGCATGTGCTCCATATCTGGCAGTTAAGGTACTTCAGCAGGTGGCTGTAGATGAAAAAGATGAGTATCCGTTAGCTGCTACAAAGGTAAAAGAAGACTTCTATATGGATGATCTACTAACGGGTGTCCAAACAGTTGAAGAAGGATTTCTATTATATAATGAAATAAATGGATTATTACAAAAGGCAGGCTTTACTTTGCAAAAGTGGTCTAGCAATAGCGAAGTATTACTACAGAAAATGTATAATTGTAATGAAGAACAAAAGGAAGAAGGAATAAACATTAAAACTGACGAAGTTATGAAGTTATTAGGACTTACCTGGAATCGGATGAATGATGCCTTCCGCTACATGGTGACTCTTCCGACGACTAACAAACCTGTAACAAAAAGAGTTATAATATCTGATATAGCAAGATTATTTGATCCACTCGGATGGGTGGCACCGAGTGTAATAGTAGCAAAGATAATAATTCAAAACCTATGGCTATCAGGTATAGGCTGGGATGACGAAGTTCCAAAGAAAATATTAGATGAATGGATAACTTACCGTGAAGAATTGCTGCAACTATCTGAAATACAAATACCTCGTTGGATGCACACAAAACTCGGTGATACTGTTGAACTTCATGGATTCAGCGACGCGTCCAAATCTGCATATGCCGCAGTTGTTTATATCAGGGTGATTGATGGTCAAGGTCGTATTCATGTCAACTTAGTAACATCGAAAACAAAGGTGGCGCCTATTAAACAGGTCTCGATTCCCAGGTTGGAACTTTGTGGAGCAGTGCTTCTTGCGAGATTGTTAATTGAGGTGGCTCACGTGTTAGACATACCAAAGCAAAATATTCATGCTTGGACAGACTCAACGATCGTTTTAGCCTGGCTTAATAGCCATCCCAGTCGTTGGCAGACTTTCGTCGCTAATAGAGTCTCAGAGATCTTAACATCATTAGATACAAGCCAATGGTCACACGTGCGCTCTGGAATAAATCCTGCCGACCATGCGTCTCGAGGACTTAACCCATCAGATCTTGTCAGGACATCATCGTGGTTTCAGGGGCCAGAGTTTTTACTTTCCATACAAATAGATTACCACAAACCTAAAGAAATGGAGACCGAGGAAGAAGCCATCAGGGTGCATGTTACTGTTGTAGATGATAAATTCTGGGATAGGTTTTCTAGTTTGAATAAATTGATAAGAGTAGTTGCGTACTGCCGACGCATGTGGGTAAAAAGAACAAGGGATCAAAGTCAAGGGACAGGATTTTTAACAACTGAGGAATTACAAGAAGCTTTAGATATCTGTATCAAGAAATGTCAAGAAGAGAGTTTTGGATCAGAAATGGAAAAACTAGTAAACAGAGATACTTCAGTAAGGTTGAAAGGACCTTTTAAATATTTAAATCCATTTATAGATGGAAATAAAATTATGAGAGTAGGAGGAAGACTACAAAAGTCGGAGTTAAATGAAAACAGGAAACACCCAGTACTGCTGCCCAAGAAGGCAGTTTTATCAAAGCTAATAGTAGCAGATTCACATATAAACACCTTACACGGTGGACCTAAGTTAATGTTAGCATATCTGAGAACAAAGTATTGGATACTTGGTGCCCAAGAATTGGTACAATCACACGTTCATAAATGTGTTAAATGTATCAGGTATTCAGCAGCCAAGTCAAGTCAGCTGATGGGGCAGCTACCAGCTGCAAGAACAACTCCTGGAAGACCATTTAAATGCTCGGGAGTAGATTACGCAGGGCCCATAAACATCCGAACTTCCAAGGGTCGTGGACATCACGCCTATAAAGGTTATATATGTTTATTTGTTTGTATGGCAACAAAAGCTGTACATATTGAAGCCGTCAGTGACCTCACCACACAAGGATTTTTAGCTGCATATAAGAGATTCGTTGCAAGAAGAGGCCACTGCTCAGAAATATGGTCTGACAATGGGACCAATTTTGTAGGGGCTTCAAGGGAACTACAAAAACTATTCTCTGCACAGAAGTCAAACATTACAAATGAACTGGCTGAAAGTTTGGCATCCCAAGGAACAAGATGGCATTTCATTCCGCCACATGCACCAAATTTTGGAGGACTGTGGGAGGCCGGGGTCAAATCGGTTAAATTCCACCTCAGACGGGTAATTGGTGAGTCGACTTTAACATATGAGGAACTATCGACGGTGTTGGCACAAATTGAAGCATGCTTAAATTCTCGACCTCTGTCACGGCTGGATAACGATTTGGATCAGTTTGAAGCGTTAACTCCTAGTCATTTTCTTATTGGTGAGCCTCTAGTGGCCGTTCCGGATTATAATTTTGAGTCTTGTAACATAAGTAATTTACGACGCTGGCAGTTGATTCAGCGAATGATGCAAAGTTTTTGGCGACGTTGGTCGCAGGAGTATTTAACAATGTTCTTGCATCGTTATAAATGGTGTCAACAAACTTCAGAACCCAGTATTGGAGACCTGGTTCTAGTTAAAGAGGATGACTTACCACCATCTCGGTGGTTGCTTGGTCGTGTGGCTGAAAAACACCCTGGCACAGATAACATCACAAGAGTGGTCTCATTACGTACGAAAAACTCAATAATCAAAAGACCTGTTTCCAAAATTTGTGTGCTGCCAGTCAATTCTAAGTAAATTAATTGTGTGTATTCATTTTTTTTTTAATTGTATCCTTACTCATTAGATTATAATGTCATGGTGGGCGGTACCTTGATTTTAAGAAGGACAAAATTGTTAATTTGTCCTTGGTGGGCGGTATGTTGATCGCAATTTGTTCACTTTTTTGCCAATAGATGGCGTTGTTAGTTTAAGTGCAATTCCTGAATCGCGGTGTTGAGATTCGCACACGATTAGGTAGGGTCCGAATATTGTATGTTTTAATTTAAGCTCCAATACACGCATTTATAATTATCATATCGAGTTGTTTATCTTGATATCCTCATCCTTGCTAATTTCGGAGTACTGCAGAGTTAAAGGCTGTGTGTGGAAGCAAACAGTAATGATTCATACTCGTAGACTTAAAATTTAAAAACACCAGTTTAAAAAAAAATTCAATGACTTCTTTAAATGTTAAATACAAAATTACGAAAGTGTACATGTACACTTAAAAAAAAAACTTCTTAAAATATGTACAACTCGTCATTCTTTTCAAATAAAAACGGAGAAACAAACATGGCTTAATATATTCAAAAATATTCTCTTCAACAAGACCTTTAAAATTCCAACGTTACGTGGTTTTCAGTAGCAACGTCTGTGATTGACAAGCTTAACGATGTAACAATGATTCCATAATGGTTCCGTTCTTCAGATGTTATCCTGAAAATACCTGCCTCACATTGTAAATACTTATTTCTTGTAGGAATGTGAAATGCGTTGAAGCTCTTGGTTAAATAATAGCAGCCGCATAGGCCTATATCTTAAAGGTTAAGCCGCACTTGCCGAGGTTAGTCTATGAATGGTTGACCATCTATCATAGCGAGTTCATGTTTCGGATTAACAGCTTTAAGTGCTAGCTGTTAATCCTTTTTTTGTATCGTGGTAATCATCAAATGAGTTCTCCCAGGACAGGACGGGAGGGACTGTCAGATTTGTACTGACTAAAATCCATGGTGATCCTTCAATAGCCCTTTGCGATCCACGTTCACGGTCGGTTACCTGATAAGGCAGTCCCGCGAAACCGGCAGGCGTTGACCTTCTAAGGGCCCCGTCGAGAGCTGTTAATCCAGGCTGTCATTTACAGATCTTTGAAAGTCGTTATCTATTGTTGGTCCGCATCTTGAAAGTCTGACAACTAGTCTTACTAAAAGGTATCGTATTACCCAGTTGCTGGGTTGTAGAGGTCAGATAGGCTACTGCTCCATGTAAAATACTGGCATTAAACTACATATAGTTTGACTGAAAGCCGACCCTTACATAGTTGGGAAAAGGCTAAACAGATGGTAATTTCGAAATGTAAAATGCCTGAAGAAATAATGGATATACAATGTAAAGACTTTCAGGATATAATTAGAAGGAGAACGTTAACCATACAAGTTACGTTTTACCATTTATTTCAATTAAACGAATATCTCGCTCGCAGATCGGAGCTTCGGGAAGTTTTATTATACCGCATCGTTTTGAATTGCATAATATCGCCTCTGCATTCAAATACGGTGCTTTATAAATCTTGCTTTGCTAAAATGGGCCTTCTAGTATAATTTAATTTTAGATGTTCAATCTATATATAGTTTAAAAATAAAATGCAGCTCATTTCACTCGCTGATAATGTAGCTTTATAAATGAGCGTTGAGCTACCTTTATAGGTGGTTATCAGTAATTTGATTAAGGATACAAGAGCGACCCCCCATCCCCTTCGTGTTAGGTTATTTTAAACCTTGCACTCAGAAATAGGAGCCCCGGCAAGCGGGGCTCCGTCGACCAACCTAGTAGGTGTTATGGTGGAGGTTACTAAATTTGCCTAAAAATATCTTTAAAATTATTACGTCAGACAAAATTGTCTTTTGAGTAATACATCAAACGATTTTATATTAATTGATTTTAAAACCGGTTAAGTATCTAATATTAAAGTTATTCCTTTGTTATTGTATGACAGCCATGTTGACTGGATTATCGTTCTACAGCAAACATCTAAACTTAGTTTCTTAAGAAGCTTTTCACGACTTCAATAGTCGGTTCTCTAAATGAAAACCGTGATAGTCCATGGTCCTAATAAATATAGACTACATATTAATCAAAATCTTAGTAGTAGGTACAATGAAAAACAATACACAAAGAATCAACATAATCAAAGAACGACAAAACAGTGGTCTTGCCATTGTCATCTAAAAGAAACGACAAACCATAAACATTACAATAGGGTGGAAGGTTAATGACTTTCCTCAATTCTAGCCACAATACAGTCATAATTGGTGCTAGTACCTCTCTGACCCGGCTGTACTTAATTGCTGGGTTCGATTGTCGAGAGCCCCCTGGCGGCAAATATATTGAGTTACAAATTACATGTGGATCATTGCTTGATCACACTTGCTTGATGTTATCATTTGGGATAATGATGACGTGCGTTTTCTATATCATTATGGTTTTGGTGCGGGGTCCACACTAACGGAAAATGCCGTTAATTATCGCGATAATAATCCTTAAATATTCGTGTAAACGTTCATCAGCGCGATGATTAACAGCTTTTCCCGTTAATGAGTATG